>CAJVGC010000060.1:63671058-64097474 GCA_910822075.1 Senecio squalidus
GCAGGAGCACCCCACGGGGAGAAACTAGGACGAATAAAACCCTTATCGACCAGTTCCTGACATTGTTTCGATAACTCGAGCATCTCGGAAGGAGCCAAACGATACGGAGCTTTAGCAACAGGTGCAGCTCCAGGAATAAGATCAATACGAAAAATCGGTTTGTCTCTGGGGAGGGACTCCAGGTAAATCTTCGGGAAAAACGTCAGAATACTCGTGAACAATCGGTACACCATCAATCTTTATCGCAGAATATTTCTTCACCAAATGAGCGAGATATAAGGAACCACCTTGACGGACATACTCGCGAACTTTCAGACTTGAGACGACCTTAAGACGCTTCCCTGCCTTGTCTCCGTGTACAATCAACTGATCTCCATCCGGTTTCTGAATACGTATAAGCTTCTCATCACAGACTATTTCTCCTTTATGCTTCGCTAACCAATCCATACTGACTACGACGTCGAAACTACCGAGTTTCATAGGAATAAGGTCGATGGAAAAAGGAATATCGGTTAAAACGAGGGGAATATCGCGAATAACTTCTCTAACACAGGCACCTCTACCATCGGCTATTTCTACATCATACGCAGGCTTTAAAGGACTAGAGGCACGGTTTACTAAGGGACGAAAGTCACTAGAAATAAAGCTTCTATCGGCATCCGAATCAAAATAGAATAAAAGCAGAATAATCCTAGACAAGAAATGTACCAGTGACTACGGTAGGATCCTGATGAGCTTCGGAAGATTCCATGGCGAAAGCTCGGCTCTTAGCAGGATTCCCTCTCGCACTAGTACCAGCACCAGGAGTAGGAAGGGAAGTAGATGATACAAGCTTGGGACACTGATAACGAAGGTGACCCATTTCTCCACATTCAAAACATGCTCCGGTAGCTTTTCTACAATACTGCTCCGTGTGGCCTAGCTTCTTGCAGTGTTCACATACCCAACACGCCACATTCGTCGCATGCGCACTGCCGCATGTATCACACTTAGGGCGCACGCCCTGATAATCAGCTCCAGAACTCGTCAACGCATATACTTGAGAAGCTTTAGGTCTCTGATCATGACTACGGCTTCTCTTCCCAAAAATGCCCATAGCTCTTCTTTCAGATTTTCCAAAATCTCTTCGGCTCACAGCTGGCTGGAGAGTACCACCACGGATCGCACTAGCGGTCAGCCGACCAGCAATACCAACTGCACTCTGAAGAGTACTCGGGAGGCGAGAAATAATGTGGTCTCTCATAGCCTGAGGCAATCCTTGAGTGAAGCGCTCGATTCTTTCCGTCTCCGTACGGACCAACCGAGGAGCCAAAACACACAAGTCATAGAACCTGTTCACATACCCGCGGAAGTCAGTACCTTGCATAGTTAAGTTCCACAACTCGTTCTCCAACCTCTGCGTCTCAGGTGACGGCACATACTCCTTTTTCATAATAATCTTCAAACTTTCCCAAGTCATCCAGGCAACAGTAGCTCGGCCCCGAACTTGTCTCACCGAGTTCCACCAAGTGAGTGCCTTACCTTGGAATAAGAATGTAGCATACTTAACTTTGCTCTCCTCAGCACATCCCGAGACATCAAACACAGACTCAATCTTTTCAAACCACTGCAGAGTAGTAACCGCATCTTCAGTACCGTTGAACTCAGTAGGTTTGCAACCCGGAAAGGTCTCATACGAACAACCTCGGGGTGGATCTTCAATAATAAAACTCGGTCTACCGACTCCCATGTGCACTGCTCTCCCTTCATCAGAACCATCGCGCCCAGACGCCATACCTTCTGGTTCAATACCGTGCATCTCAGGTTCTTCCAACCCTAAGTCGACATCCCGCGCCGGTGTCTCCCTAAGCTGTGCCACAATCACTGGTATAGCTGCTGCTATCTGCTCCGCAATCATCTGACTGATGTTAGGAGTAACGGTGTTAGCATTGGGGACAGCAGTGGTGTTCCGTGGCGTAGCACTCGCTCTCACACTGGCGCGAACTCGTCTTGCCGACCATCTCCTAGCAGTGACGGCATGGGTAGACCTAGTAGAAGTTCTCTTAGGCGGCATCTTCTACGGATATTAAACGGAATAAATAAGAACGATAAACTGTACGTGCGACTAAAACAAGCAGGCCTCAAAGCATAAAAAGCAAAATAAAAGCACATATAGCATACGAATCACATACAGGCCCACAAAGAAGTAAAAGCGCACATAGAGTAAATCAGATAGGTCCAAAAGCCTAGGTCATAGTCTAAGTGATTCCGTAAGGTCACTTAGTTCGCTATAACCATTGGCTCTGATACCAACTTCTGTCACACCCCGCATAGAAATGGCGGAACCGAGGTGCGCAGTGTATACGGTATCAGAGATTCAAGGTTACATAACATAAGTAAACAATACATCATCAACATAGATAAAAGAGTTTGAAAGAGAATACTTAATACAATCATCCGAATAATATCAAAATACGGCTACAGCGTTGGGATACTAAGGAATTAAATACAGCAAAATAAATCCACGCAAAAGATCCACGTAGCCAAAAGCATAGCAACAAAAAGGTGTAACCTCAAATCCCTGAAAAGCGTTAAAATACGACGTCAACATAAAGTTGGTGAATTATTCGCAATAGTAGTTGAAAACATAATAGTAAAAAAAAAAGTTTTCAATAGCTTTTGACCCAAAAGTGATACGGTTTGAAGATAAATTATTTGAAAATGATGTTTTGAAATATGCGTGAAGTATACGAAACCTTTTGATAAAATACTCATACTTGTACATAAAATACCATAATCATTTCATAAAAATACCATACTTAGTTCATAAAATAATACCAGACTCGGTTCATAAAATAATACCATACTCAGTTCGGAAATGATACCATACTCCGTTCATGAATAATACCATACTGGATAGAATAATAATAGCCTTTGGTAAATACGATACACCTGATCCTCAACAATAATAATGGCAACTAACCCCACCTAGTGCATTACGCTAGGTTGTCCTCGATAATAATACTCGGTCATAACATCACTAACACGGACAGGGCTCCTCCCTTATCATAATAACGTATTAGGATGAGGGTTTGTAAGACCCATATAGCGCTATATATACTTCCGACGGCAAAAGCTAACAGGTGTGTATACGGGGCCTCGTTCTACCACAAAGGCGGAACGAGTTGGGTAATGCTAACCTAAGGCATCCATATCCAAAATACATACCATAATTCATAACCATAATACATACAGACCATAAAAATATATTTGTTTAACGCTAATCATGCCCAAAATGTAAAAGCGGTAAAAAGGGCAACGAATAACTCACTGATAGCAAAGCAATCCAAATCTTTATATGTCGGGAAATACTACAATACCGTCAAGCTTCAACGTCTAAGTGCCCTATACATCACGTAAATAAACATGTCTAAGTATCTCTAAGTCTAGTAGGGTTATGCCTTAATGATTAACGTTTTATACGGGTTTTAAAATAACCGAAAGGAATATCAATATAACGGAATAACGAGTGTTTCGGAAAGTCAACAGACTAGATACGTGATTTTCATACTTACGTGCACTACAAGTCACGTAAGTATCAAGTTACGTGCTATATAAGAGTTACGGGACAAAACAAGAAGTTACGGAACATAAGGACCATAGTTACGTGTTCCGCAAGGGAATTACGTGACATCCAAGTCACTTACGTGACTTAGGGAACCAATTACGTGAATATGAAGCCATAATTACGTGCATATGGTTTAATTTGTGAAGACTTACGTGAAAAGGACCAATTACGTGATAAATTATGAATTTCAGGGACCAATCACGTAACTGTGGGAGTTACGTGAGGATGAAGTCTATTACGTGACTTTCAAGTCACTTACGTGACTTAGACTTCAATTACGTGAATTAGAAAGCAATTTCGTGCATAAGGGACTAATTACGTGACAAAAGGACTAATTTCGTGAACAATTACGCGTCAAAAGGACTAGATATGCAAATCTGATGAGAGTTACGTGCCAGAGATGACAGTTACGTGATTTAGGGGTCACGTAACTCTAATTTCGTGAGGGTAACTCCTAATTTCGTGAGCGTAAGTCCCAGATGATCAGTTACGTGCATGTAACTACAGTTACGTGCATGTAACTGAGTTTTTACGAAAAATACATTCGGAAATCGATTTCTGAGTGTTCTAAAGGTCTAAATGACCCCAAATTGGAACCCTATGTCCAGAATATGATAACATACAATAATCCACAATAAAATCTAAGTTTTGACGGTGGGAAGTGGTATTTTCGGGTTTCAATCGAAATAACAAAGTTTAGAACCAAAATGGAGAAATACTTACCCGATCGTAATGAAACTTGGAGGATAGATGAAGATGATGATGGTGAACAATAATCCGGTCTCGGATTTGGATTTCAACGGTCGGATCGCCGGAAAAGTTAGAGAGAAGGTGGAGGTTTTGTGTGTGTGTTTTGTGTGTGTTTTTAGAGAGAGAGAGAGTAGGTGGAATATGAAGATAAGGACAAATAGTTGGAAGATAAGACAAAATAGTTTGGTGACTCTTTTAGGACGATTTTTGTAACAAAAATCTGAAAAGGACTAAAATTGTAATAGAATTTCTCGCGTAGGACTAGTTTCGTAATAAAATTTCCGAAAGGACTAAAAATGAAATATTTTTAAACGTTAATCTTAATCATATAATTAAGGCATAATTCCCCTAAACTTATCATAAGAGCATACTAGACTTATACTAAAGGCACTTAAGACTACACGTTCCCGACATAAAGATTCGAATCACATACTAGATACCCGATAAACGTAAAAACACATAAAATACAAATACGATACCCAATAAATACGAGAAATACGAATACAATACTCATAAAATACGAATACGATAAATCATAAAAGGAATACAATAGGATCATACATAAACATAATAAATAAAACGAATACGTGACGATAGAATATACGTAGAAATTCGCGAATGTCACACTTGCCCCCTTCCCTTTTTCCCCCCTTTTTTCCCTTTTGTACAACGGCAACTTTTGAGAGGATGTATCATCGCAGTAAACACTACAAGAATAATAATTTTTCCGGACGACACTTTTTCCAACGACACCATGCCGTCCCTAAAAGCCCCACTAAACGACTAAAAATTAGTTTTTTTGACTTTGTTTTGGTCAAATAAATGACCGACACTTTTCTCGACGACATGTCGTCGGGAAAGGGTTATGATATAATTTTTTTTTTTGTCGTGTAAAAGTATTGGCGCGAATATGAAAATAATTTCCCGCGTCACTTTTGGCGACGACATGTCGTGGGGAAAACTATTTCAATAAATAAAAAATTATTTTATATTTAATAATACAATATCATTTAATAATAAAAATAAAAATAAAAAATGTATTACTTTTGTCGTCGCCAAAAGCCTTTAAAATAAAAAAATTTAATAATTAAAAATCATTTAAAAATATAATTAAAATAAAATTAATTAATTAAATATAATTAAAATTAAAATTAATTTAAAAAATCTGAAATAAATAATAATAATTAAATATTATTTTAAATTATATTTAATTTAAATATAATTTATTTAGAAAATATATATTTTTTTTTAAATATACTTATATCCATTAAAATTTTAAATATTATTTGAAAAAGTAATATGAAATTGAAATATTATTTAAAAAAGTAATATATAATTTGTATTGTAATAAATATATTGAGACGACTTTCCAATGTATATAGACAACATTAGTCCTCGCTGTATGGCGATTATGATGTAGTGTTGTTATTCATGGAAAATGGCTAGAGAAAATGAAAAATATAATAATTGCAGGATAGCAAATAAAAATTTGAGCATGTTAGAAAAGCATACAAATAACCTAAATTAGAAGATTCAAACACACACACACATATATATATATATATATATATATATATATATATCTATATCTATATATATATATATATATATATATATATATATATATATATATATATATATATATATATATATATATATATATATATATATATATATATACTCATGAAATAGGGTGATTGTTATTTAAACACATAAACTTAAGATTACTATACTATATATCTATTAGCCTATCACATACTAGTATCCTAATAACAACAATATTATAATTAAAGACAGGCTATTATCCACCTAATTAAATTAGAACGTTTTCTATGGAAGTGTGCAAAGTAATATATTTTAATGTTTTGGCATTTTCCATTTTAGTCCCTAGACTTTAAGGACTTAGCGGTTTCCCCCCCTCAACTTTAAAGACTTTGCGGTTTCCCCCTCAACTTTAAAAACTTTAACGCTTTTTCACCCACGCTTTTTCACCCTCAACTTTAAAAAATTTAACGCTTTTTCACCCTGAACTTTAAAAAATTTAACGCTTTTTCACCCTAAACTTTAAACGACTTTTAGCTTTTCCTGTCTGCACTTTATATGTTTTTGCGTTTTCCCCCCCTCAGTTTTAAATAATACTTTTACGCTTTCTACCCCTCAAAATTTTTTTTGGATTCAACTAATACGAACATCTACTCAGATTAATAATAAATAACGGCATCGTTTTAGCAAATAGCTACATTTATATTTCGATAAAAAAGTAAAAAAACAAAAACTCGAGTCGTTTTATCCGGAGTACGATAAACGACATCCTCTCCTCTTCTCGCTTCGATCGATTAATAATAAATAACGACATCGTTTTAGCAAATAGCTACATTTATATTTCGATAAAAAAGTAAAAAAACAAAAACTCGAGTCGTTTTATCCGGAGTAGGATAAACGACATCCTCTCCTCTTCTCGCTTCGATCGATTAATAATAAATAACGGCATCGTTTTAGCAAATAGCTACATTTATATTTCGATAAAAAAGTAAAAAAACAAAAACTCGAGTCATTTTATCCGGAGTAGGATAAACGACATCCTCTCCTCTTCTCGCTTCGATCAATGACTTGATCCGGACCTGATGGGATGGAATGTCGTAAAAGTATTATTTAAAGTAAAAAAAAATTACGATAAGTAAGAAATAAAAAAGACGTGGAAGCCCAACAATAATAAGCCCAAACGAAGCCCAAAAAAACCCCAAAAAACACCCTCAGCCCATACCCGGGCACGAAACATGGCCTGATCTTGCATGCGACGGAGGTTATGGGAAACACGTTGCCATTTCCAAAAATACCGCAAAAAAAACGAACCCGTGCAACGCACGGGAAACCTCTAGTTACAGATGAAAAGCAAATTTTTGAAAATAAAAGTACATAGTCGTGCTATACAGGGACGAAATAGAAAAATTTTCGAGTGACTTCAGAATTAGAATTTAGTAATGTTTGTATGTAAAATCATCGAATTTATATACTAAATAAGGCTAAAAATACATTAAAATTCTAAAAATTTCTAATTCAACGAGTTTAAATAAACGCATTTGGTGCAATGTAGCTCCACTTCAAAAAGGTAAATAAATACTTTTATTATTTTTCCTATCTAATAATTTGTGGCCCACACATGATAAATGGTTTGCACACAAAGAATCCATCATGAAATATAGAATCTTTTTTCGCTCACTATAAATAACCTTCTCCTATCATTCCTCCTTATACATACTTACTCCCCTTCATCATCAATCAGTTTCTCTACACAAAAAGCTACTTTGATGAAGACGAATTCGTCGAAGAAAATGGAGAAAAGCTACTTTGATGTCTTAGGTTTATGTTGTTCATCGGAGGTGCCGTTAATCGAGAAGATCCTTCGACCTATTGAAGGTGTTCATGACGTTTCGGTCATTGTTCCTTCAAGAACAGTCATTGTTGTTCATGATCCCACCCTCGTTTCACAGCTTCAAATAGGTAATGTAACTAGCTTTTTCATTGACCACTCTCACCGTCTTAAATTATTGTCTAAAACACGACATGTACACAATGTATCAAAATATTTTACCGGCTTAGAAATGAGTCTAACAATCCAAAAAAATATGTCAATTTTAATCTTAATTTTGTTTTTTCTTTCCTTTTGGTAAAAACCACGAAAATATAATCTTAATGCATTTCAATTTTAATTAACAATTAACTTAGAATATTTACAAAATTTAATGATAATGATGAAGTGGAAAACTATAGATAATAATTAATTTATGACAGACGGAATATTTTCTGCAACACATTTGTAATTTATTAATTAATATTCGAGTGAATCCATCAAGATTTTTTTACAAGAATATTCTTTAAGAGTTTATATATATATACACATGTTTTAGCATAAATTTGAGATTGTATATTTTTAATGTCTCTTCTATAATGAGTATTTTAAAATGTAAAATGTTTGGATAAAAATACGGTTTATAAATTTATTTTTATGTCGCCTACAATATTTTGTATTTGTCATGGAAGACTAGATGTACATTATTTCATGTGCGAAAAACTATTAAAACGTTTGCACTTTTTAAAATTAAAAGTTAAAAGTATTTTTTTCTGCGGATAAAATGTAATAAAGTTTATGGAAGTAACGTAACGGATCATGTTTTACTAAATATGTAGCTTATCGTTTCAGAAAGCATGCATATAATGCTTTATTGTACGATGTCATTATTGTCATAAATCATATTTCATATATAGAAAATATTTGTTATTTCTTTAATGAAAATAAAGTTAATACAATTTGTTAATGAATCTATTTTTAAGCCTAACAAGAAACTGAATTAGTGTTTTAAGCACAACATACACTCAAATGAATATAAAAAGCATATAATAAAAGGTGTATGTTACTTTAAATTTGTCAGATTTGGCACTTCTTTATTGGGTGTTTAGTGCAATATGACTTATCAAAGCCGACACATCTTTCACAAAAATATGGGCTTTTAAGAAAGTTATCTTTTTTTCACTTTTTGTACATTTTTTTAAGCATCCTAAATAATTAGTTCACACACTAAAAACTTCACAATAAACGACTATGAGCGGATGCGGAGCTATATTGACTTGAGCGAGTTCAACCGAACTCGTTGAATTAAAAGAATTTAGAATTTTTTGTATAAGTTTAGCCTTAATTTATGGAGCAATTGATTTTATATACAAAAATAACTAAAATTTAATCATGAATCCACTCGAAAATATTTATGGCTCCGCTCCTGATTATGAGGTCATTATATTACCTGATATTGAATATTGAATATTGAATATTGAATTGATATTGTGTATTTGTTGTGAAATGTAAACTTGTTATTTTTTCCGAACGAGGAACTTTTTGTTTATATGTTACGACGAGATTTTTAAAAAGTTACATGTTTGAATGTTAAATGAAATAAAACAAATTAGTGCAATAACATTTCTATGAAAGAATTATAATTTAGAAGAAAAAAAAACTCATTTTAGGAAATCTATTAAGTATATTAAAAGTTGAATAATAAATTACGGATTTTTTCCTTTAAAACACACAAAAAACATTTAAACAAAAACATTATATGTTAACGAACATTAAAGGGAGAAGCGGGTGGTACCTTCTTCTCACGTCTTGAACTCTCAAAAAATAACTTAATTTGTTTTAAACAGAAGAATTTTAAATAGAAACGACGACTTTTCTATGCTATTTTTTTTTTTTTTTTATAAACATGTTATTTTAACTGTTTGTATCATATACTAAGGCGAATATTTTACATGATCATTTTAGCTAAGGCGTTAAACCAAGCACGGCTGGAAGCAAATGTTAGAGTAAAAGGAGAAACCAACTTCCGAAACAAGTGGCCAAGCCCGTTTGCTGTGGCTTGTGGTGTATTGCTTTTGTTATCTTTTTTGAGTTATGTTTTTCCGCCATTTAAGTGGTTAGCACTTGGAGCAGTTGCCGTCGGTATTATTCCAATAACATTAAAATCTTTTGCATCATTGAGGAATTTCAGACTCGACGTAAACACCCTTATGCTCATTGCAGGTACATTTTTTAAATGTTGAATGTGTTTAACTCAAAACAAATAATAAATCACAAAATGTTAGGTTTTTTCACTTGTATATGCATAGGCTATAATGTTATATGGCCCTACATTTTATACATGTAAATTTGTCCCAAAGAGTTTGCATCTTACAAAATGTGAAGGGTCTAAGGTTCGATTAACACTTGCTACATTCACGTTAAGGACATTTATGGAATCTTCAAGTCAAAAGAAGTGAACACTACAAAACAGTTCAACGATAAATAAATGAGGACAGGACGGATTAGTCCTGTCCGATGCATGTTTTAATACTTGGAATTATCAAAAACTATATACTATCCGCGACAGAAAGAAAACTTTCCTTAATCTAAAAGGTTTGAATTTCGCGGTTAATGTTTGTTTGTATATTTGCTTGGCTATATATGGTAGATGGTTAACAAAGTCATATGCATAATATTAAGCATTGTTTATTTTGTTTGTTAGCCATAGCGAACCTTGTATGGCCACTTATGGTTCGAAAATTATTATGGGAATAGGAAAAAAAAGAAAAAGAAAAAGAAAAAGTGATAAGATTATTGGAGTAGTCCACTTTTAATTATGAAAATTTGATGTTGATATATATTGTTTGTTTTCTAGCTCAATAAGTTATATTCCATAGTTATATTTCGTTAAATGTCACATGAACTATTTCGTTAAGCTTTATATATTTTGTAAGATAGAGGCCCCGGAAAATTTGAGGCCTTGGGCGGCCACCCACCTCGTCCATGTTCAAAGACGGCCCGTGGGTCTAATATTTAGAAAAGCAACCAATTAAGTTTTATTGCGTTAACTTTTGCAATTAATTAAAATAAACCATTTTTGCAGTTGGGGGATCAATTTTTTTGAAGGATTATTGGGAAGCAGGAACAATTGTGTTTTTATTCACTACAGCAGAATGGCTCGAGTCAAGGGCGGGTCATAAGGTTCATTGTAGCCTCCTAATATAATGAAAACTATTGATGTAATAGGGACTAAATAAGAGTACTAATAATGCTGGAAAATATTTGTAGGCGAATGCTGTAATGTCATCGTTAATGAACATGGCTCCTCAAAAAGCCGTATTGGCTAGCAATGGCGAAGAAGTCGATGCTAATGAAGTCATGGTCAACACAAAGCTAGCTGTTAAGGCTGGTGATGTTATTCCTATTGATGGAATTGTTGTGCAAGGGAGATGTGAAGTTGACGAAAAAGCTCTAACTGGAGAGTCATTTCCTGTATCAAAACAAGTAGATTCGACTGTTTGGGCTGGCACAATAAATGTAAATGGTACGCATTGACTTTTGAGGTCAAACACTCTACTTATCAAGTTCGAAAACGATATCCATTTCTAGTAGTTACTTAAAAATAATCGATACCCATATAAAGTTTTGAAACATGCACCACATTTTAAAACTCTTTATGCTTAGTTTGTAAAAGAGTTATGATATTTATTGATTCAAAAATGGTTCTTTTGACTTCAAAAAGTCAAAGTATAAGGAACGTTTGTTTTTTTCGGCTAACCCTTTATTTGATTTGTTATCCTTTTTCAGGTTACATTAGCATTAACACTACGGTCCTAGCTGAAGATTGTGTGGTGGCAAGAATGGCGAAACTTGTTGAAGAAGCACAAAATAATAAGTGTAAAACTCAACGATACATAGATGAATGTGCCAAATACTACACGCCAGGTACAACTCGCTAATCAATAGTGTACATCACATAATCACTTTCAAAATGCACATTCAAACGCCACCTAACTTTTCAACTTCCAGACGACAAAATCAGCCTTTCTTGTTAACACAAGTTTTATAATGTGTTTTTGCAGCCGTTGTTGTTATAGCAATCAGCTTGGCTGCGATACCAGCTGCTATGAAACTTCACAACTTAGACAAATGGTATCACTTAGCTCTGGTAGTTTTGGTAAGTTCATGTCCATGTGCACTCATTCTATCCACTCCCGTTGCTACATATTGTGCACTTTCAAAGGCAGCTACAACCGGACTTCTTATCAAAGGCGCTGAATACTTGGAAACACTTTCCAAAGTTAAAATCTTCGCATTTGATAAAACTGGGACCATCACTAGAGGAGAGTTCTCAGTTTCAAACTTCAGATCACTCACAGACGACATAAGTCTTGACAAATTGCTATACTGGTAATTTAACTATCAACATACTCATATAGTCGTATATATGATCAATCTTTTGGTTATTTAATATAGTTTTTTGTTTTTGTAAATTGAGATTTATTTTGTTTGGTTCATTAAAGGGTTTCAAGCATAGAGAGTAAGTCTAGTCATCCCATGGCTTCCGCACTTATAGACTATGCACAGTCTAAGTCAGTCGAACCACAACCAGACAATGTTGAGGAATTTGAAAATTATCCTGGAGAAGGAATTTATGGGAAAATTGAAGGCGAAAATGTTTATGTTGGGAACCAAAAGATTGCAGTTAGAGCAGGTTGTTCAACAGGTAAAGATTGCCATCTTTTTATTATTTTTATTTATAGTTAATTGCATAAAAATGTAACAAACTTTCATCTTCGTTAATTTTTTAGAAAAAACATTTTAACTTTCAAAATTTAAATAAAACCTTCGAATTCTCAAAAGTTTTAATATAAGGTAATTTGTATAGGTTACATGACGTGGCAGATGACTTGTTAGTAACGTACTAACGTTGCTTACAAGTAGTCTGCTCTCACATGTTGAAATTTACATATTTTTTATGGGTCAAAATGACGTTGGCTAACCAATAGAAATTGTACGATACACTGTTATCTCTATGAGATTAATTAATATTTGTTTTGTCGGTATAGTTTTACATAATGCAAGTGAAAGCATGGAAGGAAAGTCGTCAGGGTACATATTTGTAGGGTCTTCACTTGCCGGTGTCTTTAGTCTGTCTGATGCATGTCGAACGGGTGCAAAGGAAGCACTCAAAGAACTCAAATCGATGGGTATAAAAACAGCTATGCTTACAGGAGACTGTCAAGCTGCAGCCAATCATGCACAAAATCAGGTAAAACTCGAAAACTGTCCCTCTATCAAAATTAAAGATTTTGAGCTAATTATAACTTTGCTTTTACAGTTGGATGGGGCATTAGAGATTGTGCATGCAGAACTATTACCACAAGATAAAGCGAAATTCATTAAAGATTTTCAAAAGGTGGCTCCAACCGCAATGGTTGGAGATGGGATCAATGACGCACCAGCTTTAGCCACTGCCGATATTGGAATCTCAATGGGGATCTCTGGATCAGCACTTGCTACTGAAACAGGGCACGTGATTTTAATGTCGAATGACATACGCAAAATCCCAATAGCAGTGAGGCTCGCTAGAAAAACGCGAAGAAAAATATTTGAAAATATTTTTCTGACAGTTATCACCAAGGCTGCTATAATTGCCTTGGCTATAGCCGGTCATCCACTAGTTTGGGCCGCAGTTTTAGCAGATGTTGGGACCTGTTTGGTAGTGATTCTTAACAGCATGCTTCTGCTAAGAACCACAACCGTTGCAAAGAGCACGAAAAAGCATTCAGGTTCTTCACATGATCATAAACATTGCCATTCATCTCACAAACATGCCAAAGGCTCGTCTGATAAAAACACACATTGTCACAAAAACAAGTGTTCAGATGTTGTAGAAAAGAATGATTGTTGCGGTCATAATGGTAAGGTACATGAGCCGGGGCACTTGATACAGCAAACTGAAGATAAACATAGTTGCTGTGGTCATGATGATAAGGTACACGAGATGAAGCACTCGGTGCAACGAACAGAAGATAAAAAAAGTTGTTGTGGTCATGCTGATAAGGGACATGAGATAAAGCACTCGGCACAACGAGCAGAAGATAAACATAGTTGTTGTGGTCATGATGATAAGGTGCATGAGATGAAGCACTCGGTGCAAGGAAAAGAAAAACACAATTGCTGTGATCATGATGGTAAAGTACACGAGCTAAAGATCACGGTGCAACCAGCAGAAGATAAACATAATAGCTGTAATCATGATGATCATGTACACGAGGTTAACAAGCCGGTGCAAGAAACAGAACATTTGCACGAAGTGAAGAACTGTGGTCAAGGACCAAATGACAATTGTTGTGCTCATAACGATAAAACTGCGCATGTGGTGAAGAACTTGATACAAGACAAAGGAAGCAAACACGGTTGCTGTGCTCATTCTGATTATGATGTCCATGAAGTCAAGCTCTCGGTACAAGGACACAATAACCATGAATGTTGTGATCATGATGAGGCAAAGCACACCGCACAATCGAGAGAAAATATGCATTGCTTAAGAACCATGGAGAAGAGGAATGAACAAGGTTGTTGTAACAGCTTCAGAAAGGAATGTTGTGGACACCAACACTTTGGAGTCGGATTCAATGGAGGGGGTTTATCCGAAATAGTGATTGAATAAATGTGTAAATTTCTGCAGTTTTAAATATGCCCGATTTTATTGGCCGTAGGTGCATCTAGTTCAAAAAGGATATAAGTTATTTCCCCTTGTTGCTAGAGATAGCTTTATGTACCAAATGTAGTTATCTTTAATCGCCGGTTTGGTTCAACTCTGGGCGACGGATTAAAGAAGCAATATTACTGTCTCGGAAAAGGTCTTTCTATTCTTTTGTGAGATATTATTGATGATAAGTGTCTCGGATTTCCATTAAAACGACTCTTACATTAACAAAAAGACTAAGAATCTGATCCTTAAAATTCAACACACCAACATTGCTTCAAAAATCCACTTTACTAAAACATGTTCTAGCAGAAGCAAGAAATGGAAGTCCCGAAATATGCAAAATTTCAACGAGCAAAATAATATTACAGTAAGAGACATTTATTACATACTGCTACCCATGGCCATCAAAAACTCACCCTCACAGACCACCTCACCTCCAACATATGCCTTCCCGTCCATCTTTGCAATTCCAAAACGTTTTTGAAGTTTAGTGAGCGTCATTCGCATGACCAAAGTGTCTCCGGCGATTACTGGTTTTCTGAACCTCACCTTATCAATTCCAGCAAAAAAGAAACTGTCACGTGACCCGCCCACTTCTGGTTGCAGCATTACCAAACCACCAACTTGAGCCATTGCCTACAAATAAATACAACTCTATCAACAATAACTTCACATAAAAGCAACAAATGGTTTTGTTTTCATACATATTTCTCATAGATGTGGCAATTTTGACCCATTTACTTATAATTATGAATACGTCAAATTACATAATGTTTATCTCATCAAATAGAAAGATAAAAAAAAACGTTTTCAGCTTTGATAGATAGTCTTTTAACACTTTTTAGCAGATATTATATATAACGGAACAAAAATATATCATTTGGACTAGTACTTTAATGCTTTTGACAATAACTTGAGGGCGAGTTTGCGCATAAAAGGACTTTCTTTTTTATACATCCACACATATTGACTTTTGATATCAAATGGGTCAACCTCAAAATATTATCAACCGTTCAACTCACCATGAATGTAATCGGTACCTATTAAACTTGTAAGCAAGTTCTACGAGTTTAATAAACAACGAACTATTGTTAATAATTAGCATAATTTCATTAATAATCACTCCCTCCATCCCAAATAAATGCAATAAGTCTCTTTCCGAAGATTTACCTCTTTGCCCATTGGCAATCACAAAACATCATATCGATAACATTGAGTTTGGTATTGCCATCATTGAAACGTACTTAAAATATTTTAATCAAACTATATATATCTAATCAAACCTTAAACTCATTTAGTCACAAATGAATACCAATACTTGATCCAAATATAAAGCGTTTACGTCTATCTACATTTCCATACGTCCCAATTTCCAGGGCATTTAAAAGTTGGCTCCGATTACACTTTTGGGCATTTTAAGCTTATATCACGATATTCATAAAACTGTAAGATACTTAAACAAGGGGTGAATATACCTCAACCATAAGAACACCGGGCATAATCGGTCTATCGGGAAAATGACCCGGAAAAAAGTTATCATTAATAGTAACATTCTTGATCCCAACTGCTGAAACACCTGGATTATACTCAATCACTCTATCCACCAAAAGAAACGGAAATCTACAACAAACCCAAATCACAAATCAAACAAAACCATCTAAAATTCTAAATATAGACCGAAAAAAGTTCGAAAAGAGATAGAAACCTGTGTGGCAAAATATCACGAATTTGATTGATATCAAGAACAGTAGGATAAGCAGGAAACTTCAATTCAATTGGGGTTTCATCAGAAGCACATTTGGCGATGAAACTTTTGGGGGATCTGATGATTGTTGGGTTGAAAGTGGTGATGGGTTTCAGTTGGGTGGTGGGTGTTCGATTAGAGGTTAGGGAATTAGGGAGTGGTGAGATTATCGAATGAGTGAAAGCCGCCATTGTTATGGTTTAGGAAATGAGGGTGTTTTTGAGGTCAAGTAAACAGGGGCGACAAAAACAATGGAAACAGGTTTGGTTTTGAGTGAGAGTTTGAAATTGAAAGTAAAGTGTTTGTGTTTGGGAGTTTTGTTGTTAGTAAGTAGGCGAACTAACCTATGACACCTTAATCATGTGGTTTTATGAGGTTATTTTGAATCCCACTAATCTTTTTGAGAAATAATTGAAATACCTAATTGATAAGGTGTTTAAAATCGGATATCCGAAAATTTGAATATTTGAATTTTGGATATTCGAAAATTCGGATAGTGATTTTTTTCCTACTCGAAATCCGAATCCAAAATTTCGAATACCGGTTTCGGACATCCAATATATTCTAAAATCCGAAATTTTAAAAAATTATATTTTTCTTGTTTCTTTTTTTGTGTTATTTTTTGTTTGTTTCAAATTTTATTATACACATTTGTTAACCACAATATTTATTATTTACATATATTTATCAAAATATGTTATTAAATCACCAAATATTTACATTTACTAATAAAATAACTATAAAAACTAAAAAAAAAAATATATTTTCGGATAATCGGATATCCGAAATTTCGAAATATCATTATCTGATACCGAATCCAAAAATCCGAATTTTCGGATACGGATATTTTGAACACCCCTACTAATTGATATGTCTAATAATCAATCTAATGTATTGTATGTTTGTACCTTATGTATTGAATGTATTATAGTTTTTCTCTCTCCTCAAATGCAATACACAATGAACAACTTTTTAAAGCATTAGCAAATCCTCTATGAAGGATCAATGTTTTTCTGTTTTGGAGTCACGGACTAATGAGTAAGGTCGGATTTACCATTTTCAACCAAAGTTCTTCTTAACTAAGTCAACTAAGTATTTGTTGGGATGAATATGTTTTTGAAGGAGAAAGCTTCACCTAAGATTTGAACCTAAGACCTCTAACCTATAACAATTGTTTATCTTATTATAGAAAAACCACATGGGTCAACTAGGGGTGTAATCAAATCAAGCATTTATCAAATAATTTGAGCTCGAACTCGAGCTTGACTCGATTGAGTCAAGCTTTCATCTAGCTCAAGCCCAAACTCAAGCCCAAAAATAAGCTCGAAACCTTTAACAAGCCAAGCTCAAGCTTTAGATAGCTTGACTCGAGTTCTTATCAAGCTCTTTCAAGCTTTAATCTTGTAAGTATATGAAATGAGTTATCTCACAAGTGCTTGCTAAATACTAAGGGGTTCATGTTCACCACTTATTTTGATCTTGTGATATTCTTAAGTTTGGGTGTGTGCTAAATACTAAGGGGTTCACGTTTACCACTTATGAGTTAGCTCAAATGATAAAAGTTTGGGCGTGAACCCCTTAGTATTTAGCTCACAATAATTTTTATTAATTTTACTTTATACATATGTTTATTTATAAGTTCGGGCGTTTGGCTATTACATACAATGATTTTGTATACATTCAAGCTTTCAAGTCAAACTCAAGCTTTAATTGTATCCACTCAAGTCAAGCTCAAGCCTAGATGATTAAAGCTTGACAAGCTATCAAGCCAAGCTCAAGCTTATTATTTTTTTTTCAAGCCAAATTCAAGCCTTGTCAAGCTTGAGCTCGGCTTGACTCGGTTACACCCCTAGGGTCAACTATCAAAGACTTAGAGTTGTAAGTGTTGATATTAAATTATGGTGACATCGTTATGGGTCTGGGATCAACGTCTTTTGTATGGGTCTAGCTTTAATGTTCAATAATTACGTTTAGAACCTTATATAGATTAGTGAGGAGTGTACTTCAACATGAAAATTCAGTTCTCTCTTGCCTTTTAAAATTATTTTATCGACACACAACTTTTTAATCCCATCCACTTTCCTCCTTTCCTTAAAATTTATAACTTCATATCATATTGTAAGGTTTAGACTACGCGGAGTGGACAAGAAACGGGGTGTTATAGGCCCAGTCGGCGGCTATAACACCACCCTATAACGCCCGTCACCGCTCCTATAGGGGCGTTATAGGAGCGTTTTGGGAGATGGCGTCTTCCTGGTCACGGCGTTTTGCGATGGTTTCTTGCTGCTTAAACGGTCATATGACCGTTGAGTAGTGTTTTAAAAAAAAAAGTCTATATAAACACACAAAATACACACACAAATATATATACAAACTCACAAAATATATATACAAACACACAAAAACACACACAAAGTTTTATAAAATGTCAAGTTCATATTGAAGATGCAATTGTAGCCGGAGCGTTTATGGTCGTTGCTAACTTTGCATCACAACAAATCCAAAGACCAGTCACCACAAGAACCGCAATAGAACGTAACCGTGAAACAGCTCAAACACTACTAATGGAATCTTACTTTTCCCCGGGTTGCACCTACACCGACGAACAATTTATCCGTCGTTTTCGAATGAGGAGGGAGCTATTTCTCAAGATATGCCACGATTTTGAAAACCATTTTGATTATTTTAGGCAAAAATTTGATGCTAGAGGAAGGGTTGGGTTTACACCGATTCAGAAATGCACCTCCGCCATACGACAACTTGCTTTTGGCACTTGTAGTGACATATAGGACGAGTATTTAAAAATGTCCGAAAGAGTTTTACGTGAATCCCTTGCCAACTTTTGCGAAAGTATATTTTTAACCTTTATTTTTTTAATTAGTTTACTTTAAATCTTATTTTTAATTAAAATTTAATAATATCTGAAATAGGTGTGGTTTCTTTATACGGCAAGAGATATTTACGCCGTCCTAGTTGGAGTGACATACAACAGATTACTTCGGTTCATGATGAAAAACACAATTTTCCCGGTATGCTAGGCAGTTTGGATTGTATGCATTGGGAGTGGGAAAATTGTCATGTGGCTTGGGCTGGTCAATACCATAGTGGTGATCACAATCACCCTTCCATTATGTTAGAGGCTACGGCCTCTACTGATTTGTGGATATGGCATGCCTTTTTTGGGGTTGCTGGAGCGAATAATGACATCAATGTCTTGGATCAGTCACCGCTTTTCAACAACATTGAGAATGGGACAGCTCTCGATCAGTCGTTTATTGTTAACGACACAACCTACAAATACGGGTATTACCTCGCTGATGGTATTTATCCAAAATGGACGGTGTTAATAAAGTCTTTCAGGGAAAGAGACGAATTAAACGAGAAGCGTAACCATTTTAAAAAAGCCCAGGAATCTTCAAGAAAGGACATCGAACGGGCATTTGGAGTGTTGAAAAAAAGGTGGCATATAATTAAAAACCCCGCAAGAGCTTGGAGTTTAGAAAAAATTAGAAACGCGATGTACGCTGCTATAATTCTTCATAACATGATTTTGGAAGACAAAGGTCTCGCGTATTGTCAAGCTTATGATGAGAATGCCACAGAACCAGAAGTCCAGATTACCTTTGAAGAGAAACAACAGAACATACGTGACATGCGTGACGAAGATACTCATCACAGTCTGGTAGCCGATTTGATCGAACATGTCTGGTATTACCGCCCTCGAGGAAACAACGATGAAGATTGAAGTGTTTTTTTTTTAAATTGTATTTTTTGAACGTCTTTTAGTTTAATCGTAATATGTTTTTTAATAAATTGTAGTGTTTTTTTTTTTTTTTTTTTTAAATAAAAATACAACTTTTTGAATTTCATTTATATAAAAAAAATAATAAAAAGTAATGATTACAAAATAATATCTATCACTCCACATCATTACTCACCACTCCACACATTTTCTATCACTCTAAATCATCACACCCTCTTTCCTAAAATCACACTCTTTTTCCTACAAATCACCTCTATCACTCCACATCATCATCACCCACCTTAACCACTCCGCATAGTCTTAGTATGGTTTCAATCTAGGGGTTTTTTGTTGGAGTAACTAAACTAATGATTAAATAATCAAGGCGATGCAAATAAAAGTTGTAAACAATAATTGAAATGATCCGATTCCGACTTTCACTAATGATTAAAACTCGTTGATATAGCCATGTTGGTGAAAGGTTTTTTCGATGACCTTACTTTTCATTTACAACAACATATTACCGAAATAAAAAAAAGAAAATAAAAGTTTAAATGATAATCTTTTTAAATTAAAATAAATAACTAATAATAATAACATATAGCCAGGATTTTGGTAATCTCTAAAAAGACTATAAAGGTTTTACGAAAATTTACAGCTTTTTATCCATATTTTTTTTTGTTTCTTGTAAATTTTTCAGATTTTTAAAATTCAAAAATAACATCATAACCAACAATATTCAATTATATTAATAATAACGTCATTGTTAATTAAAATGAACAAATGTATCAAAACAAATACGTTTAAAACATGATTTGATCGAATTTTTTTTCACTAAAGTAAGGTTTTTCCAACTTGATTTTGTAAAAACTAGGATACTCAACAAAATGTTTCACAAAAATAGGGTACATGCACCTCTCAAGTGCGGGTTATCCCAAGTGGAGTAAAACCTCATTTCCCAAATGCGGGTTTATGCCTATGTGTGTCCTTTTTTGTATGTTGAAATCCTCGCAATTTTGTACTAATGAATAATAATAATAATAAAATATAATATAAAATAAGTTGGTGTACAATGTCACGGGTTTGACCAAAAAGAAGAAAACCGCATTCCTAAGTGCGGTTTAGTCATAAAGATGCACATGGTTTACTACAAGTAGGCATAAACCCGCATTTGGGAAATACGGTTTTAGTCCACTTGGCATTACCCACACTTGGGAAGTGCGGATACTCTATATTTACAAAACAATTTGTTGACTATCCTAGTTTTACAAGCCCAACCGAGAAAAATACCTTACTTTGAAAAAAATTCTAATTTGATGTTGGATTGTGTTAAAATAACGTCAAATTCAGTCCTAACTTAGTTTATCCGTTCACTAACTTACTTGGTTTTTATGCAGTTAACATCAAAGGACTGAAAGTGTCATTTACTCGAAGTGTGGTGCTGCTGTTCTATTTGAAGTGAAAGTTTAAAGAGTTGAAGGACCATTGTTGTAACTGTTTTTGTCTATAAATATAGACTTATGTTTTAGGGTTAGGGTTAATTCAAAATACTTTGTGCAATCACTCTTTAACTCTCTCTCTCTCTCGTTGTATTCACCCAATTTATTAGGGTTTAGTCTTAAAGTGATTAGGTTACACATTGTAACCATAATCAGTTAGTCTTATAGTCTGATTCTTGTTATTGTGAGTATTATAGTGTTTTGGTATTGTTGGTTAATAAGAGAAAGAGGTATTCATTGTTCATCTTGTTCATACTATCGGTTTATTACATGGTATCAGAGCACCGTGGTGCTCTGGATATTCTGATTAAGGTCTCGGTATAACCGGTGAGGTTTTTTTGTTGGTTATTGTCTTCATCGGTGATTTTCTGTTGGCTACTGAAATATCGGTGAGTTTTTTTGTTGGTTACTGCCTTCATCGGTGATATTCTGTTGGGTAGATCCAGAGGTATTGTGATTTCGGATAACTTCGGTGAGTTCTTTGGTGTTTTATTGTTTTCTGTCTTATCGGGTTAGATCTAGGCAATTTTTTTCTTTGATTCCGGTGGTTGTATATACTCCGGTGGTTGTATAGATCTGTGTAGATCTAGATACGATTGTGTTCCGGTGGTTGTTCTCGGTACAGATCTTTTAGATCTGTTGATCGTGTGGTTGTTTGTTGTTCGGAGCTGTTGGATCTATTGATTTGTGACTGATTACGGTACATATCTGTTAGATCTGTTGGTTTGAGGCTGTTTACGGTGTCGATCTGGTGGATCTAGTGGCTCGGATCTGTTGGATCTGTTGTTCGTGATCTTGATCAAGTCTGTTCAGGCTAGATCTGGGGTGGTTACTGGTTCCTGAGGTTCTTGGCTGTTCCAGAATCGTTGGTGAGCTTGCTGGTGTGGGTGACGACTCTATTGTTCCGCTGCTTTAATTTTTTTTTTTTTTTTTTTTTTTTAACAATACTGATAAGTTTAGTAGTAGGTCTCTTTAATGTGCATTTATTAGCTATTCTAACTCTAAGAAAGGCTATAAATTGTATAGTTTTGATCAGAAGTGTGTAATATTTTCTAGAGATGTTAAATTCTATGAAAATGTATTCCCATTCAAATCCACTAATGATGATCATCTAAACTTGCACACTGAGACCACTACAAACACGTTAAATTTTTTTGATAGCATGTATAACTAACTCCCAAAAAGTCCCGATGATGAAGGGATAGATACTGATGGTGAAGGTAGTGGGTCAGATTCTACCTCACATGACAGTTTTCAGGAGTCGTCTCCTGTGAATGAAACTGTTGTGGAGGAGAACACCACTGCAACACCGATTGATGAAAACACAGTAATCCCTGAGGGCAATGTTTTTCCAAATCTGGATGAATCTGTTATTAATGAACCTGCAAATTCTAGAAAATCTTCCAGAAAAACAAATGTCCCTAGAAAATGGGATGACTATGTTTTAGGGGGGTAACACAGATATGGAGTTGATAAGGTTGTTAGTTATGCTCATTTTGTTGCAAACTTGAATAAAAGTAGTGAACCTAAGTCTTTTGCTGAAGCATGTTTAGATCCTAACTGGGTAGATGCAATGAACACAGAAATGGAGGCATTACTTAGAAATCATACTTGGGATGTCACTAAAAGGCCTGAAAATAAAAATATTGTTGACTGTAAGTGGCTTTTTAAGATTAAATATAAGGCTTCTAGAGAAATTGAGAGATATAAGGCTCGATTAGTTGCTAGGGGCTTTAGTCAAAAATATGGCATTGATTATGAGGAAACATTTTCTCCAGTAGTGAAAATGGTTACTGTTAGATGCATGATTTCTATTGTTGTTTGTAACAATTGGTCCCTTTTTCAACTTGATGTCAATAATGCCTTCTTATATGGTGATTTGGATGAAGAGGTCTATATGTCTTTACCTGAGGGTTATTTTGATAAGTCTGATAGTCGTGTTTGTAAACTGAAAAAATCGTTATATAGTCTTAAACAAGCCCCTAGAAAGTGGAACGAAAAATTAACAGCCAGTTTATGTGAATATGGTTTTGTGCAGAGTAAGTCTGATTACTCACTGTATGTTTTAAATAAAGATCAGATTCATGTGCTGTTATTAGTCTATGTGGACGACATTATTATAACTGGTAACTCTAATGAAGAAATTGATGTTGTAAAGTTGTTTCTTAATTCTAAATTTTTGATTAAGGATCTTGGTGCTTTAAAATACTTTCTTGGAATTGAGTTAATTGAAACTGATTTGGGAGTCTGTCTATCTCAAAGAAAGTACTGTCTAGAATTACTAGATGAATTTGGGCTGTTAGGTTGCAAGCATGCTACTACGCCTTTAGATGCAAATTTTTCTGTTTTGCCTGATAAAGATAGTAGTAAATCTATTGATGTGTTGACCAACATTTCTGTGTATCAAAAGCTTGTTGGGAAATTAATATACTTAACTCTTACCAGACCAGACATTAGTTTTGCTGTACAGAATCTGTCCCAATTTATGCATGCACCAACTCAGCAACATTTTAATTTGGCACTAAGATTACTTAGGTACCTTAAAACTGCTCCTGGTCAAGGAATTCAGTTATATAGGTCTAATAGTGTTAAATTATCTGTTTATGTTGATTCTGACTGGGGCAGATGTAAAATTTCTAGACGTTCTGTTATTGGTTTTTGTGTTTATATTGGAAATTCTATTGTGTCGTGGAAAAGTAAGAAGCAGCCTACGGTCTCCAGGTCTTCTGCAGAAGCAGAGTACCGAGCCATGGCTGCTGCTACTTGTGAAACATTGTGGTTAATAAATTTTTTATATGATATGAATATAAGTGGTTTAACCCCTGTTGATTTCTACTGTGATAACAAAGCCGCAATGATGAATGCAAATAATCCAGTATTTCATGAGCGAACTAAGCATTTTGAGATAGATTTGCACGTTGTACGAGAAAAAGTGTGTTCTGGGGTGCTGAAGCTAATTAAAATCGAGTCAAATGAGCAGCTAGCCGACATCTTTACAAAGGGACTTTCTCCTTATCAACACAACTATTTGTGTAAAAAATTGGGACTGTTTAATCCGTTTAGAGTTAGGACTGAGGGAGGATGTTAAAATAACGTCAAATTCAGTCCTAACTTAGTTTATCCGTTCACTAACTTACTTGGTTTTTATGCAGTTAACATCAAAGGACTGAAAGTGTCATTTACTCGAAGTGTGGTGCTGCTGTTCTATTTGAAGTGAAAGTTTAAAGAGTTGAAGGACCATTGCTGTAACTGTTTCTGTCCATAAATATAGACTTATGTTTTAGGGTTAGGGTTAATTCAAAATACTTTGTGCAGTCACTCTTTAACTCTCTCTCTCTCGTTGTATTCACCCAATTTATTAGGGTTTAGTCTTAAAGTGATTAGGTTACACATTGTAACCATAATCAGTTAGTCTTATAGTCTGATTCTTGTTATTGTGAGTATTATAGTGTTTTGGTATTGTTGGTTAATAAGAGAAAGAGGTATTCATTGTTCATCTTGTTCATACTATCGGTTTTTTACAGATTGCTTTACCAACGGAAAAAAGAAAGTATCGAGTAGATGATTGATTGCCAATGGTTTTTCTTTAGATTGAATTTGAGAAATAGAAAGAAGGAAAGAAGATGAAGAATTTTAGGGTTTACATTAAGAAAGAGAAGCGCGTGAGGGAGGAGGAAACAAATATTACAGATGTATTAAGGTGTAGCGTCGTAAAGAAGATTGAGAAGAAGATATGGTTGAGTCAAGGTGGCTACAATACCATGACAATTATAGATATTGACATTAATCGCTATCTTATTATTGATATTAAACAATAGATAACACCCTAGTGGATTCTTGCTCGTATGATCATGGCGGATACCCCTATTGGATAATTCTCGGCGTCTTGGAGAGTATAAGCAATCGGGTTGGGTCATCTAAAACTAACCTAACATCTAATACATAAAAATCATATAAACACAAAGAAAGAGTCAAGATATTTTCTTCATCTATTTTTTCCCCCTAATTCTCCTTCCTTTCACTCCAAAGAAAAAAAAACACATAAAAAACGCCATGACATGTATTTTTTTAAGGGATATTTACAACTACGTTCTTTCAAAACTTAAATATTACGTCAATAACCTTGTAAAAATCAAAATTACGTTAATATCCTTCCAAAACATGAAAATTCTCATATATATCCAAAATAATAAATTAATAATACTTAAATGATTTTTTTTATTTAAATTATTCATCTAATTATTAATTTAACTTTTTACACAAGTATGTTAGGTTTAATCTAACATTAACCAATGTATCTCAATTTCATATACTCGCAATATAGATTAAAAAAAAAAAGATTGATTCTATAATTTTGAGCATTAACCGGAATAAAAAGGTTGCAAAACTTCTTCGTCTTGATTGAATAATGTTTTGTAACATATGTTTAAAACAATTTATTCACTAAATTTAATCTATTCAGTTTATTCGGTATTTTATTCTTCGTTGACATATTTGTTTAGATAAGCATTTGAATTAGTTTTATTGATTTATTCAATAATTTAAAATATTAAAATCATTTAATTAATATTTAGATGAGTAATTTAAATATTAAAATCATTTAAATATTAATAATTTATTATTTTGGATATATATAAGAATTTTTCATATTTTGGAAGGATATTAACATAATTTTGATTTTTATAAGGAAATTGACGTAATATTGAAATTTTGTAAGGACGTAGACGTAAAATCTCATTTTTTTTAATAATTCCAATTTTATCAAGCAAACTAATTTTTGGGCGGGCCTTAGCCGGTCAACAGCCCACAATTTTTTTTTCCCCATATTAATTTAGGCTTTCACTTTACACTTTTAAAATTTAAAAATAAAATTTTGCTATATATAGTGTACACTAATCACTTTTTATGATCTTTTAGTAGTATTAACGTTTTTTTATCGAGGTGTTTATTAATTTTTGGTTCCGATTAAATATTTTGACAACTTGTTAGTTGGATTTTTAGTGTATTCGACAAACTCAGTATGTTGATGTTATGAAACATAACTTTACGAAAAAAGTAAAAAAAGGCATGGAAAGGTAATTGTTTGTTAGACTACCAAGAGCGAGAACATATCATGAAGTGACAAATTTTCACTATTTCTTAATAGTTTTTTCCGTCAACATTATATTCCAAGACAACAAATTATATTGAAATTGGCACACAAATAACATTACCATTTGATTTTGTAGACGGTTTCGAAAATCCGACTAACAAACTGTCCAAAAGTTTAACCGAGACCAACTTTTAATTACCCTAATCGACAAAAAAAAAATCATGAAGAATGGCTCATGAAAGGCTTCAAACAAAATGAAACATAGACAAGCGTGAAATAGACTTACATTCAACAAGATGCCTCTAATGCGACAAAGACCTTGAAACTGAGCTTCATGTATTCTCAAAATGTCGTCTAGCAAAAGACTTGTGGCGAGACATTTTCTCCTGGTGGAACATTCAACAACCGGTACCAGAAGCCTCAAGGACATCCTAACCATCTCAAATATCACTCCTTTAACGAGAAAGCACAAAGAAGTATTTGATGTGTTTGATCACGCCGTTCTTTGGATACTTTGAAGATATAGGAACAAAGTTATTTTTGTTTAAAAAAGCCTAGAAGTGACACTTTAAAAAATGATGTCATCTGTTATTCTTTTTGTGTTTTCGTGAATAAATAATAGGTGTAAAAAATATACTCTTAATTACATGAATGGGATTTGTTATCCATTATCTACTCTATCCAACATTTTGTAATATTTTTCTTCTTGGCATGTTGCTAGTTGTTTAATATACTTAGCTGTTAAAGAAAAATAATCGACAAAAATAGTAAACCAATAGTGACAATTGAAAAAACAAATTGTTATTTTATGCAATTAACGCTAATATTAATAAAGCTTTACATTTCTTTGATAAAATATACTTAATACACATTTATATACTTAATTCGTCCATGTTCTAGTTTTCTCATTTATATACAAGAAAGTAACATACACCTTCTAAAAAAATCAACACATAGTAACAAAGTAAGAGAATGCGAAACTATATAAATTGATTTTGAAGATATAAGATAGAGTTCAACAATAACAATAGAAAATTGGCACTTGAAACAAAATATAGGATTCAAGCTTTGTTTTCTAAAGCGGGTTTCTTTCTCCCCATACAAGGTTGTATATTGATCACCCGAATTCTCTTATATGATGACGTGCTAACATTGTGACCAACACAATTGCAAAGACTACGCGTTACATGTTTTGTCAATATACTTTAGAAAAATAGAAAAAAACAAACAAACGAGAGGATAGAACGACATAGACAAAGGGTTGGGAAAAATGAAAAAGAAAAAAAAAACGGAATAACATTAATTAGTTGATCTAATGGAATACATAGCTAATATAATCAAAATGGTAAATATGAAATAAAAAAAAATCGGTCGAAACATGAAACAAAGAAGAACACATAATCGAAACATGAAACAAGGGTGGTGTCCTAGTGGTGAAAACTTGGTCTCCAAAGGTAAAATTCCTGGAGGTCCCAAGTTCGAATCCTGGGAGCAAAAAAATAAAAACCCCCTTGTGCGATGACTCCGGGCTACCCGCAAAACGGGTAGTCGCCCTGGGATTAGTCGGCTCGCAAAGTGAGTTGGATACCTAGGTTTACCAAAAAAAAGAAAAAAGAAAAAAAGAACACATAATGGGTTGAGGGGTAGGATGGTCATAATAATGAAATTAAATATAGTTAACGATATATTGCGCGCATTTTAAAAGAAAAGATGATTGTAATTATTTTCTGTTATCGAGTCTAAAATTAAAGAAAAAAAAATAATATAAAGAAAATGAAATTAAATTAAAGGAAAATATTTATTTTATTTTACGATATATGGTCGGATTGTTTTATTAAATAAAATGTATAAACTTTACCTTATAATTCTTTCATTTTCTTTGCTTTCCTTCCTAAAAAAAAACTTGAGAACACGACAATTTACTTATTTTCTTTCCTTTACATTTCTTTACCCTAAAATAAAATTAAGAACACAGTATTAATGTTATATAACCTTATTGGCAATACCCAATGAAAATAAGTAAGAAAAAGCCTTTTATTATATTAGTACTTATTATAACCATCAGGCATAGTCTGATGACCACCAGCATCCTTAAAAACCTTGGGCCCATCCTTGTGCTGAAATATGCAGGTCTCGTGTTCGAGTCCAAACAAGGTGATGGGTACCATTGTTAGGATATTTACCGGGGAATGCTTCCTTTGCTGGGTAGGGGGTCCGGTCACAAAGTGGCCCGTGTCAATGGTATACGCCTTTACCATTTTTTTACTTATTGTATGTTTCAAAAATTTAAAATAACTTAATTAATTGTGCTTATTGAAATCAATATAGAACTTAAAGTCATGAATATGTCAATTGCAAAACATATTTTTGGGATATATATAGTCATAGAGGCATAATGACATGTAATAATAATGTACTTTCGAACATGTATCATTTTATGTCAAACATTTGTTTTGTACCATCTAAGTTATTAAACATGTAAATTGTGTTTCGAGTACTCTTTAAATTTTTACGCGTTAAGGTGTATGGAAAACAAGTTTAGTTAAAAGATGGAACGTGATTTATATGGTTAATATTTAAGTTGGAGCACATTTTTAGAAGTTCAATTATTAAGTTGGAACACGTTTTACATGTTTACTCACATGAATGGAGTTGCAAGAGAATTCAAATTGCGAGTCTTAAGTCCCAACGGATTAAAGATTAAGCGATACTTACTCACGCTAGAGCCACATCAATTATTAGATAAGATTCATGATCCGATTTTACATTCATCGAAAGCTACTCGATTTGAAAATGCAATCATTTGGAACACTCATATAAAATAGAGCAACTAATAAAAAGGGTCGGAAATAAATCGAATAAGAATAAAGTTGGCTAGCTACTATCCATTAAAAGAGAAATGTACGAACAAATGACCCTTCAATGCCACAAGAGCCTAATGAAATTATACATCCACATAAACATATTACGCACGTATAAATGTATCTATATACAATAATACGTAAAAGTATATATACAATTATACATATACAAAACATAATATCACGAAAGATATATGAAAATAAGAAGTTGTGAAACGAGTTTCTATACACTTACATTCACATAAACAAAAAATAAGACGATATATTTTTTTAAATATTTAAGATACATGATACATGATATTAAAAATAATGTTTGATTTTTCTTCAAGCCCAAATTTCATCAAACATGATAAGTCGACCACATACAAAAATTATATGACATTAGATGAACTAATCATAAACTTATATGTTAGCTTTAAAATGTATCATGTTACCAAAATATATACTATTTGAATGATAACAAGGTAATTTTTGCCCGCATGTTACGACGGAAAGAATTTTCTAATTATTTTAGTAAAACATATTTTATATAACTAAGATATCGAGCTCACAAGTATTATTGAAATAAATATTTGTATATACAATATGTGTAACAGGTCTGAATAAATACTAATGGTTTAAAATCATATAGATATAACCCAAATGATAATTAATATATAATTTTTCGCTTTGATTTGAGATTATAAACTTTTTGTTTTTTGTAAACTTCAAGTAAATACAAAATAGTAGCAATAATAATAAATGTGAACATCATATTAATACATTTATCATAACAATCATAATCAAACTTTATTTTGTTAAATTTTAAAAATATAAATTTCGGTTAACGCTGATATATAATAAAATAAGATAATAAAAATAAAACATTAGAACTTATATATAATATATTGGAAAAGATTAATTTAAAAAAAAAACACAAAAAATGTTGAAAAATACAACTGCTAAGATTTAAACCAAACAAAGCATTTAAAAGGCAAAGGTCATAGCCACCGAACCAAACTAGATTTTATAACCTAAATGCATTTTAATTATATATATATCTAAACTTAAAATTACTGTTCACTATACTAACTTTTTTGAAAATTGAATATAAGTAACAATACGAGATAATTTATTGATTTTAAGTGATATTATGAAAGAAATCTATAGCATTATATTCCCGGAATCAGATAAATTGAAACCATATCAACAAACCAAATCATAATAATGCGTATACCAAAGACCATGCGTGTTTACATTAGTACTTTTTCCCTTTAAAAATAGGAGTAATTTGTGTTTCATATTAATGTTTCTAGATACCAATTTAACATTAATTATTCTCATATTCAATTATAATATATATTTTCTTTTTTGTATTTGAGAATCGTATCACTCATTACATGGGGGGTCAAAAAAAAATTAACACAAAAAGTGACGAGAAGAAGTCAGCCAGAAAGAATCTTTCTCAGCCTATAAATAGGCAAAGCATTAGGCTTCCATAGAAAAAAAAACACAACATACACTTAGTGTTCTTCTTCTGTTTAAGGTTGGTCTAAAGAAACTAACATGAAAGGTAGAGAGGTTAGATTGCAGCCAAGGATGACTTGCCGGAGAAATAATGTATACGAGAATTGTATGCACCCCTTTTGGTGCAAGCAAATTATCGTGACATAGAAGTTTCGGCAAGATGTCCTTGGCTACATTTTGGCCTCTTCTTTTCATTTGAGTATCTTGTAGACGTTGATGTGTTGCAGTATCCTGACAGATCCAACTTAATCACCTAGCTAACTCATAGTAATATGCCAAATTTGATGTGCTCTCTTTCTTTCCTTACTCATGTGTTCATGTTAATTTTTGTTTTTAATTACTTTGTATATGTGTTTGTTGGATGTTCAGAGATAAGCCACAGGTAAATCTTCTGAACTTGAGTTTGTTGCTTGAATCTTGGCCTAACATATTAGATCTTTGATCTACAAGTTTTTAGACAGAAGCGTCCCGATAGACGAAAGATACATCTATTGGTAGAACATTATTTTACCTGGTTTAGTTCACTAGAAAAGTAGAGTTTTTTGTCCTAAAAAACATGTACATTTTCATCTACGTCCATAGTGACTCGTACTTGCATAAGCTAGAGTCTTATTAAATTTGTTTTTTTAATTTGTTCATGCAAAGTTATAAAATGTGTTCAAGCACATACGTAGTTTTGCTAAGATTATCTAATCACTTGAAGAAAAATACTTCTAGTAACATACATATATAGTGAGACTAATGTTATGCAAAATACCCGGTCATTCAGTTAGAGCTCCCGTCTTTATATTGCAAACAAAGTTTCGTCCTGTCAGGTTGTCTGAGACTGATATTTGTGACTTGGCAAAACCACTAAAGTACGTAGATAATTAGCTGTTCGGAAAAAAAAGACAATTATGGGACTAGTGTTGAAACAATGTAATACAACCAACATAAGATCATATACTTGATGTAAATGGAGCAACAATATCTAGCCATGTTTTGTATCAACAATATAGACAAAAAAGTATTAAACAGACAATTGAATTTCATAATGGTGAAAAAGAGACGGGGAGATATTCTTCCCATGGTGAGCAAGTGATGGTTGGTAACTTGGTATACGAGAAATGGATAAGCGATAGAGCATAGAGCACTCCCAACCATCAAAACGGAAAACTCCCATCACATTGTCACACATCAACATAACACGTTGAACATCACATACACTAGTTCAGGCATTAGCGACAAAGTTAGTGACGGTCAAAATTCATTCACCAGTTCGTGCGGACTTCTGAGTAGGGATGCCAATCATAATCCGATCTATCGGATATCCACCCGATCCATCGGATATTCACCCGATCCGATCCATTTATAGTGGATATGGATGAACTAAATGGACGAATAATGGATATGGATATTTTAAATTTGTGGTGGATCGGATATGGATGAAATTTTTTCATCCATGGACGACCCAATTACCACCCGAAATATGTTTATATATTCAAAACATATGAAAAGTTAGAATGAATATAAACTACAACTTCTATTTTAACTTATAAATCAGTAACTTATAACATATTTTTGTAGAATGGACTTTCCTATAGTTTATAGTTTAAGATATACTTGATGTTCATTAATGTATTCATTAAAATAAATACATTCGTGTAGTACAGAGTGCTAAATTATACGAAATGAGTTTCATGTATTTAAATTAATCGTTATATTGTATTGTCATATGTTACAAACTATCTAATCCGATATTAGTTTGATGTTTGCAATTTCTAACGAAAATTTTTATGATATCCAACGTATATATATCCATTTAGGCGCTTAATCCAATGGATATGGATATAGATGAATGATATTTTTTAAATTGGATATGGATATGGATGAAGAAATAATAAATGAGTATAGATATAGATATGACTCTAACCGATCCAATGTCATCCCTACTTCCGAGGGGATTAGCAATTTGAAACATGTTACTACCATGGACATGTGATGTATTACTGATTAATTCCCGAGTGTGAAATTCCATAAGTAAAGTTATAATATAGAGAGAGACTTGTGAAGTCCAGAATACGTGTCGGTAAACTGTGGTTACTTTAATACCTAGGATATGATGGTCGAATATAGAGACAATTTTCTGACGTATTTTTCAATAGTAATATTAATATGTACAAATTTATGAATTTTTCTTTAGTCACTTTCCAGAAAGATTTTTTAATGGGAATAACTATATTAATATGTACAAATTTATGAATTTTTCTTTAGTCACTTTCCAGAAAGATTTTTTAATGGGAATAACTTTAAGTATAGACTCACAGTCATATATACTCCGTATGTTATTAGTGACTGCAATTAGTGGAAACTGATATTAGTAACATGAAGACACTCACCAACTTTTCATTCCGATAAAGATCCATATTGTTAAAGCGTCAAAGTTTGGAAAGATATTACCAGAAGACAACATTGTCCCACAAGGAGGAATCTTTCCTTTTACCGAGTAGGCCACGACGCCGCAACCAGTTTATTCAAGACACTATCTTCAAGTTTGTACCATAGTAAGTCGAGAAGAACAGCCGAATTAGCATCACACATTTATCGCCAACGTACCTTAGCCATAATACACGATCATGAAATCATATTGAGTGTGCATTATATATTTTCTCACTCTAATTACCCCTCAGCTTGTTTGTTTAGCTTATTCGTATTTGTGTGTCTTAATTAGTTTTGTGTAAATCGTTGGAAAATAAATATGTTTGAAATTAGCCAAGTGTTACTAATACAAGTTAATATTGCAAGAAGACTTTTTATTAGGGTATGTTTGGTATGAGCTTTTAAAGGGCTTCTGGGGCTTTAAGTTTTTAAATTAAAAAATAAAAGCCCAAAAATATAATAGACTCGTTTGGTGGCGAAGAGATTTAAACTTTTAATTTAAAATAAAAAACCTAAATCAAAAGCTTTTTCATAAAGCCTGAAGCTTTTAAAAAATAAAAGCATCGAAATAAAAGTTTCAACTTCTAACCTCCAGTTACAACATGTAGTTACAAGTTCTAGTCCTATTTACGCTAAACATACCCTTAATATTGCAAGTAGATTGATTGATTAATACTGCACAAGCCGGTTAGTACTGTCCGTCAATTGTTACTATTGCACTAAAGATATTCAAGACAAAGATAATTCTAGCGTAGATTTATAATTACATTTTCCTTAATTGTAGTTATTCAACAATTGTATTTGTTAAGCCGTTTCTTATACTATATATATATATATATATATATATATATATATATATATATATATATATATATATATATATATATATATATATATATATATATATATATATATATATATATATATATATATATATATATATATAGGAGTAGGATCAAATAAAAAGTTTCAAATTTGTAAAAAGTTGATGAAGTAATGTGGGAATGACATGTGGATTGTTAGGTGAAATTGAAAAAAAATCGAAAAAAAAAGAAATTTCGTAAAAAAAATATTTTTGAATTTTTTTTGATAACGTCATCTGTCACGTCATATGATGCACACAAAAAATATGATGCAAATTAATGATCCACAAAAAATATGATTCAATACACACAAAAAACTTTGATATTAAATTATGATGCACTAATAAACGTTCATCATAGGTGTGTATCATATTTTTTTCGAGAAAAAAAAAACATTTTTCGAAGAAAAACATTTTGATGTTTTTTTTTAAATATTTTTTTATTAAAAATATTATTTTTTTATTAAAAAACTAAATTTTTTTTTTCCCCAAAGTTGTCACATGTCACTTCCACAATGCTTTTCAACTTTTTACAAATTTATATATATATATATATATATATATATATATATATATATATATATATATATATATATATATATATATATATATATATATATAGGGTGAGGTTCAAATGAGATCCTCAATTTGCTAGGGATCCAGGGATCCACTTTTCAGCCTCACATTTTCCCCTTAATACTTTTTGTTTTTTTTTTGTTTTTTTTTACTTAACTTTTTTTTTTCAAAATCATATGCGATTTTTTTTATAAAAAATTGAAATCACATTTGATTTTCAAAAACCAAAATTTATAAATTTTAAAATCACACGTGAATTTTTTTTTTTGAAAAATCACATGTGATTTTCAAAAACCAAAATTTATAAATTTTAAAGTCACACTTGAAATATTTGTTTCTCGAAAATCACCTGTGATTTTATAAGCAAAATAGTTTGTACGTTAAAAATCACATGTGATTTTACCCATAAAAGATTTGTAGATTGAAAATCCCATGTGACTTTTAAAAGTAAGATTGAAAATCAAATGTGATTTTCGGAAGAAAAAAAAAGTAAAAAAAAAAAAAGTAAATAAAAAGGTAAAAGAAAAAAGTAAAAAAAAAATTAGAAAAAAAGCAAAAAAAAAAATAAAAAAAAAAAAGTTATAAGGAAAAATGGGTGGTCAAAAAGTGGATCGTTGGATCTACAGCAAATTAGAGATCCCATTTGAACCCCAATATATATATATATATATATATATATATATATATATATATATATATATATATATATATATATATATATATATATATATATATATATATATATATATATATATATAAATCTATCATAAGGGACCATCGGAAGGTCTCTTTTACTATTGCTTTCTGGCGGCAAAGGCTTATCAATTGCATGATCTCTAATAGTATTTGGACACCCCTAAGTTTTGACATTTTTTTTTTCACAAAAACAAGCTTTTCCAGTGATATTGTTGTGTGCATATATACTAGTTATCATTGATGGACCGACTTTTAGTCTTTTATCACTACATTACTTGTGTTGAGAGAACGGTTTCACAGGCTTTAATGTTTTGATTCTAGAAGGCAAAAAAATGTTTGGTTGAACAACTTTATTAAGTTCTTTAGATAAGCAATTGGGCCGGTCTTATTCTTTTTTTTGATTGTGTATACCAATTTAGATTTTAGAAAACTCTTAGTTCTCTTATTAGTACATCAAATTCAAAGATTCCTTTCATGTTTGTAGGCTGTTCCCCATTCATATATATAAAATCTAGGCAGAAGCCCACAGGTGATTACCCTTTGTCTATGATGGAACATTTCATCATGCATGTAAGGAATTGAAGTCAAAGAGAGGCTAGAAAAGTCGAAATCACTTTTAAAGTATAAGAAGTTATCTAATAAGTTTAACAAGATATAATACAAATCAATACTCGTCGGGTCTCTCTCGATCTGTCTCTCCGGCCCACACCACCTTAGATGTCTTATTTCTTTGATACGGTCAATAAATTTTTAAACCGAAAGAAATATGGAGGTAGTTTGAATCGACTAAGCTGAGATACGTCAAAAGAAAACCACACCGACCCTAAAGACCTAAATTACATGAAACATCGCCTAAGATGCAAAAACAATCACACTCATTAACTGTCATTACCAAATATAATTTCATGAGCATTGCTAGGACTTGAAGGTTTTAGCGATAAACTCTAACGTAACAGAACTTGGGATCCTTATCATATTAGAACAAGGTTGTCCTTCTCAAGATTGAATGATAGGCTTATCATGTCTTTTTATTTGAGAATGATTTAAATATATTCTTTTTCTTCTTTACTTTGCTAGATTGATATTCTTGATGCTCCCAGCTATTACCAGTCAGAAAGGTCAACCATTCAGCATCTCCATATATGGCCCCAATCTACCTGTTGACCAAAATCAAATTCATGATTTAGCATCTCTTAACAAGATTATACGCATGCTTTTATAGTAGTCAAAGCCATATGTATATCTTTTGGCCATTACTAGCAACATCGGTTTCTAACTTTTAGGGCATGTGAAGATTCGAACCAGCACAAAGATTCGATCTCGTGGAATAGTTTTTTATAGCTAAGACAGAGGTACACCCATTGGGACATCAGGTGTATTGTGAACTATTCTTTAGCTTACTACCTTAATGTTTGCAAAACTTATGTAGATTTGTTTATAGATTGACTCTTGATGCTTTCAAAATGCGCCACCGGCCACAATATTTAGAACTCGGTGTTTTTACTATATCCATGTGATTGTGATTTCGAAAAAGAAAAATAAGTTTGGAAATTATGGAAATTAAATTATGGTTAGTGATCATAGAGACTAAAGCTTATTGACGAAATGATTCTAAAGAGGTTGAAACTCAAATTCTACTATTTACAATATGTTTTTTTTTTAACTTTTTTAATATATGTTTTTTCTTCATAAAAAACAACTTTTTTGCGTATGTTTCGTGTATGTTTACCGATGTTACTGTCTTTGGATGTTAGCCCGAGTGTTGATTCTAAGATGGATAAGCTTTAACCAAAGGATAGAGACCTCGAGTTCAACTCCTGCCAAGGGCGAATCTACACTAAAGCCATGTAGGTCCCCAGACCTACCTTAGTTTGGAAAATTCTATATAAACTATGTAGAAATTTTTCAAAGGACGTACCTAAAATGTTTCACAGGACCTGGCTAAGAAGTGTATTCAAGAAAAGGGAAACGAACGTTGGCTTGGTGAAACTGGTTACACACGGGTGGAGTGGAGCTCTAGAGAGTAATTATATATTTACCTATGTTCTGTTGGAAATCAGAGAGTTTAACGGTGAGCTAATTGGATTAAATTTTTATTCACATAACTTTCTAGTTACTGTCAACATTCATATAGGGAAAAAATAAGTAAAAAAAATATGAAAAAATAATTTATTATATGTGTAATTTTGTATTATTTTTATTTATTCAATTATAATATTCATTAAAAAGGCAAGTTTTGATATGCATCAAAATATATGTCGTTTAGGGTTGTGCGTCAAATTCATTGTTTTGTGTAGTAAATATTCAAATTTGATGCACAACGATAAACTAACCATTTTTTGATGTATAACAAAACTTCGTTTTTTAGATTTTGAGATATAGTTAAAATGAACGATAATTCAAAATATCTAACGTTATAAATTATTTTTTAATTTTTTTTTACTTATTTTATCTTAAATTTTGTTTTACAAAAACTAACCCCTCTCTCTCTCTCTCTCTATATATATATATATATATATATATATATATATATATATATATATATATATATATATATATATATATATATATATATATATATATATATATATATATATATATATATATATATATATATATATATTTATATATATAGTGAATGGTTCATGCGAGAACTCTTTTTTTTTGCGAGAACTGCGAGAACTCTCACAAAAAGTGCTAAATCACGTTTCACTTTGTTTATTCACATGCAAACTATTTTGGAGATTAATAATCAAGTAAATATAAACGTAAAAATCTAAAAAAAATCATATAAAATAACGTAAAAAATTTTCGTTCATATATGAACTCATTTTTTGAAAAAAAAAACGTTCACATGTGAACAATTCTAAATACGTGTGATTTCATATAAATTTTTTAATTTTTCATTTATATTTTTACTAGATTTTTAACATACAATAGTTTTTACATGTCAATAGACATAATTACCTCTTAATTGACACTTTTTTTAAGAGTTCTCGCAGTTCTCGCAGAAATAAGAGTTCTCGCATGAACCAGTCTATATATATATATATATATATATATATATATATATATATAGGAGTAGGATCAAATAAAAAGTCTTATATTTGTAAAAAGTGTAGGAAACATTCTTGTAGTGACATGTGGCAACTTATTTGAAATTTAAAAAAAAAAAAAAAAAAAAAAAAATTATTTTTTCAATTCAAAAAAAAATAATTTTTTAATAAAAAACATAATATTTTTTTAAAAAAAAAAAAAAAAAAAAAAAACCAAAAAAAAAAATTTTGGAAAAAAAAAATTGAATTTTTTTTTTTGATAACGTTATATGATGCACACAAAAAATATGATGCACATTAATGATGCACACAAAATATGATGCATATTAATGATGCACATAAAAAGCTTTGATATTCAACTATAATAGACACAAAAAATCTATAATATTCAACAATGATACACACATAAATGTTCATCATAGGTGTGCATCATAAATATGCATCATAAATGTGTATCATATTTTTTTTTCGTACATAACTTTTTTCGAGCAAAAAAAAAAAAAAAATTCTCGAAAAAAAAAAATTTCGATTTTTTTTTATTAAAAATATTATTTTTTTATTAAAAAAAAATAAAATAAAATAAGCTTGCCACATGTCACCCCACAATACTTCACACACTTTTTACAATTTTTGAACTTTTTACATGATCTCCTCCCATATATATATATATATATATAATATATATATATATATATATATATATATATATATATATATATATATATATATATATATTAAGTATGTAAAACAATGTTGATTGTCAACAAACATAGAAGTGTTATATCAAGAGTTAAATATAAAACTCACACATAAGCCACCGAGGAGGTGATCGAAAAATCGGTATCGTGTAGAAAACATGATTATGTCGGAGTGAGAAGCAGATGGCACATTTTTTTATAATTATAAGTAAATGGCAAGAATTTGCATCAACTTTTGGTTTGTAGCCAAGAAATGGCGGAGGTATATGGAGACCATAATTAGCCATGATATATCACAAAATGTTACACGTTTTGAAATCTTATATCATTATATTTAGGTCCAACTTTTGGTTATCAGCCCACCCACAATATATATTTTTCCATCCAATTAAGAGTCTTATACAACATATAATTACATTGTTTTTTATTATTTACTTGTTCATTTTTTCCTACATCACTAGGTACTACTTATGATATCAATTAAATAGTGATATTTCTATTGTTTTTCTTTATATTTGTTATACCGTTAATTGTTTCTCGTGGCTTTGGACCACTACATGTAAATTCCTGGCTTCGTCATTGTATCCAAGTTGTTTAGGGTTTGGTTTTTGTTTGTTTATCTTCTTGTTGAAATTGTTTTTGGTATAATAAATATTGTTGTTCAAAAAGAGTATCATCTCTAAAATGTACAAAATATGTTCGTTAATATCAGTTGATAAACATGTTAATGACGAAAGAGTAAAGTTACCTTTCCATCACTTTCACCATTTACATGTGACATTCATTTTTACAACGTTACAACAGAAATTTGATATTAAAGATAGTCCATTTGACCCCTAGGATAAAAGGCCGTGGACTTTAATTCATAACCCTACGCAAAAAGATCTAATGTGATTTTTATTCTTAAATCCTATCCCATTTGCCCTTTTCTTTTACTATATATGTACGTATAGCCAGACTAACTATTATACTAAAAAAATTCAGTACATAGATTTTATTTATGGATAGAGATAGAGATATGTACGAATATAGCATGTTGAATTGCGCGAGAAGGAAGAGCGTTCAACCAAGCCAAGGATGAATTGCCGGCATTAAGTTAGTGATACCATAGCCATAAATAGCATTGTCGGCAATTGTCACTTGGCTATGTCGGACCCTCTTCTTTTCATGCAATGCCTTGTTGTTTAAGCTACATGCATTCTTTCTGGTGTCATGTACATGCATCTTCATTTCATACAAGGGTGAAACTATGATTAAAGACAATTTTTCCAATTAATATGTATCAGATGGTCAGTATAATATGCTATTCCATGGGGCATTGAGGGTTGGCAAGCACCCACCCATGACACTACTATATATAGCTCTAATTTTAACATGAATATCTCTTGTACAGATATATTGCATCATTTCGATAGCTGTTTCGAGACATAGGTATTCACAATTCGTTTTATGTTAAAGTTCAGAATTCTTCTATTAACTCACAAATACATTCTTACTCTCATACTTGTAAATAAAATCTCCATCACATTTTACCAGTGTCATTCATTTCAACTTCATGTGAACTTTTACTTCTCACACTCTAATCTTTTTATCTTCAGGAAGTATAAAAGTATATGATGATTTAAGTGCCTATGTATTGTATGTAACTTCCCTCTAGTTTTCATGATTGATTATCATAAAGCCTATAAGTTACATACTTTAGAAGGACGAGGTTCTTTTTTTCCGTTTTAGGATTATTTTTTTTCCGAATAACAGAAAGTAATTATATTAAACTATCTAGCGACGATAGAACGGATTTGTAATCTATGCCTATATGTATCCAATAATTTGTGATGTCGACATCTTGCCTAGTTGTTAATATGCCCGCCGTTTAAAAAAATGATTGATAATTATAATGTTGAGAAATGCTAGACATACATGTATTTTACAAAATCAAACTTACAAACCTACGTGGCATCACAACTAACTTAACCCAAGTTAGACTTTCTCTTTCTTTTAGACATTCTCTCTCCTCAAAACCCACGTAAATATACAGAGTAATTCAATCTCCATATTTCTCTCAAACTTTTCAACTTCTTCTTCCATATTGATTTTATCCTCCATCATTTATTGTGTTCTTCATTTATTGTGTTCTTCAACACATCGGTTATATTTAAAAAATGAGTCGATCATCATCATTTTCTTCTCTATTACATGATGAAGACATATCATCTGATACATTAGAGACTCGATCTTCGTCTTTTTCATCTCCTCTACACGATAAAGAGTTACAGTCAGATACTCGGGATTTTCCTCACAACGAAAGTGAATCTCATGAAGTTGTCAATTCTGAAAAAAACTCTGATAATATTATTCATCATGATGAGAATGTCGAAGAACCAAAAATCGGCATGACTTTTGACTCAATGTAAGAACTTATAAATTTTTACAGAGATTATGGGAAGAAAATGGGTTTTGGAGTGTATAAAAGGTCTTCTCAAAAATCTCTTACTGATGAAGAGACAATTTATGCTACCATTGCATGTAATCGGGCCGGGAAATGGGTGTCTAAATCCAAAAATATTTTAAACCCTCGTCCTATCTCAAAAACAAACTGTGGCGCAAAAATTAATGTAGTCTTTGGCGGTGATAAGAGGTGGCATGTGTCCAAAGTTGAGCTTAAACATAATCACCAGTTTAGCCCGAGTAAAGGACGATTTTATCGGTGTAACAGGGTAGTTAAGCCTCATGTAAAAAGACGACTTGAAATCTATCAAAGAGCTGGGGTAAGAATGAACAAGGGTTTCAATACGTTTGTTGTGACATTCGCGAATTTCACGGTATTATTTCTATCGACTCGTATTCGTTTTATTTATTTATGTTCGTGTTTTGATCCTATTGTATTTCTTTTATGTTTATTGTATTCGTATTTCTCGTATTTATTGAGTATCGTATTTGTATTTTATGAGTATTTACGTTTATCGGGTATATAGTATGTGATTCGGATCGTTATGTCGGGAACGTATAGTCTTAAGTGCCTTTAGTATAAGTCTAGTATGCTCTTATGATAAGTTTAGGGGAATTATGCCTTAATTATATGATTAAAATTAACGTTTAAAAAGTATTTTATTTTTAGTCTTTTCGGAAATTTATTACAAAACTAGTCCTATGGGTGAAATTCCATTACAAATCTAGTCCTCTTCATATTTTTATTACAAAAATCGTCCCTACCTACTTTTTGTCTTATTAAGCCACCACACTATTTTGTCCATATCTTCATTATCACCTACATCACTTCTCTCTCAAGAAACAAACACCATTAAACCTCCATCTTCTCTCTAACTTTTCCGGCGATCCAACCGTCCAATTTCAAATCCGAGACCGGATTATTGATCACCATCATCACCTTCATCTATCCTCCAAGTTTCATTACGATCAAGTAAGTATTTCTTCGTTTTGGTTTTAAACTTTGTTATTTTGATTTAAACCCGAAAATACCACTTCTCACCGTCAAAACTTAGATTTTATTGAGGATTATTGTTCCTAATCATATTCTGGACATAGGGTTCCAATTTGGGGTCAAATAGACATCTAGAACACTCAGAAATCGATTTCCGAATGTATTTTTCGTAAAAACTCAGTTACATGCACGTAACTGTAGTTACATGCACGTAACTGATCAATCCCTTGCACGTAACACTTCTGATGCACGTAACTCCCTTCATGGTCACGTAACAAATTGTTACGTTCACGTAAGTAGACTTACGTGACCTTTAAGTCACGTAATAATCACCATTCACGAAACTATGACCCTTTTACACGTAATTAGTCCCTGCTCACGTAATTAGTCACGTAATTGGTCCTTTTTCACGTAATTCTCGATCCGTAGCTTGATGTTCACGTAATTATGGAATTACGTGACCTATAAGTCACGTAACTCCTTGTTATACACGTAATTCTCTTGTTTATCACGTAATATTTCCTTGAGCACGTATGTAGTATGTATAACGCGTAACTTGATACTTACGTGACTTGTAGTGCACGTAAGTATGAGAATCACGTATCTAGTCTGTTGACTTTCCGAAACATTTGTTATTCCGTTATATTGATATTCCTTTCGGTTATTTTAAAACCCGTATAAAACGTTAATCATTAAGGCATAACCCTACTAGACTTAGAGATACTTAGACATGTTTATTTACGTGATGTATAGGGCACTTAGACGTTGGAGCCTGACAGTATTATAATATTTCCCGACATATAAAGATTTGGATTGCTTTGCTATCAGTGAGTTATTCGTTGCCCTTTTTACCGCTTTTATATTTTTGGGCATGATTAGCGTTAAACAAAGGTATTTTATGGTATGTATGTATGTATTATGGTATGTATATATGGATATGAATGCTTTAGATGATCTCACCCAAACTTGTACCGCCTTTGTGGTAGTACAAGGCCCCGTATACACACCTGTTAGCTTGTGCCGCCGGTTCGTATATATAGCGCTATATGGGTCTAACAAACCCTCATTACTAACACGCTATTTGATGATGGTGCGCCCTGTCCGTGTTAGTAATGTTATGACCGATTATTTCCGAGACAACCTAGTTTGAGACACTAGATGGGGTTAGTTGCCAGTATTGTTAAGGGTCAGGTGTATTGTATTTTTCCTAGAGCTGATATTCTATCCAGTATGGTATTTATTTTATAGTATGATTATGACATTTTATGAAATGAGTATGGTATTTTATTGATATGATTATGGTATTTTATGTATAAGTATGAGTATTTTTATCAAAAGGTTTTACAAACCTCACGTATATTTTGAAACATCATTTTCAAAAGACTTATCTTCAAATCATAACATTTTTGGGTCAAAACGTATTGAAACTCTTATCCTATTATGTTTTATTTTACTATTGCGAATAATTCACCAACTTTATGTTGACGTCGTATTTTAACGCTTTTCAGGGATTTGAGGTTACTCTATTTTGATGCTATGCTTGCTTGGCTACTTGGGACTTTTGCTTGGAATTTATTTTGTTATTGTAATTCCTTAGTTTCCCAAACTCTGTAGCCATATTTTGATATTATTCGGATGACTGTAATAAGTATTCTATTCCAACTCTTTATCTATGTTGATTTTGTATGGATTATTTATGTTTGATGTAACCTTTGAATCTCTGATACCGTATACACTGTACACCTCGGTTCCGCCATTTATGCGGGGTGTGACAGAAGTTGGTATCAGAGCCAATGGTTATAGAGAACTAAGTGACCTTACGGAATCACTTAGACTATGACCTAGGCTTTTGGACCTATCTGATTTACTCTATGTGCGCATTTCTTTCTTTTGTGGGCCTGTATGTGATTCGTATGCTATATGTGCTTTTATTTTGCTTTTTATGTTTTGAGGCCTGCTTGTTTTAGTCGCACATACAGTATTCGTTCTGATCTATTCCGTTTGATATTCGTAGAAGATGCCGCCTAAGAGAACTTCTACCAGATCTACTAGAGCTACTCCTGCCGTCACTGCTACGAGAAGGTCGGCAAGGCGAGGTCGCGCCCCTGTGAGAGCGGGTGCTACGCCTCCAAATACCACTGCTGTCCCCAATGCTACTTCTGCTACTCCGAACATCAGTCAGTTGATTGCGGAGCAGATCGCAGCAGCTATACCAGTGATTGTGGCACAACTTAAGGAGACACCAGTGCAAGATGCTGACTTAGGGTTTGAAGAACCTGTGATGCAAGATATCGGAGCAGAAGGTATGGCGTCTGGGCGCGATGGTTCCGATGTGGGAAGAGCAGTGCATGTAGGATCTGGAGGACTGAATATTGATATTGAAGATCCACCCCGAGGCTGTTCGTATAAGACCTTTCTGGACTGCAAACCTACTGAGTTTAGGGGTACTGAAGATGCGGTTGCTACCCTACAGTGGTTTGAGAAGATGGAGTCTGTGTTTGACGTTTCGGGATGTGCTGAGGAGAGCAAGGTTAAGTATGCTACGTATTTGTTCCAGGGCAAAGGCCTAACTTGGTGGAACTCTGTGAAGAAAGTTCAAGGTCGAGCTGCTGTTACCTTGATGACATGGGAAAATCTGAAGGTTATGATGAAGAAGGAGTATGTGCCGTCATCTGAGACGCAAAGATTGGAGAACGAGTTGTGGAACCTGACTATGCAAGGTGCTGATTTCCGTGGGTATGTGAACAGGTTCTATGATTTGTGTGTTTTGGCTCCTCGTCTGGTTCGCACTGAGAATGAGAGGATTGAACGCTTCACTCATGGGTTGCCTCAAACTATGCGAGATCACATTATCGCTCACTATCCGGGTACCCTTCAGAGTGCGGTCGATATTGCTGGTCGGCTGACCGCAAGTGCGATCCGTGCTGGTACTCTACAGCCGGTTGTGAACCGAAGAGATTCTGGTCGATCTGACAGAAGAAATGTGGGTAATTCGAGGAAGAGAAGCCGTAGTCAAGATCAGAGACCTCAACATCCTCAAGTGTATGCGTTGACTGGTGCTGGAGCTGGTTATCAGGGCGTGCGCCCTAAGTGTGACACTTGTGGTAGTGCTCATGCGACAAATGTAGCGTGTTGGGTTTGTAAACGCTGCAAGAAGTTAGGCCACACCGAGCAATATTGTAGAAGATCTGCTGGAGCATGTTATGAATGTGGAGAAGTGGGTCACCGCCGTCAGCAGTGTCCCAAGCTTGCATCATCTACTTCCCTTCCTACTCCTGGTGCTGGTACTAGTGCTAGAGGGAATCCTGCTAAGAGCCGAGCTTTTGCTATGGAATCTGCTGAAGCTCATCAGGATCCTACCGTAGTCACTGGTACATTTCTTGTTGACGATTATCCTGCTTTTATATTGTTTGATTCGGGTGCCGATAGAAGCTTCATTTCTAGTGATTTCCGCCCCTTAGTAAACCGTGCCTCTAGTCCCTTAGAGCCTGCTTATGAGGTAGAAATAGCTGATGGTAGATGTGCATGTGTTAGAGAAGTTATTCGTGATATTCCCCTCGTTTTAGCCGATATTCCTTTTGCCATCGACCTTATTCCTATGAAACTCGGTAGTTTCGATGTCGTAATCGGTATGGATTGGTTAGCGAAGCATAAATGAGAGATAGTCTGTTATGAGAAGCTTATTCGTATTCAGAAGCCGGATGGAGATCAGCTGATTGTACACGGAGACAAGGCTGGGAAACGCCTTAAAGTCATCTCCAGTCTGAAAGTTCGCGAGTATGTCCGTCGAGGTTGTTCTTTATATCTCGCTCACTTGGTGAAGAAAGATTCTGCGATGAAGATTGATGGTGTACCGATCGTCCGCGAGTATTCTGACGTCTTTCCCGACGATTTACCTGGAGTCCCTCCCCAGAGACAAACCGATTTTCGTATTGATCTTATTCCTGGAGCAGCACCTGTTGCTAAAGCTCCGTATCGTTTGGCTCCTTCCGAGATGCTCGAGTTGTCGAAACAAATTCAGGAATTGGTAGATAAAGGTTTTATCCGTCCTAGTTTCTCCCCGTGGGGTGCTCCTGTTCTCTTTGTTAAGAAGAAGGATGGCTCCATGCGTTTATGTATTGATTATCGGGAGTTAAACAAGTTGACTGTGAAGAACCGTTATCCCCTTCCTCGTATTGATGACTTATTCGATCAACTTCAGGGTTCTTGCTATTTCTCTAAGATCGATCTTCGCTCTGGTTATCATCAGTTGAGAGTTTTGGAAGATGATATACCTAAGACCGCTTTTCGTACTCGATATGGTCATTATGAGTTCATGGTGATGCCGTTCGGTCTGACAAACGCCCCTGCAGCATTCATGGATCTAATGAACCGTATTTGTCGTCCGTATCTTGACAAATTCGTTATCGTATTCATCGACGACATTCTGATTTATTCCCGAAGTCGCAAGGAACATGAAGAGCATTTGCGTCTTGTTCTAGAAGTGCTTCGAAGAGAGAAGTTGTATGCGAAATTCTCTAAGTGCGAGTTCTGGTTATCCGAAGTTCAATTTCTTGGCCACGTGGTTAGCGCGAAAGGTATTCATGTTGATCCTGCTAAGATTGAAGCTGTTAAGAGTTGGGTTGCACCGAAGTCACCAACCGAAATCCGTTCATTTTTGCGTCTTGCTGGGTATTATCGCCGATTCATCGAGAACTTCTCCAAGATCGCTTCACCTATGACTAAGTTGACACAGAAGAGTGAACCATTCGTTTGGGGTACCGATCAGGAGGAAGCATTTCAGATATTGAAGCAGCGGTTGTGTAACGCTCCTATTCTTAGTCTGCCAGTTGGTTCCGAGAATTTTGTTGTTTACTGCGACGCTTCGCACAAGGGTCTGGGTTGTGTGCTTATGCAGAATGGTAAAGTTATAGCTTACGCTTCGCGTCAGTTGAAAATCCATGAGCAGAATTACACGACACATGATCTAGAGTTGGGAGCCGTCGTCTTTGCATTGAAGATTTGGAGACATTATCTGTATGGGACCAAGTGTACTGTATTTACCGACCACAAGAGTCTTCAACACATATTCGATCAGAAGATGCTGAACATGAGACAACGACGCTGGGTTGAGTTATTGAACGACTATGATTGCGACATTCGCTACCACCCTGGTAAGGCGAACGTGGTTGCTGATGCACTAAGTCGCAAAGAAACAGTCAAACCTGTCCGTATTCGTTCTATGATGGTATCTATTCAGACGAGCTTGAAGGCTCGGATTATTCAAGCACAAGAGGGTATTATGACAGAGGACCGTGTCAAAGATGAAAGATTGTATAAGTTGGCGTTGGAATTAGAACCGAAGGAGGATGGAGTTCTGTATTTTCTCGAGCGTATTTGGGTTCCGATTAGTATCCGTCAGTTGATTCTGGACGAAGCCCATAAGTCAAACTATTCCATTCATCCGGGTTCCGACAAGATGTATCACGACTTGAAAGATTTCTATTGGTGGCCGGGTATGAAGCGTGAGATCGCCGAGTATGTTAGTCGATGTTTGACTTGTTCCAAAGTGAAGATTGAGTATCAGAAACCGTCTGGGCTACTCCAACAACCGAAGATTCCCGAGTGGAAATGGGAGCGTATTACTATGGATTTTGTTACAAAGCTTCCGAGATCTTCGAGTGGTTATGACAGTATCTGGGTTATTGTGGATCGTTTGACGAAGTCTGCTCATTTTCTACCGATTCGAGAGAACTATCCGATGGAGAGATTCGTACGTTTGTATATCGCAGAGATTGTATCGAAACATGGTGTTCCTGTATCGATTATTTCCGATCGTGATGCTCGTTTCACTTCGCGATTTTGGAAGACATTTCAGACCGCTATGGGCACAAGGTTAGATATGAGTACCGCCTATCATCCTCAGACCGATGGTCAGAGTGAGAGAACTATTCAGACTATGGAAGATATGCTACGAGCTTGCGCAATTGATTTTGGTGGTAGTTGGGATGTTCATTTGCCGTTGATTGAGTTCTCATACAACAACAGCTATCACACGAGTATCAAGTGTGCACCGTTTGAAGCTTTGTATGGCCGTAAGTGTCGATCACCTGTATGTTGGGCAGAAGTTGGAGATAGTCAGATTTCTGGTCCGGAGATTATACAAGAGACCACTGACAAGATCTTCAAGATCAAGGAACGATTGATTACTGCCAGAGATCGACAGAAGAAGTATGCTGATAAGCGCAGGAAGCCTCTCGAGTTCAGTGTTGGAGATATGGTATTGTTGAAGGTATCTCCATGGAAAGGGGTTGTCCGGTTTGTGAAGCGCAGCAAGCTGAGTCCGAGATACACGGGTCCGTTCAAGATTTTAGCCCGCGTCGGCCCAGCTGCGTATCGATTAGATTTGCCGGCAGAACTGAGCAGCGTACATAATGTATTTCATGTATCTCAGTTGAAGAAATGCCTGGCTGACGAGACATTATTAGTTCCGCTTGAGCAACTCCAGATTGATGATAAGCTTCATTTCGTTGAAGAACCGATCGAGATCGTTGCTAGTGATGTTAAGCGTCTGCGACGAAATAAGATTCCGATTGTCAAGGTTCGCTGGAATTCCCGCTTTGGAGCTGAGTTCACATGGGAACGCGAAGATGAAATTCTGCGGAAGTATCCTCACCTTTCTCCCAGAAGTAGTACCCAGTGATAATTTCGAGGACGAAATTCTTTTTACTTGGGGAGACTGTGACATTCGCGAATTTCACGGTATTATTTCTATCGACTCGTATTCGTTTTATTTATTTATGTTCGTGTTTTGATCCTATTGTATTTCTTTTATGTTTATTGTATTCGTATTTCTCGTATTTATTGAGTATCGTATTTGTATTTTATGAGTATTTACGTTTATCGGGTATATAGTATGTGATTCGGATCGTTATGTCGGGAACGTATAGTCTTAAGTGCCTTTAGTATAAGTCTAGTATGCTCTTATGATAAGTTTAGGGGAATTATGCCTTAATTATATGATTAAAATTAACGTTTAAAAAGTATTTTATTTTTAGTCTTTTCGGAAATTTATTACAAAACTAGTCCTATGGGTGAAATTCCATTACAAATCTAGTCCTCTTCATATTTTTATTACAAAAATCGTCCCTACCTACTTTTTGTCTTATTAAGCCACCACACTATTTTGTCCATATCTTCATTATCACCTACATCACTTCTCTCTCAAGAAACAAACACCATTAAACCTCCACCTTCTCTCTAACTTTTCCGGCGATCCAACCGTCCAATTTCAAATCCGAGACCGGATTATTGATCACCATCATCACCTTCATCTATCCTCCAAGTTTCATTACGATCAAGTAAGTATTTCTTCGTTTTGGTTTTAAACTTTGTTATTTTGATTTAAACCCGAAAATACCACTTCTCACCGTCAAAACTTAGATTTTATTGAGGATTATTGTTCCTAATCATATTCTGGACATAGGGTTCCAATTTGGGGTCAAATAGACATCTAGAACACTCAGAAATCGATTTCCGAATGTATTTTTCGTAAAAACTCAGTTACATGCACGTAACTGTAGTTACATGCACGTAACTGATCAATCCCTTGCACGTAACACTTCTGATGCACGTAACTCCCTCCATGGTCACGTAACAAATTGTTACGTTCACGTAAGTAGACTTACGTGACCTTTAAGTCACGTAATAATCACCATTCACGAAACTATGACCCTTTTGCACGTAATTAGTCCCTGCTCACGTAATTAGTCACGTAATTGGTCCTTTTTCACGTAATTCTCGATCCGTAGCTTGATGTTCACGTAATTATGGAATTACGTGACCTATAAGTCACGTAACTCCTTGTTATACACGTAATTCTCTTGTTTATCACGTAATATTTCCTTGAGCACGTATGTAGTATGTATAACGCGTAACTTGATACTTACGTGACTTGTAGTGCACGTAAGTATGAGAATCACGTATCTAGTCTGTTGACTTTCCGAAACATTTGTTATTCCGTTATATTGATATTCCTTTCGGTTATTTTAAAACCCGTATAAAACGTTAATCATTAAGGCATAACCCTACTAGACTTAGAGATACTTAGACATGTTTATTTACGTGATGTATAGGGCACTTAGACGTTGGAGCCTGACAGTATTATAATATTTCCCGACATATAAAGATTTGGATTGCTTTGCTATCAGTGAGTTATTCGTTGCCCTTTTTACCGCTTATATATTTTTGGGCATGATTAGCGTTAAACAAAGGTATTTTATGGTATGTATGTATGTATTATGGTATGTATATATGGATATGAATGCTTTAGATGATCTCACCCAAACTTGTACCGCCTTTGTGGTAGTACAAGGCCCCGTATACACACCTGTTAGCTTGTGCCGCCGGTTCGTATATATAGCGCTATATGGGTCTAACAAACCCTCATTACTAACACGCTATTTGATGATGGTGCGCCCTGTCCGTGTTAGTAATGTTATGACCGATTATTTCCGAGACAACCTAGTTTGAGACACTAGGTGGGGTTAGTTGCCAGTATTGTTAAGGGTCAGGTGTATTGTATTTTTCCTAGAGCTGATATTCTATCCAGTATGGTATTTATTTTATAGTATGATTATGACATTTTATGAAATGAGTATGGTATTTTATTGATATGATTATGGTATTTTATGTATAAGTATGAGTATTTTTATCAAAAGGTTTTACAAACCTCACGTATATTTTGAAACATCATTTCAAAAGACTTATCTTCAAATCATAACATTTTTGGGTCAAAACGTATTGAAACTCTTATCCTATTATGTTTTATTTTACTATTGCGAATAATTCACCAACTTTATGTTGACGTCGTATTTTAACGCTTTTCAGGGATTTGAGGTTACTCTATTTTGATGCTATGCTTGCTTGGCTACTTGGGACTTTTGCTTGGAATTTATTTTGTTATTGTAATTCCTTAGTTTCCCAAACTCTGTAGCCATATTTTGATATTATTCGGATGACTGTAATAAGTATTCTATTCCAACTCTTTATCTATGTTGATTTTGTATGGATTATTTATGTTTGATGTAACCTTTGAATCTCTGATACCGTATACACTGTACACCTCGGTTCCGCCATTTATGCGGGGTGTGACATTTGTCGTGGAGAGTGGGGGATATGAAAATATACCATTTACAGAAAAGGATTGTCGTAACTACATTGATAATGTTAAAAGGTTAAAGTTTGGAGAAGGAGACGCAGAAGCAATTCAAAGCTATTTCACAAAGGTTCAATCTACAGATCGTGATTTTTTTTACACGTGGGAAATGGACGAGGAAAATCGACTAAAGAGTTTGTTTTGGGCAGATGCAAGGTGTAGGGCAGCTTATGAGGAATTTGGGGACGTTGTGACATTCGATACGACGTATTTGACAAATGAGTACGAGATGCCAATGGCTCCTTTTGTGGGAGTTAATCATCATGGACAATCAATTTTGCTTGGTTGTGGACTGATTTCAAATGAAGATACGGCGACATTCACATGGCTCTTTAAGTCGTGGCTTACGTGTATGTCTGGACGGGCTCCTAATGCTATTATCACAGATCAAGATCAAGCTATGAAAAATGCACTTTCAATTGTATTTCCTGGTGCACGTCACGGGTATATTAAGAAAAAAAAAGTTAGAGTAAATATTGATTTATATTGAATATGTAATTCTATAACTTATAAACTTTTCATTTTGTTACATAAAATGGACAGGTGGTGTTTATGGCATATTTTAAAAAAACTACCTACGAAGTTTGGTAGTCATAAGAAATACAAATCGATTAAGTTTAAGCTTAAAAAAGCCGTGTATGATTCTTTGACTCCCGATGATTTTGAAGCCGCATGGAAGAACATGGTAGAAAGGTACCAACTTGAAAATAATAATTGGTTGAATGATTTATATGCCGAAAGATGGCGTTGGGTCCCTTGTTTTTTGAAAGATATATTTTGGGCAGGAATGTCTACTACACAACGTAGTGAGAGCATTAATGCCTTTTTTGATAAGTATGTAAACAAGAAAACTTCCTTAAAGCAATTTGTGGAACAATATGAAAACGCGTTGAGGGATAGGGCTGAAAAAGAAAACATTGAAGATTTTAATTCATATAATTCGAGTTATCCGCCAATTACTCGTTATGCTATGGAAGAACAAATGAAGGCATCTTTAACCAACACGAAGTTTAAAGAGTTTAGGGAAGAGTTAACGGGTAAAATGTACTGTGGGATTGGTTCTTTATACAGACAAGACGGGTTTTCCGAATACGAAGTTCTTGAGGATGTTATGGTTGATGAAAATATAGTGAAGAAGCCATTTACGGTTTGGTTCAAAATGGGTGATTCACATGAAGATTATGATGTCAAATGTATATGTCGCTTGTTTGAGTTTAGGGGAATGTTGTGTAGGCATGCACTCACGGTACTCATTAATGAGAACATATATTCTGTGCCAACTAAATACATATTAAAAAGATGGAGAAAGGATGTTAAAAGGAGACACACTAAGGTGCGTGTAAGTTATAGTGATTGGGTTGTATCGGATGTAGGGCGTCGTTATGATAAAATGTGTAGTGCTTTCTCTGAAGTTGTAGACTTAGCATCACAATCAGAAGAAAAATGTAGTCTAATTTGCGATAAAATTAGCGAATTAAAGATTGAAATGTTAGGTGAAAAAAATGGTCATAGCAGCTTTGTATGTACGCATCAGTCGGGTCCTTCTATGAAGGATAAGGGAAAGATTCTATCGCCTTTGGTAGTGCGTGGAAAAGGTCGTCCCCCAAGTAAGAGATTGAAGTCTAAGTCAGAACAAATCATTACCCGAATGCATAAAAAGAAGGTAATTTAGCTATAGTAAATATTTGACTAGTAACAAATATTATGAGTTTGCTTGATCGTTTTGTTCTTATGTTGAATATGATTGCAGAATCATAATGAACTTGGTTGTGGAGTCCAGAATTACGAAACAAATAAGAAACGTTTGAAGAACGGAAATGAGGTACTTGGAATTAACATGTATAACTTACAGTAAAAAAAAAAATATGTTATTATTATGTGGCTCTGACCAATTTGACATAACAGGGGTGTTCTCGAACCTTTGATCATGTGGAAAATGTTATTGAAACCGAGAAGATCACAACAAACTTAGAATGTTATCAGGTAATTACATATATATTGTTATATGTATGTTTAATCTATGATTTGTTAACTATTGTAGGTTTGTTATTTTTGTTGAAGGGAAATCAAAATGTGTACACTGTTTCGAGTTATGGTCGATACCATCCGCAAACTGGAGAAATATCTCAACAACCTTCTTCACAGTTGCAAAATTTAGACCTCCGAATGCATCAATCATCAGAATTCAAGAAATGATCACAATCATTTTTAAAGTGTTCTAAAATTCACTAAATTGAAGTTTTCTTTTAGTACTTTCTATAACATTAGAATTCTTACAACGGATTTTGTATATTCTTTGTAGTTTTTGTGTTAAAGTGCAAAGATTTCGGTTTGACATTATTAGCTGATGTTTTTTAATATGTAAGATGTATATCGTGGTGGTTTGATTCATTTTTTTTTTAATATTTTATAGTCTTACGATTTCATAAAAACAAAAACACCGTAGTATTAACTTTTTTTTATGATGACGTGCTTCACGACATCTCGAAGAGTAACATTTTACAGTTGTTACCTTGTTGTGATGTTCTATACTTCACGAGTCATGGCTAAAATAAGAAGAAAAACGGGTTTAACGTGTGACATATCTCTCAAAGTGTTTTGACCCGTTACCCAACCCACAAGACCAACAATGATTAATTGGAGTAATTATAACACGGGTACCAAGTTTCACGTAACATTACGGGCTGTTTTGAATCGTTATATCAGTGACCGTTACATCAAAGCTTCATTAAAGCCAAATTACCTATTTCTACACAATGACACAAATCTTCAAGATCTGTCAAACTATTCCTAAGAGTGAACTTTAACATATCAACAGAATTGTCAAACAAAAAAAATAAGAGAAAGAGAAAGAAACAGGTTACAAAAAAATTGATTAATATTAGATGGATGAAATAACAAAGTTACATGTCTCTAAAAAAATTACGAGTATAACATCCACCGACCAAATTTACATGACCCAAAATAAAAAAGGTTCTAGATACAAGCTCCTACGAAGCCAAAGTGATGTTTCTTTGTCCCGACTCGCTAAACCATTGCTTTGATACAATAAGTCTCTTTGTCCCGATTCATTCAGAGGAGAACTCATGTTCTTCGATATATACCTCCATTTGATACTAGCGCGTCTTCAATTTTATGGCATTCCATTGCTACAAAAATCATTATTCTTTATGTATGAAGATGGTTTTTAGAGAGACCAAAATTGGGATCTTTTTAAAAGAGATAGAACCAGGCAATTGATTTTTTGAGGAAAGAGAATGTATAAAAGAAAGGAGAGAGAGGGGTCGTTTGTTTTTCATATTAAGCTCTTAACGATATCTAAATGTATTATCCAATAAGTGAAATAGTAAATAAGAGGTTTTGAATTTTTTTTTGAATAAGATCTTAATATCCCTTTTTTTCCTCTTATTTGATAAGCTATATTTTATATCTTAATACCTCTTAATACCCCTAATTAAAATTTATATTATGGCACCACATCGTAATGTTAGATATTGGCTTGGAGACTTTCGTCGTCAACGTGCAATGAGCAAAAATGAAAAGTTCAATCATGCTCATGCAAAACTTAGAAATGTTATTGAACGGGCGTATGGAGTCTTGAAAGCACGTTTCCGGATTTTGAAAAAGATGTCAACGTTCTCATTTGATACACAAACGGACGTTGTTATTGCATGCTTTGCGGTTCATAATTTTATACGAAAGGAATGTGTTAATGATGAGTTATTTTCTATGTCTGATCAAATAGAGATACAAGTCGAAAATGAAAATGAAACAAAAAATAATCAGAATCAAGAAATTCCAGTCACAAGGTAGTGCATCAGATCAACAATTAATGATAAACTTGCGTGAAGAGATTGTTTATCACTTGATGCACAATGGAAAATGATTTACTTTAAATGATTTTGTCATGTTAGTTTATGGATTTTCATTTACCGTACTTTGTCAGTATTATTGTTAGAGTGTTATTGGTGAAGACGTTGTCTTTTGATCTAAAAACCTTTTGAATGTTTTTCTTACATTTAGTTATTTGTTAATTTTATTTTTCGTGCAATTTAGCTATTTCAGTAGCTTGAAAATATGATAAAAAAAAGAAAAAAAAAAGAAAAAAAAAAAGAATTAAGATATATATGAAAGTATATTTTTCAAACAATCTTAATGATTATGCGTTCAGATTTCAGACACAACCTCTTATCATTCAGAACTGGTTTTCAGATTCAGACTTAAATATTCAGAAAAAACAAAAGACCCCTAAAAGAAAGAGAAAGTCTAACTTGGGTTAAGTTAGTTGTGATGCCACGTAGGTTTGTAAGTTTGATTTTGTAAAATACATGTATGTCTAGCATTTCTCTATAATGTTAAGCTGACACGAGACTGATTCATGCCAGAACTATTATTTATGCGAGAACTCTAAAAAAAATGTCATTTAACTTGTAATTATGTCCATTAACATATAAAAACTATTGAATATTAAAAATCTAGTAAAAATATAAATAAAAATTTTTAAAAATTGTATGAAATAGAAATGTCCACATGTGAACGATTTTTTTCAAAAAATGAGTATTCATATATGAACGAAATTTTTTTACGTTATTTTATATGATATTTTTTTAGTTTTTTACCTTTATATTTACTTGATTATTAATCTCCAAAAAAGTTTAAATGTGAATGAATAAAGTAAACGTGATTTAACACTTTTTGTGAGAGTTTTCAGTTCTCGCAAAAAAAAGAGTTCTCGCATGAACCATTCATAAGCTGACACAATAACAATATATTTTTATATCAATTGTTGTTTAGTGCATATTACAGTCACAAGTTAGTTTCTAAGGACTAAGATGTTCCGAACCCTCCTCTCCCACTTCACATACTGCGTGTTCGGCCAACCACCTGGAGTAAAGGTCAAGAAGACAACACAAACTTCATTAGACTTTATTCTAAAAATTGAAATTCATAACAATTGCTTGAATAGAATATCAACTTAATTTGTGATGTATGTTGACTGTCAACAAATTTAGGAACAACTTTGATTTGGCAGCATAGAAATAAGAAATTTCAATTCTGATCTTTAGATAACCATCTTTCACCAAAATTTGGAATATATGTTTACCGTTTCGATTAATCCAATGGTCTAGCTTTCAATATTTATATAATTAAGACACGTCAATGAACCTATAATAGTATAATTAGTTAGCCAATCATATTTGAAAGCCGTCTTTGGCACAATGTTGTCATTTGTTTGACTTTAGGTCATTCAATCACTTGTCATATATTATGTTGTCGTATCGTTTTACCCTTTCCCTACAAGTACGTAGTTTTTTTTGGCCTTGGTTATGAAAACCAACTCATTGTGACTGAATACTTTTTTTTATGATCGGTCGACGTGTAGGTGAAGGCTTCAATCCAATGGAAAACCGACAAATTTAGATGGATATTGTCATATATTATGTTGTCGTATCGTTTTACTGTTTCCCTACAAGTACATAGTTTTTTTTGGCCTTGGTTATGAAAACCAACTCATTGTGACTCAATACTTTATTATGATCGGTCGACGTGTAGGTGAAAGCTTCAATCCAATGGAAAACTGACAAATTTGGATGGATAAGTCGATGAAAGACAAGTAAAATGCGCAAGAATCTAGTCGTTGTTTTTATCTTGATGTAAATTTCAAAACGAATCATCATTTCAATATTTTACTACATATAACACCACGGGTTTTTCACTTCTCATGGTTTCGTTTTAAGATGGAATTAATGCAGAGTAGATCGCCTCTAAAGTCTTCGTCTTTTGCAAAATCTCCATCGTTACCAACTTCAGTTTCTTCTGGTAAGGGTTTCCATTTTTTTTTCAAAATTAACTTCATACGTGATCATGCATCATTGATCACTTGTTTAAATATATACTTTTCATATGTGTCGTCTAATGTAAAGATATATACATATACGACAAGTGACGGGCATCAATAGATACTAGCAACTATCGATTTCTATATGCTTGCAGGACATGGTAGTGTACAAGGTTTTAAGGTTCGTGAGTGGAAAACCTTTCGTATAAATCCTTTACAAAGTCGTAAACTGAACTGCCATGAAAATGCCTATAAAAATATTCCAGAAATTCAGCGACATAAACAGCAGAAAACAAAATTTCTTGCAAATGCTAGCTCCGAATTTTCAGGGAATGTGCACAATTCAGGAGTTTTTCGTCCCCGAGTGAATGGCAAATCACTTGGAGCTACATGGGATGTTATTTACAAATATTCAAGAGTTTACACGCTCAAAGGAACGGTATGAGTTCTATTCTAATATTTACCGCCTACTCTTCAGCGATGACCAGGATCCCTACAACATAATTTAAAAACTTCATAAAGTCTGTTACAAAAATAAATTAGTGATTTTCAACAGGCACATTCACAACCCAATACGTCTTCAAAAGATTTCAGAACACTATCATTGTCACTAAAGTTGGTGACAAAAGTTAGGAAAGTTTGTCAAATTGCAATATCTTTTTATGAAAATAGCTAGGGACATGCACTCCATGATTTAGTTAAAACCAAGATAACGGACCAAATCAATCCAATTTCTTCGATTTGTCCGCGTGTGACATGTTTTTTTATTTTATTTATAGGCTGGTTTGAAAAGTTTGATTGATCGGCTGGTTTGAAAAGTTCGATTGATCGACTGGTTTGAAACGAAGATTTCAACTAAATCATTATAAAAGTATCTATCTAGGGTAAAAGTGACATAGTTCTAACTTTTAAGATGTTTTTATGTTCTTATGAGGCCTTAGGTTCAAAACTCCATATATAGGTAAATATCTTGAGATGCAAGGGTAAAGGGTTCAAAAGGGATACCCCGGTTAGAACCCGTGCATTTGAGTCAAAGTTCGCCCTCCCCGAATAACCTGAAAGGAGAAAAAACACTTTGTTTACCCGGTTATGAAGTGTAACTTTATTTTATTTAGCGTAAATTACATAAATCGTCCAAATGGTTTATATCATTACGATTTTCGTCATTAAGTGTAAAAAAGTATAACCATTCAAGTTATGGAACTAATTACTCATTTCATCCTTCTTTCTGTTATTCGCTTATGTTCAACGTCAGAAGGCTGCGAGCATACGTTCTATCGTGAAAAATAAGCGGCAATCAGAAATAGAGACGAAATGTGTAATTAATTACCTTTTGACATAAAATAAGCGAACGATTAATTTAATTTACCTTTTTATTTATATGTTTTCTGAGGTTAACTGTTACAGAGGTTGGAAACCTAGGAGTTTTAATTCGCGAAAAATGAAAACCAAAAAAGAAAAAAAGGAGAGGTTCGTCAACCCTGTTTTTGTCGGGTCATGTCGTGTCTAATAATTTAGTCATATTGTTGTTTCTATTTAAATTGTCGAACCAAATCGTACTTGCTAGGTGCATGTTTACTGCGCTATAGCAGGTAAACTACTAAGTCGCAAATCGCTACATGGATCGTATTACTATAATTTGCAAGAACTAGTTATCAAAAGTTTTTGTTGAAAATAACAGAATATATAAGCATATATTTTTCTTGAGCAGGCACTGTCCATCATTTCAATTTCTTTGCTTGCTATCCAGAACCTTTCAGATTTTACTCCATCGTTTTATCTTGGAGTTTTTCAGGTCTGTGAATAATTTTGTTCAAAGTTCAATCTATAGTTCATTTTCTTCATATCAAATTGATTGAAACCATTAACTTTCAGGCACTTCTCGGGGGTTGTTTGGCCAATTTGTATGTTGTGGGCTTAAATCAACTCTCTGATATCGAGATCGACAAGGTTAACAAGCCATATTTGCCTTTGGCATCAGGCGAACTTCCTGTTAGAACTGGTGTTGTACTCACCTCGTTGTATGCCATTTTGGTACAAGTTAATAATTAAATAGTTGTAAATTGTAATTAACAAACATATATATAAAAATTGGGGAAATGATCGGTGCTACCAGCAACATGCATTTTGCGGGCAATTGTGGGATGGATCGAGCTCGGTCTATCAAAAATATTTATGGAAATATGAACCATGTGCGGTCCAACCCACAATTGAACGCTAAAGGGCTATAACAACATGGATCATTTTGCCATAAAAAAAAAAGTAACATGTATAAAACAAAAATCAAACCAATTCTGTGCTAATTTGATGTTTATCAGGGTTTTTGTCTTGGATGGATTGTTAAATCGTGGCCTCTAAAGCTCGGTCTTTTCTTGTGGTATGCTTTTGGAACTGCATACTCGGTTAATGTGAGTCAAACATCTAATATGCTTTTCGAACTTAATATTAGTATTAAGTTATATGGTTTCATAGTACCATCCTGTTATCTATTTCAACTTTTGCCGTGATTATATAGTTACCATTACTACGATGGAAGAAGATTCCAGTGCTTGCAGCAATGTGCCTTTGGTCTGTTCAAGGAGCTATCGTTCCTATTTTGTTTCATCTTCACGCTCAGGTTCATTATTTTCCCAAATTCATCGAAAGTTAACTCTTGACTGGGCAGTGAAGGCAAATGCCCCTACAAATTAAAAGTCAATCCAAGAAAAACGTTAACCAAATTTTAAAAAAATTGAAATAGTACTCGATAAATACCTCTTTCTTTGCTCTTATATGGCCATTTTTTTGGCTCCACCCCTCCCCTCGACATGAAATATTATTGAGATCGACCAAAAGCACAAACACATTAAGATTATTCATGGATAAATGATTTAAGTACAATGCACTTTACAGAAGGGCATAAAAGGACGAACACTCTTACTTTCGAAGCATGCCATTTTCGTATCTGGATTCATGAGCGTCTATGCGATAGTTATCGCATTATTCAAGGTATATGACGTCAATTTCATAATAAAATCAAATAAGAATATTTTCATAAATTTCTCCAACGTCGATATTATACTTGTCTATATACAAAATGTGAATTATAGGATGTTCCGGATGTTGAAGGAGATAAGATAAATGGAATTAACTCCTTTGCATCACAAGTCGGGCAAAAACGGGTCAGTTCAAGACTATTATCTAGCTACCATAAACTATTGGTATCAGTTCGAAAGAGACTATCATGTTGACATTAATAGCAAGTTACATATTTTTGCAGGTGTTTTGGATTTGTATATGGCTTCTTGAAATAGTTTACAGCCTGGCTATACTAATCGGGTTATCATCAACGCGTTTTTGGACCCGCTCAGTAATGGTAATTGGTCATGGCATTCTTGGTTTTGTACTTTGGAGAAATGCAAACTTAGTTGATCTTGAAAGCAATGAGGCTATTGAATCATTCTACTTGTTTATTTGGAAGGTAATGCTTGTATCTTTTGAACTTATAATATCTAAATCTAAGACATTGTTTCTTTTATGCAGCTCTATTATGCCGAGTATTTGTTCGTGCCCATTTTAAGATTTTAAATATAAAGAAACTAGTGTGGATCCTTCATTTTAATCTTTATAGTTTTATTTTTGCGTATAGTATGTATTATTAAATAACATTGTGAATGTATTTGTATTCCCTCGTAAAAAAATTAGTTTTCTAAGACAAAATGTTTACAACATTTCCAACATATAATTTGGTTGTTTGTTAGGATTCTTTTAAGCTCGTATCTCACTAAGTTTAACATAATAGTTAAAATAATAATCATGCTACGTACGGTAAGAAGAATCTTTGTCTAGTTTTTAGACGTTCCATATTTGAATCATAGGGCATGCAGCAACTAGGGGCGGATGAAGGTTATATTGTAGGGTAGCCACGAATATCCAACCGTTAAACAATGTATTTTTGTAGTATAAAAAGCTTCGAATATTTTTCTATGTGGTCTATAAAAATTTATTGTTTTAGATACCCTTTAATTTTGGCAAGAGGTTCCCGACGGCCTCGTCCTGGTGGTCGGACCGGGCAGGTTCTAGCCGAGTAGACAATATCGAGATATGTTCATATATATCTTTGGCAAATACCCAAACAATATGTACGTCGAGTCACATGCGTATTGACTTTTGTAGCAAGGAAATCTAGGCTGTACTTTGACTTCTAGTTTCAGCTTCACTTTTTACTATATATTGAAATAGTAATAGCATTCTTGACTTGAATAACATGTGTATATTCCCAAATGAAAGGAACAACAATTTTATATTATTATCTTTTTTTTTTTTTTTTTTTGGATACATTTTAGTACATTATCAATACATCAATTAATAATAAGAGTTTTAGATAACCGTAGTTAATTAGGGTTATAGTATTATAAATTAAGCATTCCAATACATAACTTGTCTCCAACTTCTATTGAACAAATTTGTTCTTTAATCTAAAACAAAGAGTGTTCCTACTTGATAAGCATATTTTGGAGGGCGTGTCTAATGTTTTTTAGATTGTCAAATTACGTTTACTTGTGAGACTTAGATATATATAATTAATCATTAGATTAAGGAAAACGAAAGGAATCAATTAACGTCAACCTCGTTTAGACGTAGATATATCATCTGCATAGTTTTATATTCAGATGATGTGACGTCACGTATTTTTGAGGTATTATCCGGTTGTCATTTGTCTTTATTTAGTCGATATTTTTTGACCCATTGATATTTCCTTGTGTTTTATCACGCTTTACTTGTTTTGTCAGGGTATTAATTATTTGTTTATTTAAACTCTGTTCTTCGGAACGAGAGTATGTTAAGACCTAGTGTTTTCTAGATAGTGCTTTCGTAAGATAAATTAGTGTGCTTAGCCTTCTATGATTTAACGGAAAATATTAAGTTAAAGATGTTCCCAAATTGGTCCTTTTACCGAGTTAATTATGTGTCTAAGTTAATATCGTAAACGTTACTAAACAATTGGAAATCGACCGTCGAAAAGTTCGCGAAGACTGGCACCATTGCGCCGCAGTTACTGCCTACTGCGACGTAGTGGGCACTGCGACGCAATGATTTTGTTGCTACGACACAACACGCTATCCGAGCTGAATTTTGGATTCTTGCTCTTTTGACACAACAACGTGAAGAGACCTCTTATTCTGCATTTTTGTGCTCCAATATGTGATGCTTTGTTGTCTTGAAGCTCATTTGGGAAAGTTTTAGATCTAACAAGTTTTTCCAACTTCTTTCATCCCAAAATTACAACTTAAACATTTCCTTTAACTTTTTCTCACTCATTCAAACTCATTCACCCATTTCTCTCTAATTTTCTGGAAATCTTGAAGAGTATGATGAAGATAATCTAGTGTGAGTTCAAGGAAGGTTACTTGCTTCATCTCGTATCATCATCAATTTCCGTGTTCATCTTCGATCACTAAAGTTGACTCATATCAAATATTCGACGTTATATCATTCCTTCGAATTCCTTATCAAATTTTCACTCGTCGTCATTTTCTTTACTAAAATGACTCCTCAGAATTTATATTGAATTAAACATGTATAACTTTAATAGAAGGTCAAAATCGTGCTAGATTTAGTCTTAGAAAGATACTTATTCATTTTCATTGCTTATCTAGGGCACTTAGGCAGGGGTCGTGACTGTGACTCAGATTTGTGGACTGTTTGACTTGTCACCCGACATCGATATTATTATGGGTTATTTGTTTCCGTTTTTACTGTTTTAGCTTTGGGCATAAAAGGCGCTTTAAAATTGTTGATGTTATTTGGTCTTGTTTATATAGTGGATCAGAATTTTCTTAGTTTAAGTTGTCATTAGGCCTGGATGGGCCCCCCCTGTTTAAACACTTGTTAACTCTCTGAACCTCGGTTGCATATATATATATATATATATATAGATCTATATGGGTTTGACAAACTCTCATCATTCGGTAGGATGTCCCTACGAATGGATGTTATGGTCATATGTTATTTGTTGCTATGTCTTAGGTTTGACAAGCCTTAGGATTGGGGATTATTTATTGTAGTCTGGATCGGGTGTATGATATCTAGGCAATACGTCGCACTATGGTTGTAAAGCAAGATGTGGTTGGCAATTTATTACTATTGTTATATTTTAAATGGGTCATTTTTCAACTTAAAATTGCGCATAATTCACCGACATATTTGTTTACGTATATTTAGTGCTCTTCAGGAGTATGAGGTTGAGGATTGATGTTATGATTCATGTCATGCTTTTGTATATGCGGATCGTGTACTTGTTGCTTGGAACTTATTTTGATTTGATTTAGTTCGTAGAGGATCCATGTATTTTGATTATGATTATGTATTTGAGACAAGTATGTTGTACTTTATAAACTTTCGGCATGATTTTAATATAAACGATGTATATTTTGTTATAGTGTTTGTTATAACCTTGACTCCTGGTATTATAAACTGTACTCTTCGTATTTCCGTTTTGAACGATATGTGACAGATGATTTTCTTTTTCATCTTCATATTAACACGAAAAATCAATATAAAGACCATAAACTTTTCACAACTTAAATCATATAGTCAAACCATTTTATAAATCAACAAAATAGTATATGTTAAATTTTACCGGTTTCCGCTAAAATGAAAAATCATGTTCTAGTAATAAATATGAAAATTAATCTTTTGTGGGAAAAGCATTTCCAAAGCTTTTTATAATTTTATTGATTTGATTATATTTATATTTATTGTAAAACTTATTTTATAATTTAAGCTTCAGAATTTTTTTTAATTCCTGAGCTAGGGAAGCTTCCCATAGCAAATAGCAATGCATGAATGTCTTTATATATTATCGTCTGAAACTTGATCTTCTTCACGTGCATCAACGATTTGATTCATGTTGTTGCTTCCATGAAAAGATATACATTTACGATTCTTAAATAATTAGCTACTAACCATATATTATTCTCCGATCAAATATTATACTTATATTTTATAATTAAGTTTGAAAAGTAGTCCATACATGATATAGATGATGTTTTTTAGGTCTACGGCCAGATTACAAGTACTTTACATACATATTCGATAATATACATATATTAAAACAAACATCTAATAAACATCAATATTTTCATGTGTGTAATTAAGTAAAATAAATTAATAGGACATATACATGAATAACTAGTATTTACTGAAAATGGAAAAACATTCATCTTGATCGGAGTTGTTGGAGTTTCGACGTCAACAACCTTGAGGGAACCCGCGGAATATAAGAATTCTCAATTACGGTGGTGGTTATCGAACAAGAAAGAAGAATAGAAACCGGGAGATGAGAATATTAGACGACTCTCATCTCATTAAGGAAAAGGAAAATATTGATACAAGGTTTAAGTCAAAAAAATCTTATTTGTAGACAACTACAATTGAAAGAAAACAAAAACCTAATCTAATACAAATTACTAATATTTTTAGAATATCGTATCCTAATTATATAATAATTAAGAAGATCCATTAGATACTCCACATTTCTGAATGGGTTTAGAAGCAAATGTATCAACACACGGTATTTTTTTGTCACAAATTTACAATCTATACACTTTTAAATGATTGTTAAAACCAGAAAAATTTGCATTGGCCTTGTCATCAGTAAACTATAATCTTCAATCAAAAGCTACAACAAAAGAAACATCACACTCTATTGACAATCTAGAAATAAAAATTTATACATTTATGACTAACATGATTGGAAATTAAGCGAAGTGTGTGCTCGCTATATAAGTACCAAAGCTATCAATGAAATGACTTATCGAAAGCAAGGAAACTTATGGCAACTCAAGTAACCGGATCATTTGCGATGACTACCTTGTCTCGTAAATTCCCCCAAGCTTCAGGTACTAATATTTCAAAACCTTGTTATCTTGGTTAAACACACGAGTAGATCTTGTTACGAAATAAATCAGTAAGAACTGATTTTCATGAGTTTGTATATGTTAGAAACAAGATGTTCATTTGGAACAAGTAATCTCAACAAAAACACGACCTTCGCCTTTAAGGAAAAGCGTTGTGATCTTCATGTAGAAGGTGTTGACAATCGTTTTGTTCTGTTTCGTCTACACAATTTAAAGTATGTTCAAAATGCACCGTATGAATCACATGAATTATCGTCCAACCGAACTTTGGAGACAACAAGTTTCGTTGAATTTGCACTCAATGCCCTAAATATTTTACTCAAGTTCTCAAGACCTTATGCATTAACGGCGACGGTTAGATTTCTCAACTCTCTGGATACTTATCTCCTAAAAATAACTTATTATGTACTGACAATTTTCTCTATATTGTAAAATATGTTGTGTTTTGCCTAACAAACTCCTTAGTCCTTAGGGTTTATTTCTTAAGCTAAAGTATTTTGTATTTGTAGGTTCTGAGCGTACTTTCGACATCTCTCCTGGCTGTTGAAAGGCTTTCGGACCTGTCCCCGTTGTTCTTCATCAAAGTTTTTCAGGTATTTATCAACTTATCAAATTTTCACTTCATCTTTAATAAAATGTAACATTTTCTACTCGGTAAACATAGAGGTTTTTATCTATTTGGTTTATCCGGAGATGACGACTCTTTGACTCAGATATACGTAGTCTAAACAGGGTATCCCTATGACTGCATTTAGACCTTTTCCCTTGTCACCCCAAGATGTTTATCTTGGGAGGTTGAATCCTGAGACCTCTATGAGAGGAAATCAGAGCGTCTTACCATTAGGCCACTTTTGTGATGGTTAAACATAACATTTTCTATGTGGGATATTTTTCAGGCTATTTTAGGGGGCATTTGTATGCAAACATACGTTTGTGGTTTCAACCAGATATGTGACATAGAAATCGACAAGGTACGTTATAGACATTGAACGTTGTTTTTTGCTCCACATCACACTCGTATATAGTAATCGATCCCATGCTGCGAAGACAAGAAATTTAGTTGGATATAGTACCATGAGTGTGTAATAATGTTTCAGGTTAACAAGCCATATCTTCCACTGGCCGCCGGAGAGTTAACCATGAATTCAGCCATCGCTGTGACCTTATTGTCGGCTATTATGGTAATTAAACATAAGTGTTATAACACATTTTCCTTGGATGTTATTCAGTATTGGAAATGGGTGTTTTATGCTGTTTATTCTTTGTATGTAGAGTTTTTCGATCACATGGATATCAGGTTCTTGGCCTCTATTTTGTGGTCTGTTCGCCTGGTTTTTTATTGGAACCGCATATTCAGCAAATGTGGTATGTAGTTACACCTTCTTAATAATGTTGTCGAAGATTATATAACATGCATAATATACAAGTCACTGACTCGTTATTTCTTTTTTCCAGCTACCACTTTTACGATGGAAGAGGTTTCCTTACACCGCGATTTTATACATGATAAACTCGCGGGCACTGGCCATTCCATTTGGATATTACATACATGTGCAGGTACATTATGTTACAAATTAAGGTAAAAAAAAAGCTATATTATATGCTGAATTGAAATTGTGTGTGGTGATATGTTTTTATATTCCATAGAATGTTATTAAAGGAGGAATTATTCTTTCGAGGCGTCACTTTTTTTCGATTGCAATGCTCATGGTGTTCTCAGTTGCCCTAATATTGTTTAAGGTGAGTTATTAGTACGATTACCTTAAAATGCAATGCATCTAAAATTGCAAATTTTGATCCATTATGTTGTATTATATTAAACCAAATTTTTCTTTTTCTGATATATAGGACATTCCTGATATTAAAGGAGACGAGATGCATGGAATTAAATCGCTTGCTTCTCAAATCGGTCCAGAACTGGTTAGTTAAAATTTCCGTTTTCATAAACAGTTACTTTCTTGAGAAAAAAAATCGTCAAAGATTCATAGAATTGGTCATAATTAGGTGGTATTTTATATCCTAATGTTTAGATGTCTTTAATTAATCACTCGATATTTTGTAGATGTTTTGGAGTTGTATTTGGCTTCTTGGAATTGCTTATGGCGTGGCTATTTTATTCGGAGCAACTTCATCCTCTAGCTGGAGCAAATACGTGACGGTAAAAAAATTCAAACATATATAGTGTCCTTATTTATAAAATCCGATGGTTTAGTTTTTCTTTAGCAGCATAAAATTCATTAACAACGAGTTAACGACTAGTGAGTAGCTAGAAGAAATTAACAAAGTAAAGGCTTAAATCGAAACTTAGATTGCCTTTGATAACACAACGTATGAGTTATATATATGCATTTAACTATAGTTTGATTATATTATAATTATAACAGATATTAGGACATTTTGCGAAACTATTGACACTTTGTGTACGAGCGAAATCAGTGGATTCAAAGAGCTTGGCATCCATATCATCAATGTACTTATTTCTTTGGAAGGTAAATTATTCGAATAAATACAACTTCGGCATCATTTTGAAAGTACTTTCAACGATTGTTATAAGAGAAAACTGTACGCTTTAAGAAAATACTAATTTTTCTATATCTTTTTCTGTTGCAGCTCTTCTATGTCGAATACTTGCTCCTTCCGCTTGCAAGATGAACCATGGGAGCGAATTAGCAGAAGTGTCAATTATTGTTGTGTGAAAAATATTCTTTGTAACTCTCCTATTCATTTTGATTGTATTTTTTCATTCCTATCGAGCGCGAAGTGAAAAATATTTGCAGATAGATTATGTTGTAGCCTTATGTATTTTGCAAGTTACAATATCCATATTTATAATATACTCCATCATTTGACTTACAACCATGAAAACTTGCAATATACTAAACTTAACCTAAAGCGTTCGTATGTGAGTTGACTCATCAATCTAGAGTTTGTGGATCAACTCCATTAAAAACATCCACTATGGATTGCTCTTTAAGAAATGCAACACATTGCAACATCACCCTTTCGACTTTACATACAACTTCACCCACAATGTATTAAACTTTTTTTAGCCTTTCAACAAATAAGAAATAATAATTAATGGAGCACATTCATTAGGGTCCGACATATAGGGTGAAACCACGCTAAATGTACACTCAACAAGCGTTGAGCGCTTAAAACACAATAAGCCACATAGCAAGATTTAATTTGTTTTCAATTTCTCTTTCTTCTATTACATCCTATATTTAAACAGATTGTGGATGCCGAATATTTGTGGTGTATGATATAATACGTACTTGTCTTTCTAAAAACGATAGACGAGAACTCTTTAAAGGATATGGAAGGATTGGCCGGGAATTTGTCACAGAAAGATATGTTTGCAGCACTAAATCAGGACATATGCAAAGAATGTGACGATGCATGTGCTTGTTATAAATATAAATGGTTGCAAGGCTTTTAGTGATAACAAAAAATATATGGGATAATTTCCTATATACCCTTTTTAAATATCAAAATATCCTATTTGCCCAACTTAAACTATAAATATCCAATATGTCCTTATTAAACATCAAAATATCCTATTTGCCCAAATCACCATTTTTATTAATTTTAAAGCATTTTATATGGTTTAGAATTATAAAAAATAGTTAAATGACGATTATACCCTTCTTTTAAACCTATTCCAAAAAAAGGATAATTTCCTATATACCCTTATTAAATATGAAAAATATCCTATTTGCCCAACTTAAACTACAAATATATCATATGCCCATCTTAAGCTTTCATAATATCATATTTTCCAACATAAACAAAACCATCAAATTATTCCTTCCACACAATTGGATTCTCATCTGCCAATGAATACAAATACTTTGCAGGCATTTGAGTGCTCAAACAAGCATCATATTATTCCTTCCACACAATTAGATCAAGATTTTGACTTTTAATTGTGAAGTGAAACCTTATTTAACATCAAACACAACTCAAAACCAAGTCTAAAGTATTTTTTCTAGTTGAAAAGGAAATTCATTCAAAACAACTCAAAACCTATTCGATAAACATCATATCTGAAAGAAGTTTAAACCGACAAAAAATATAAATAAAACCAACGACTGTCGCGAACTTTTTTCACATAGACCCCGGTAATGTAGAGCTATCTCGAGGTCGACTATTTTTGCCACGGCTCCTGGAATAAATAAGAATATTATTAGTATTGTATAAATATTGATATCTTCTTAAATGAAATAAAAAAAGAAAGTGGAAATTTTAAGTAACCTTTTAGATGTGGATGTTTCATTTGGGTCCAAATCGTTTGGCGCGGGATTCTTACACGTCTTTTCACGGTGTCCATACTGACCACATCGTCGACACTTGTGCCTTCTTTTAGGTTCATCCGATGATTTTATTCTATTTTTTTTGGGTCGTCCAGCCGGGCGTTTGATAATTGGTGGGTATATTTTCTCTCCATCTTTTCTCATCCATTGATCCTTTCCGGGTAACGGGGCAATTTCAAATGCATATGCCTCTTTATATTTCTCTATGGTAAAATAAGGATCAACATACTTATCCCAATGAACGTCTCTTATGAAAGTAATGAAAGCAGCTGCATGTACACATGGTAGACCCTTAACTTGCCACACTTGACAACTACATTTTCTTTCATCTAGGTAGACTTCCCAACGTCTTCCCTTACACTTCACTTCAGCTTGATTGTCAGAACTTCTACAAACTTCATATTCACACAAATTCTACATGCAAGATATAAAAAGCATATTATTAAGAAGATATATGTATTTAATTGAATTATAAATTCATATACTTACCCTAGAGATATTATTGAGATAGTTCTTAGCAATAGGAACCAATGTGCCAGTCCATTTGTTCACCACCCGCCTTTTATTGTCAAACCGTTTCATAATCTTTTCTCGAATGGCATCTAGGAGATCAAGCACGGGTTGATAACGCAAAGAACCAATCCAAGAATTAAATGTTTCCGAAATATTATTTGTAATATAATCGCACTTGGAAGTTGTGCCGAACTTGCTTCTACTCCATATTTTTTTGTGATTCTCATTTAGATATCTAATGGCATCTTTATTTAAATCACCAATCTCCTTCAATAACCTGTCATGCTCGGTAAGACGGTAGGTTTTTGCAGCACCCCATAGTTTCTTGTTGAAGAATTCACCACGAAAATGTTTCTTGAAGTTGCTATATAAATGTCTCATACATTCCCTATGTTCAACATTAGGATAAACATTCATCATGGCTACTTGCAACCCTTTTTGCATGTCAGATGAGATCACAAGACCATCTGGTGTCCCAATTGCTTTTTTAAGTGACTCAAGAAACCATGTCCATGATTGAGTATTCTCTGATTCAAGCACACAATAAGCTATAGGAAAGATAGAATTGTTACCATCAATACCTGTAGCAGCGGCTAGTACACCATTGAAATATAAACTCTTATATGTCTATTTTTGGCAAACTACACTTATCAGTCAAAACTCGACTATAAAACCAAATTCAGCTTAAGTCCCAATTCAAATTCAAGTTCAACTCCAACTGTTCACGTCAAACATACTTTATTACACGTAAAAGAGTTGTGTTAATTTGGACTCTGTAATAATGTTAATGTTTATGCTAGGGAATACATAATTCATTATGTAGATAGATACAATATGCCCCACCAGTCAAACTATTATGGAAAATTAACTAGAATTGTGCATTTTTTGTTTTCATAGTAGTAGTTACGCTGATCGTTTTCATGTCCTTTTTTCTTTCCCTAGATTAATAAACAAGTGGGTTGGTGGCGTGGGATTAAATATTTGGATTAGGCAAGCCTCCATTTAAATATCATTTCTTGTAATTATTGGATTTGATTAAACATAGAAAGATCTATGTTATATGTAAAGATGTATGTTGTATTTAGACTTGAAGTGTTAATGTTGAATCTTGAATAAGAATAAGAGAAATGATATATAGACTTGATTATTATATCTAAAAAATAATTTAATACATTATATAGTTAAGATACATTATATATTGTATTTTTAAAAAAACATATATATATGTTTTATTGATTTGTCAATATAAAAATCTAACTCGTTGGAGAATTAGCTTTTTTAAAATATCTATTTACTATTTTAATACTAAAATTTAAAAGGCTAATCATATGTGATAGTTGCATACAAATTATGCAAAGGTAAAAAGAAATCAAAAATTTATATTTTATGTTCTATGTTCATAATCCTTATATTTACATTTATAGTCTTCGTTTCATTTGGCCTTGCATTATTTTCCCAAATTTAAATACCTTATATTAAGGTTGTGTTGTGGATTTTGTGGTTTATAGGAGTTTAAGTTTGTTTTTAATAAGCTACTTCATAATCTTTGTTTATTTGTACGAAATTATTAAAAATTTAACCCTCATAAGCTCCAAAACAATAAGTTCGTTGAAGGGTGTGTTTGACGTAGGTAGTTAGAGCTGAAACTTTTGCAGTTAGGCTAGAGTTGGAGTTTGCACTTATGATCGAAGTTGGAGGTTATATATAAAGATGAAAACATGTTTAGTAAAGTAGCTGGAGCTAGAACTTATCAGGGTACAAAAACATAAAAGAGTATATAAAAATATGTAATTTACTTACTATAATGGGTAACTTTTGATTTTGGGATTTATCGAGACTTATTTTTTTATGAATGAAAATATAAGCCCAAACCCTAATAAGTCTCCAACCAAACATACACGAAGTAGTCTATGAAATAGTTTGAGCTTGTATAAACAAAATTAGTTAAATATGCTTTAAATTAATTGAAATATCTATTTTTATATATCCTAATATGTCTTATTTTTAAATTTATAAGTTCAAACTGCAGCTACCTATCAAACATGTTAATGGTATTTATAAATAAGGTTCAGCTCCGACCATAAACTTAAGTTTAAGCTTTAGTTGAATCTCAAACTTAAGTCTCAACTTTAACTAGTTATTTCAAACACACCTTAAATTTTTAATAATACAATAACTCTAACAAAACATATCCCCATCACATATTTTTGGACCCAGTTCAATATTAAGATTAATTCATTTAGCTATCTACTTTTAATAAATTCAGCATACATTAATTTAATACTCAAAATAATATGTAAAAATTTAACGTGATTATAATGATCACAAAGTTTTTGACACTATAAACGTCGTACGAATACCCTGCTAGTAATTCATAAAAGAAACATATAAAACAAAACATCTAGAAATATACCTTTATAACTCATTAAAAAGTTATTTTTATTATAAGAACAAAGATCAAGTAAAAAGGTTTGAAAAATAAAAAGGATAGGGAGGGACAAGGGGCTGCCACGTGTCAGAAGAAAAAAAAAACTCATTATTATATAATAAAGGGTATAATCGTCTTTTTATAACACAAATTTCAGATCTACTTTTAAATCCCAAAATCAACCCTAAAATAACCAAAATCACCTAAAATATATCTCTCTCTCAAAAGTAGATCTGCTCCTCCCGATGAATCTGCTCCGCCGGTGACCTCGCCGGAAAAGTGGCGGTGAAGAAGAAGAACAGTGGCGGTGACCTCCGCCGCAGCTCCCGCAGCTCCTGTCGCCGGAAACAAGTTCATTAGATCTATCATCTACGTGTTATAGATTTTAATTAGTTTTTTTGTGTTTGTTATTTTGCGATTCAAGCGACGGAGACAGCGATTCCATATACGGCGACGCGATTCCGGCGGCTTCGGAAGGCGACGCGATTCCGGCGACGGCGTTCCGGCGATGAAGCTCAGGTCCGAACGACTCTTTTGTGTACCAAGAAACACGGATACCAGACTAGGATCAGATGTGGGGGTCATGACTTTGAAGGCGTCTCCTACACTGCTGATGTTCAGTTTGTCATGCTTGATCTTATTAACATGATGTCTGTTGATGTGGATGTTGCTAAAAAGACTACATGGGCCCAGGGTGGCGCTGTTCTTGGTAGAGTCTATTATGGGATTAGTAAGGAAATATGCTACTGCTGCTGATAATATTGTTGATGTTTGGTTTATGGATGTTAATGGTAAAATTATCAACATATTATGTTTGATTATGGATGTTTTTTTTTTTTGACTACGGATGATTTTTCCGGCTGACAGTGGCGTTTTTTTATGCACAAATGGGTTTGTAAAGTTATGCACAATGATTTTGTAAAGTTATGCACAATCTTTTTGTAATTATGCACATATATATTTAATATTTACGCACAATGTTTTGTAATTTTTTGTATAAAAACCTTACATAAAATTAATGCACAAGTTATTTTATAAAAACCGATACACAATGTTCGTATTTTTATATAGAAATTTTTGATGCACATAAAACCGATGCACACGTTATCGATAAAAGTTATGCACAGAGATTCAAAAAATTAGTAATCTGGGAAAACAAAAAAAAAAAAAAAAAAAAAAAAAAAAAAAAAAAAAAAAAAAAAAAACAGATTTCTGCAAATTCCTAAAAGGGCATTAAAGTTCGAAAATATTACCAAAATGCCACCGCATTGACTTTTTCAAACCCCCTTTTTGTTGACTAATTGTGTGGCTCACATTCCTTCTTATACTTTTTATTTTAAATCCTTTTTACAATAACCCACCCCTTAAACACGTTAGACTATAATATATATATATACTAGTCCAACGAGTTAGATTCTTATATCCATCTTAGGTGTAAGAAAGGTGTTTTGATGTTGTATTATAATGGTTTCTACAATTTAAAGTTATGATTTGGATAAAAAAGTAAGATGGATATTTGTTTACACTTTCTTATTGTTTGTTCTTAATATATAGCCACAAGAAGTCACAAACAAAACACATGTTACAACATATAAAACATATTTATTGAAATAAAAACAAATTAATTTTCAATATGTCCAAAAGACTATGATTATGTGAAGGCGAATTTTTTTTTGATGATTTTTGAGTTTAAGCTTTTTATTTTTTAATTTTTTTTAATAACTAAAAAAAACTTTATTTTAGTAATAGAGCTTCAGTTTTTATATATAAAAAAAAGTCTAAAAAGACTCTAAAATAAAAACTAGTAAAACTAACTTTTGCCCACTTCAGATCTATAAAATTAAAAATTTTACATATAGCACACCCTTAATGACAACCCTCGTAGCCTCCCCATGATGTCGTTGTTGCCCACTTGAGCTCACTTTAAAGCACGAACCATTGGCTGGAACGAAAGCTCTATATCTTGAGTGGGACATCGCATGCCTCATAGAGCAAATGGACCTTACTCATTAGTGTCTCTCAATTCTCCACAGTATCATCAAAGACGTCAAACAACAAATTGCATTATTCTACTATCTGATTCGTAAACCTTAAACTAATTAACCTTGACTAATAACAGCCCTTATCAAACTTAACATATGGAGGCAATGAAACGGAACGGGTCCTATTGGAGACAAATTCATAGGTTTTGTTGAATTAAAATGTTGATTTTCGGTTTTACATAATCTAAATGGTTAATACATATATTAAAAATGTTGCTTTTCCTATTATATATATATATATATATATATATATATATATATATATATATATATATATATATATATATATATATATATATATATATATATATATATGGGGTTCAAAAGGGATCCCTAATTTTCTAGAGATCCAGTGAATATATAACTATATAAGCGTTTTCAGTTACCCCTTTAGTTTGTTTTAATGGTTCGGGATTTGATTAATTTCAGTGCCTGGTGAAACCACCTGTGAAAGAAAGTACTAGACCAGTCGATTTGGTCTTGCATAGTGATGTGAGGGCTGTGGAGCGGGCTGAATTCGACCATCAGGTAAATTTTTTTCACCTCAAAAGAAAGGTCTAACTGACAACTAGTTTTTAGGCAATTCTGCCCTTGATGAAATGCAAATTAAACAAAATAATACATGAAACAAATTTACTTCTCTTCGACTAATGTTATACTACGTTTGCTCACCAGGTGCAAGAAAAGCTCTCGTTAATCGAACAATACCAATTGGAAAGAGAGAGGCAGCAGAAGGTACAATATGGCCACTACAAGAAAAAACACCTTTAGTGACGACTTTTTTAGTGACCACCATAATTTTAGTCACTAATAGCATCTTTTTGTCACGAAAAAAAAAGTCGTCATTGAAATTTGGCCAACGATGTTCAATTAGTGACCAATATTAAATAGTTGTCACTACATAGATATTAGTGACGACAAATTGGTGGTCATTAATTTGATTAGTTAGTGATAAAAAAAGGTTGTCACTAAAATGTATTTAACTAGTTTGTTAACTTAAAATTTAAACACCAAATAATGGTGGTCACTTTTTAAATATTAGATACCATATAATAGTGGTCACTGTTTAAAATATTAGACACCAAAAATAATGATAATGGTCACTATTTCAAATGTTAGACACAAATAATAGTGTTATTAATAAAACTTTCATATTAGATAAAACTTATTAGTTTTATTGTTCCCCAAATTCACTTTAAAAAAAGCCAACGAAGTGTATTAATACTAGTACTGTAACGTTTATAAATTAGTTTTGTTTATACATAAAATCCGCTAACTAGTAGTCAAGGGACCTTTATTGATAATTCTGGTGAGTTAAGAATATACTAGACTTCAGAATATGAATACACAGAGCAAACCCTAACTGAAGCTCGATTGCCGGAGATCCTCTCACTTCACCGGAGCTCCATCGTCGGAGATCCTCTCACTTCACCGGAGATCCTCTCACTTCGCCGGAGACACTCTCACTTCACCAGAGCTCCATCGCCAGAGATACTCTCACTTCACCGGAGATACTCTCACTTCAACGGAGATACTCTCAGTTCTCCGTCGATTCCTCGATTTTAATCAGGTACTCGTCAATCTCAATTCGTTAACTACGGCGATTGAAAGTTTTACTCTGTTAGAGTTAGTATCTTGTAATTTGTAATTAAACCTAATTTGAATGCGGATTTCAACTTGAATTGATTTCGATTCTTTGTTTTGTTTTTATTTATGCTAATCAATTCAAATTGCTTTCTATTCATAGTTTTGTTAATTCTGTTTATTGATTTGATCTATTAATTCGTATATTCAATCGATTCAAATTGATTTTGCTTTCGATGAGTGCTCTCTTTCATGAACTAGAATATTAATAGTATAATACATGTGATCTATTTAATGTAATTTTTGAAGTGGAAATACTAACCCTAACTTGCAGCAACTGAGAAATTATCAGCAGCAGTATGCACAGAGGAATGTTGTACAAAATCAACAGTTTGAACAACCACAGTTGGAAAGAAATGAAGTAGGAAACAGTTCGAGATCGACGAATGAAGTCGAAAAGAGTAGACAGTTGGAATCGAGTCCCAAAAATAATAAGTAAAATGTAATCTTACCAATAATGGCGCTGTTTAAACGTTTCTTTTATCGAAAGCCGCCGGATCGCCTGCTCGAGATCTCCGAGAGGGTTTACGGTAACTACCTTTGACTCCACCTGCTATTTAGGATGCGACTAACTTGTCAACTGTCTGTTAACGTGCCTGTGAAATTGTTGACAATGCTTAGACTCGAATCGGAATTTGCTTAATTAGATTAAATTAGCTGATGCATATACTAAGTTAGTAATGTAGCATTATATTTTTGGTTATTCGAGTTATACTAAGGTGTTAGGGTTAGTTTTAAGAAGTCTAATTAGGATTTTATTAGAGTAGCAAGCTAATGAAATTCGAGTTCCACACTGATTTAAGGAGTCACTGAGACAGTGCTGTAAGAAAAACCGAAACTTCGGTGTACTAGTCCTAAAATTTTGCTACTCGGTGATGTTAGATTGCTTATTTTGTAATGGGAAGTGCTTAAGTAAAATTAGTGAAAAAGGTAATGGACTAGTGTTGGGCACACCATGTTATTTGATCACGGGGAGATGGCAAGCAGCTAAAAATATGTTATTTAAATGGCTGCAAATTATTTCATGTTAAACGGTGTAATTTCCAAATATGCCAGTTGTTATAGGGTTATCCGTGAAGTGATTTTGGACGTAATTATCGTGTCCTTTTATACACCTTTAACTTGGTAATGAATCTAGTGGAAGTTTGTTTAACATGTACTTAACTACATCTACATCGATTTGGGTTAACATTAACAATCTGCTGTAGTTATCATTGCAACCCGAGTCTGATCTTGCTATTTATATTTAGATATTTAGATTTATGCTCAAATCACCTTTTTTTTAACCTTCATTTGTAGTGTTTGATTGCTGCTTTTCGACTGAAGTACTGGAAGAAGATGAGTACAAGGTTTACATGGGTGGCATTGTGGCCGAGCTTCAAGACTATTATCCCGATTCTTCTTTCATGGTTTTTAACTTTAGAGAAGGTGACAAAAGGACCCAAATTTCCGATATATTATCACAATATGACATGACCGTCATGGAGTATCCTCGGCAATATGAAGGTTGTCCGATGTTACCGTTAGAAATGATTCACCACTTTTTGCGATCTAGTGAAAGTTGGCTGTCACTAGCAGGTCAACAAAACGTGCTATTAATGCACTGTGAGAGGGGAGGGTGGCCCGTTCTTGCTTTTATGCTAGCAGCTCTTCTTTTGTTTAGAAAACAATACAATGGCGAACAAAAGACCCTTGAAATGGTGTATAAACAAGCGCCTAGAGAGCTTCTTCATCTTTTAACACCTTTAAATCCACAGCCTTCTCAATTGAGGTATCTTCATCTTTTAACACCTTTAAAGCTCGCAGATACTGTCATCTATCTGAACCGCCAAATCAAGAATGCCTTCGAATCCGCATGTATGACACTCTTCTATTTTTTTGACTCTTTTCTTTTTTTTTTCTTCTAAACTACATAAATAATTATGCTTATAAAACTATATTATTACATTGAAAAAATGATATTAAAAGTTTCATAGGGTTTTATGCATTTGTAATTAGCTTTGGCACCTTCTGACCTGTTTCCGTTAGACAAAACACATCACTCAATTGATCCATTTACCCATAACTGGGGTGAAAATGACACCTCAAAGTTATTTAAGACATCCTTGTTATCGTTACCCATCACGAATTGTGCATACGGTTTGCAAACTACCACAAGATATAACGAACTTAGAATTCCCTTCAGAACTTTCTTTTATGTTCATAGTGTTCTATATGATACAAATAATCCCACTTTTTTAATTCATGTTTGCGTACCTGATTCCAAATGAACAAATTCATGATTAATGAATTTCTATTATTTATGCATATACTTATACCCTCGAGTTCTTGATGATCACAGATGATAACGCAGCTTCAAGTAGTCCAAACATGCAGCATAAACTCGGGCCTGCTGGTCTTGCGTTGCATTATGCTAATAATGTCCTTCAAATCGACTCAATAGTGAGTGCATGCACCTGTCTTCATCCTGTTTCATATTTACACTCTCAAGTTAAATATTTATAATAGTTGTTTTCGTTATCACTTGTACATGTGCACATTATCCTTTATATGGAAAATCTTGCTTAAAATCATTATTAATCTCATTTGGGTTCTTTGTTTCACATGGATTGCCTCATTTAATAAGGTTTCTCGAAGCAGCCCAATGACTACCACTGCAAGAAGCACATTATACCAGACCTTCCACCAGATATAGAATTATCTTCTCGGTCCAGATTAAGTTCATTTCGTGTAGGAAAAGAGGTACACCAAATGTTCTATTAGTCTCCAGTTAATGATTATACCAATTATGTTCTCGAGTTTTTACTTTATTTATTATTTTACAGATCGATGTTCCGGATATTAAAGCTGAAATGGAAAAAACTTTATGTTGGTTTTCACCAGTAGCCATAAGCACAGCAAAGTAAACAGAGTTCAGCCGCTTTATACCTTTTTCCAGTACAGCTAAACTTGATTAATCTGTATTCACTTTTATCTTTCTGTTCCGTGTTTTTAATAGGGCACACCATGGTTTCGGATGGTGGCGAGTGGGCAGACACTGGGTGAGTTATCTAACATGTCAAAACGGGTCATATGGGTACAACAGGGTGGGTTGGCTTGGCTTGACTTTGTGCCTTTTTGCTAGTTTTGACTGTGCAGAGCTAAAGGCAATATTATCTTTTATAAGTTCTTAGAGTTGGTGCCCAAAGTGAGGGAGCCAATCCATGATTTCTATTCAAGGTGCTTATATCATTATGATATGTCACATTAGATTATCATTGCTTTTCTTTTTTTAAGCTATCTTATAACAACTTTGAGATATTTTTACTTTTTATTTTTAATTTTTCTTTGTATTAAAGAAATTATTACTTTCTATTTGCTGCAGCCACTATGCTTCGTGTTTGGACTCCCTTGGGAACCTTAAAGCGAATCTATTACTCGACATTCATTTGCATGACCATGTGGAGATGCTTTATACTCAAATCCGTATCAAAGCCCTCATCCGGACATCCGGTATACTCATTCGGTTTGTATCTGTTGATCTGAACATGATGGCAAATGCTTTTAAAACCACAGTAGTTGGGCTACAAAAAGAACATGAGGTTCTAATTACAGACAACCAAATACAGGTACTCAACTGTAACTCGTAATTTAAATGCATCTAATTTTCTATACGAAATAATGTACCTTGTTCAACCCTTAGCCTCAAAGTCAGTGGCAATTAAGTGATTACTAATAGAAAGTTGAATGTAGTCGGGTTGTGCTGGTTGGGTCAGGGATCAAAACGCTTTTGGGATTAAAATGGGTCATAAGCAAACATATTAGACTAAATGACTTGCATGGGCTAAGTAGAATGGTCAAACTAGGTTAAATGGGTTTCCTAGTTAGTAATTTATCCACACAAGATTTTTCCTTAACGTACAACCAAGAAAACTTATCTGACATATTTGATTTGTGTGGAAATATTCTGATTTCATTTATAGAATCTTACATATATGCTTAAGTTCTCATATTTCACATTCAGTCTCAACAAACGATGATCAATGAAAAGTGTTGATGTTCTTTTAATATTCAGCTTTCTTTTCGTTATCGAAGATAATATAAAACGAGAACGTATAGAGATGTGCATGGCCCATTCTTTTCATAAGGTTCTGGATTACTATATTCATTAATTCTCAAATGCCAAAATAGGTATATATGTTTGGATAACCAGCGAGTAAGTGTTCATTTTCTCGTTGAACATGTTTTTAGTTTATGTTTTAAAATAATTTGGCTGTTTTTATGATCGGTGAATCTTTTTGTTTGATTTTGCAGCAATCTTTGTTTTCATGTGGATACAAGTCGAGGCATAATTTTTTCTCTAAATTACAATATCAAACGCTTTGAGCTTTCTTTTTGTATAATAAATACTTTGGATGAGAATTTATGGTGGGCGAATAAATTTAATATTTATATTTAATTTATGCAAATTACCAGATATTAGTTATTGTAAAAAAATTGTGATTTTTTTTTTGTTGTATTGAAGTAGCTAGTGACCACTCTTTTTTTGTCTCTAACGTTAGACACCACCATATTTGGTCACAATTTTGAGTTAACGGAGCCGTTAACTCCGTTAATGGAGCTTAATAGTGACCACTTTCACTTGTTTAGAGACCAAATTAGTGACCACTTTTTTGTCGTCACATATATAGTGACCACTTTGTTTTCGTCACTAATTAGAGACAAGTTATGTATTTGGTCACTAATAAAATTAGCCACGGACCTATAGTGACAAAAAAGTGACGACTTTGATTTTGGTCACTAAACGCCTTAGTGACGGAAATTTTCAACTGTTAGTGACCAAACGTGTTTTGTCTCTAAAAGCCTTTTTTCTTGTAGTGGGCATGTCTTTTATCTATCATTCGTGTATTTATGCTTTAAGTCAACCCTATTAACGCATCTTTGCTTTTCTGTAGTTGGAAGAAGAGGAAGAATTAAGGCGGTTAAGGAAGGAGCTCGTACCAAAGGCTCAACCAATGCCCTACTTTGACAGACCTTTCATGCCAAGAAGGTAGGTTCTATTACTAAGAAAAAAATATACGGTCATTACACAAAATCTGTTAAAAACGAACACGCAAATAGTGCTTTTTTTAAAATGTGTTTTTGAGTCATCTCCATACTCGAAATGTGAGAATCTTAAAGTACCATTAACACGAATATCAGCTTATTTTGTGTTCAAGTAACTGTTCATGGTTTCCAATCTCTTTTTAAAATTTACATCAGATATATCATATTCGAACAAGCCTAGAATATTATCCATTTGCTTGTTATTTTTTTGGCCAGATTTCATTTGTTGCCGACGTACAGTAAAAGCAAACTTGTGAATTGGTTGTCACCACCCCATAAATGGTCAAAATATCGTATATGAATATGAAGTATTTTTTTATGCGTGTTGTTTATATGTTTTTGTTAGGTCAGAGAAGCAACCAACCATACCAAAAGAGCCGAAGTTCCACAATCCGCAACATAAAAAGATCAAGTGTTGCATGTCTTGGAGTGAAATGTATGCTCCATGTCACCACCAGCAACAGCAGTGAACAGAATCTTGGTCGTCTTTTCTCGTGTCTGCAATTTCTTCTGTTGTTGGGGGACTGATAAGGAATAAGGGTATCTCGTCCATTCTTTACCAAAACGATATTCTTTTTGTTCTCAATTTGTGTATATGGTGCAATTAATCTGGTTGCCAGTTTTGGGTGAACGATGTTTGATTTGTTACAAAGATACATGGATGTGTCATTCTCTATAGAATTTCCCCGTTTCCTCATTATATATGTTCTTCCTTGAGCTTACTTGTTTAGCCGTTCATTTATTTGTGTTTGTATACATATTGCATGTTTTTCATTATTGTTCCTTGATCATATGCATGTTTGTTCATTGTCGTTCCTTGACCAGAAAATAGAAAATCTCCTTGGGTTGTCTCGTCTTTGTTAAGCTTGAGACAAATGACATGTATATGCATAACAAACGGAAAATATACCTCCTTAACACTAAAGTTAGTCAGTGACTCGGACAAGTTTATGAGCCATATCATTCGATCACTTAGGTTGATCTCAAGCTTATTATAGCTCCGACTCGGTGATACAAGTTATGTAGGTTGTAACATGCTCAAGTATCTAAACCTTTTGAAATCTTCTGGTATTATTTTTGTTAAAAAGAATTTCATTTGTTTTTAAAGAACGGTCCTAGTTTTTGTGAGCGATCAATGACACCACACAAGTTAAGCAGCAAATTAACTAAGGATGTAATAAACTTTGATTTATGGTATAAACGTATAACTGGTTTCAACTTCCAAGTTTTGTTTGAAGGTCGTTTCCATGTCTCATGATTTCTCAGTTTAATTTTCTTATGTTTTAGTGTTCGGTAGGATTAGTGATCCATAGAATATGTGTTTTACGCTTTTGGCAGTCTCGAAACTAACCAACGTGTTCATAATCTTAATATCCAGGTCGGAAACACATACATTTGTTCTGTTGCTTAATTATACAGAAAACCATTTTAATTACATACTCCATATATAACTTCATATAATATATTCACAAGAAACATTTTGATATTTTAAGTGAAAATATTCGATCATTCGGTCCAAGTAATATCCAAATCTCCCCAGTTATCTTGAGATACCCCTAATGCTTTCCACACCGCTTTCGAAGCATCAACAATATTGTTAGGACAAGGTGGTTGATAGTCATGCTCATCATCACATCCCATAGTAGAGTCACACTCATCCACAACCATTGCCTTCACGCTCCTCCCGTTTCCATTTATCGTAATATACTTGTGACACCTCTCCCCTCCCTTATACCATCCGGTTGATAGTGCCACAACTGTTGTGTCATCAGAGTGGTACTGGTGATCACACTCGGATGGTCCACCACCATCGCCATCTTTTTGGAAACTATTTAACGTAAGTGTAGCTTTAGTACCACTTGTCACGGGAGGTGAGCATGTATATGTGGTGTAAAACTTTCCTTGAATACAACAATCCGAGTCATTCTCGCGATTGCATTGTCCAGCTGGTGGTTTCCGTCCACGGATTCCACCACTTGGTTTGCAAGTCTGAGCATTGATCTCGAATGAAGATGCTGCTAGGAAAGCCAAGAAAACAAGGAAACAAAAGTTCTTCATTCTCTCTTGGATTTTGTGATGTTTTGTTACGGTTGTGTTGAATACTTGAATGCGTTGTCAGGTAATGTGATTTACCTTTTATACGCTTAGCTCAACCACAAGCCTAAACTGTAGTCAAAATTAATTTTCAGGAACTCGCAATCGACATAAATTGCCATTTCAACTGCCTTACCTACAGACTAGAATATTGTCCACATACAGTTGAATATAAATTTGTCCGGTCTGGTACTATAGGGTTTGTTATAAATTATTACATTTCCAACTGGACTATTAGTGAAGCATTTGGCTTCAATATGTGCAAAAGGATGCTGCTAGCTAGTTTAACACTGCATGCCGTCAAGTAAATTTGTTGTCCAAATACATGTTACAATAACTGTCATTTTACGTGTATATAAGTAGTCATCCTTCCGTAGAGTGGCAAGTCAAGAAATAAATTGTGCGTATGAGGATGCCAAAGTTTCAATTTCGTTGACGACTTCCAATTTTTCATGTGTGATTTTAAAAGGATCGAATAATCTATTTTGAAGCCACTATTTTGTCAAGAAACTGATATCCCTTGAAGCAAATACAAATAGCAACAAATAAGATATCAACATTATATATTGCATATAAAATAATTGGAGACAAACTCATGTTCAAAAGTACCAAAATTTGCAACATAATCAAAAAAACATCTAACATTCATAATAGCAATAGACACGGACTTCAACTGAACTAACATGCTAAAAAAAGAAACATGAAATGCGAAAACTGCCCCTCTAGAGAGGTAAACAGATAAATAGCTTACAAAACATGGGCGCTTTAAGACTCCTTCCAAACTAGTCTTCTTGAGCATCTTTCTTCTTTTTCTTCTTCTCCTTTTTCTTGGAGCTTTTGCTTGCCTCATCGTCACTCACAGCAGCAGTGGGAGTAGCAGGGGCGTCACCGTTTTCTTTATCCTTCTTTTTCTTCTTCTTCTTTTCCGATTTATCCCCATCGGATACAACAGTTTCATCACCAGCATCTTTTGTCTTTTTCTTCTTCTTTTTCTCAGTAGTGTCACCTTCTACCTCTTCCTCCTTTAGTTCCTCAACCTTTCGTTTCTTAGACGCTACTGGCGTTTCTGTAACATCGACCTCTTCATCTTCAGTACCCTTTTGCTTCTTTTTTTTTCTTCTTCTTCTCACCATCCACTTTCACGTCATCTGTAGCTTCAACAACAGCGGTTTCAGTGGCAGGTGCAGCTGCAAGACTAGCTACCATCGAATCACCACCCGTAGGAAGAACAATGTTCCTCGCCCACTCAGCCGGTGTTTTCTCATTTGGTTTACCATGTTTGCTCAGTTTCCCTTCGGTAATCAGTTTCCCTTCGGTAATCAGTTTCTTCTTCATTGAAGTTGTGGGTCCTAATCCCCATTTCCTGGGGTAAGTATCTCTATCCATCACCACTCTCTTGATCTTAGCCACAACCCCATGATCACAGGTAGCCATTACAGCGGTAGTCATTTCTGCAATACCAAGAGCAATCGCCTCACCCTTTGTAGTCATCAACACGACTTCCTCACCATTTTCAATATTGTTTTCAAATCTTAAAAGCCCAGGAATCATCAACTTAGCACCATAAAAAATAGCATTAACAGCAGAATCTTTCACCACCAACCTCTTATAGCTAGTCAACAAGACTTCCAACGGCATAATCACACGCCTCAAGTAAGTTTCGTCCCTGTAGTTATCAAACGACCATTGCGCATCCATAACATCATGCATAGTAATCATATTATCTTTCTCACCCATAATCCCAGACCGAACCCTTCTCAACTCCTGCATATGCCCACCGACTCCCAATATTAAACCTAAATGAACACAGAGAGTCCTAACGTAAGTACCAGCCTCACACGAAATCCAAAACACAACCAAATGCTTATCGGCATCATACTCCAACAATTTACTTTCATAAATAGTTCTAATCCTAAGCTGCCTTTTAACAGCTGAAATCAAAGGAGGACGTTGGAAAACAGCACCGGTTAAAGTTTCTAGAGCACGAGCAACTTTTGCAACATCAGGGACCGCATAATGAAGACGGGCGACACAAACGTACTCTTTTCATGCACCTTGTTGTGACTTAACTAACCTAGTAGCTCTATCAATACAAACAATTAAGTTACCAGTGACCTTAGGATCGAGAGTACCGCTGTGACCTGTTTTCTCAACACGAAGAATGCGTTTAATCCAGGCAACAACTTCATGAGAGCTAGGGTTAGCAGGTTTATCTAGATTAATCACACCATACCTGATGTACTCTGCTAGTGGCCTTTTGAGCAGAGAGTAACCGGAAGGAAGTGGAGTGTAATGGCCGGTACGGACGTTGAGACGGTCATAGTTCTTAAGCAGAATGGGCCAATCGGAGGTATCAATTGACGGCGTAAAGCTTTGTGGTTTGATCAGATAATCAACGGCGTCGGTGGCGTCAATGGCTTCGTCGGAAGTTTTGGACTTTGACTTCTTTTTCTTCTTCTCGGAGTGATTTAGCTCAGACATGGTGGATTTCCGGTGGTGGAGTGAGGGGCGGCTTGCCGGAGAGTGTGGGACGACGGCTAGGGTTTTGGGAAAAATGAATGTGGGTTTAGGGTTTTTGAGTAACTTTTGATATGTATCAATGTATGTGTGCATATTATTTTTGATATGCTTCCAGTCAATTGTGATCCGAACGTGGAATAACTATCCTATAATATTAGGTTCACCGATTTTGAGTTGGGTTGTAATATACGTTTGGTGCTCGTTACACCATCTTCGTAATTGAAGTTCGGGAAACGTTTCAACACGTTCGAACATTGTTCATAAATGAGGTTGTGTTTTCGTTTGATCCTTGAATTGTGTCTTTAACGTTTCAAAAATGTTTACATTCTGTGACCTGCGGCGATGATCATTTATGCGTTTGAATATTGGGATAGAAAATCTTAAGGTCCGCGACAATTTTACTCCACTCGTCTGTTAATTGATTAATGTTATAACTAATTTATTGTAACCGGCTTGTACTCTCTTCCAAAAACGAACATTTGGTTGTGACTTTCCTAGTATCGGATTTTCGTAAGCATGTACCGACCGTTCGGTTAAAATTCTAACATCTTCATCGGTCCACTTTGTTTGCTTTCTTTATGGTATAATGCTTTTGATACCACTTCGTCGATTTTTTTGTCGTTTGGCGGTGTTTGGTGGGTTTGGAAGTTTGGTGGTAGTTCATAGTATTTGGATGAGTTTGGTAGTGGTTGATAGTATTGGGATGAGGTTTACATTGAGGATTTGTGGCTTTTATATTTGTTTTCAATGAATGAGTGGGATAAGTTTCGGAATGCACCCATGTTAAATGAATGAGAAGGGATCGGGTTGACAAGGTAATAGCCCGCTGCTATACGGACACTTCGTCACTAGGATAGCAAAAAAGCGTAGGTCTTGTTACACCCGCGAACATCAACCTTTGCACCTGACAATTGGATGGAGATTGATAACAAAGCATGACCTGGATACCTCGAAGTTAATTGGGCCATCGGGTAAAATTATCGAGGAGGAGGATGATGAGGAACAACAACAAGACTCACTACCTCCACCTCCAAGTAGCGGTGGAAGCATGAGGGATGAGATATTCCTGATTGGTCGGGAATTGGATGGTACGAGACATGATGTGCACGGGGATGTGTGGTTACTTTGGATATCACTTAGATAGATACCAACCGAGTTGGGAGACGATGGCTCAGCAGCATCATGTGAGTATGTCGGGTTCTTCTGGTGGGTGGCCTCCATACAACCCACCACCGATGTTCCCACCGTACCAGCCCGAGGAAGAGTATGAAGAAGGAGACGATGAAAGAAGACGAGGACTGAAGTGCAATCTGATCAATATATATATATATATATATATATATATATATATATATATATATATATATATATATATATATATATATATATATATTGATTCATGCGAGAACTACGAGAACTATTTTTCATTGGTCTAAATTTTTGAATTCAAAAACATTTAATTTTTTTTCAAAAGGGTAAAGTAGTCTATTCTAAGTTCGTATTTTTATTTTCTGAAATTCCTTTTTTATCTCTTCTCTCTCCGGAGTTTTTTATTATCGACATCGTGATTAAATTTTAACAAGCAAGTTTTAGAATCATTTTTATGAAGAATAAATCCATTAAAAAAGCTAATTATTTGCATAAAATTGGATTGGTTCACTAAAGAACACTATTGTTCATAACCGAACATAACAAAATTCCTTGTTAAAGACTTTGTTCACACATGAACTTGGTATGTTCTAATGTGAACAACTCGTGTAATTAAGACAAGATCCTTAATATGACAACAAAAATACCAATTAATTCTCAAAATTTATGTAATCAGAGATGTAAAAAGACATCAACAAACTATAATAGGAAAAGTATACATTTAAATTTACGAAACACAACTTGAAATCGAGGAAAGAGAGAGGGTGTCTGTATTCATGTTCCTTTTGATTCTACATATGTGACGGTTGGACCAAAATATGGTGGTGGTCCGAATGGCAGATGAGCAAGGCTAAACAGATGGAGAGAGCGAACGAATAATTTGGTTACGGATCTGTAAAACGGTGACATATAACATTCATATATTACCCTTTTAATCTTTCATTTAAATGCCTTAAACTTTCATTTAAAAACAAAGAAGCCCTGCTCATTCTTAGCCATTTATCATGATATATAAGGGCTAAGATTTAGTTTTCACAAAAAATGAGTTTTTGCATGAACCATTCAATATATATAGAGGTTTATTGGAAGGTGTCTCTTATCCTGGTATATATTTGTATACCCACCAATCACATCATGCAAAAGACATGTGTCTATAAATTACCCACCTTGAGAGAGCATTGAATCCGATACTTTCCACAGATAGGCAACATGCTATAACCACTTTATATATATATATATATATATATATATATATATATATATATATATATATATATATATATATATATATATATATATATATATATTATGCTAAAAATGATCTAAGCAAAAAATTATTCCTGTAAATACGTTATGGCCTGGGCTAGGTCTAAGTCTTTATCAACGAAAGACATGATTCCATTAGGTTTGCTTTTAACATAAATTTTCAAATTCAGCCGAAAATTTTGGTCTTCGGAGTTAAAACTGCTTGGTTCGATTATTGACATCAAATTGGATTTATTATATTTTTAATCGGTTTTGGTGGATTTAGGCCAAATTTCCACAAAAAAAAAAAAATCATTTATTCATTTTCATTTACATGTAATAATTACTTGGCCCAACAAATAACAATTAACAATTAATTTGTAAGAAACATTTTACCCTACCACATTATAGTGTTTTAGAGAACTAAACAAAGATAATCACAAATTACATACAAGTTCAATTTGTAAATGGTATATATTAAATGGTCATTTTGGGTTTTTCGGTTTTGTATAAATGAAAAACCGAATCACTGGTCATTGTTTTGGTTTGAAAATTTTCGGGTCGGTTTCCCAAGTTTGGATTCGTTTTCTCGTTTATTTTCCAGTTAGCATCGGTTCGGTACAACTAGGCCATGTGTGGGTTTTACATATGTTTAATTTTTTGGTGCATTCTTGTGATACATGTGACTGCCTCCTTAACTAATCCTGAATCCCTAATTGATAATCATAGTTGCTTTGAATCAATGGCCAAGATTACCTACAAACTAGATATTTATAAAAGAGACGATTCTAGTAACTAAAAGACTAGAATTGTGGGCAGCCTTGTAAAGTTCTCACCATAAGTTTCAAATTTTGGCGTAGATTGAAAATGAAATTTACCAAGTTCGATTCTCAACGCCTTCAAATCTTCGGATGTCTAAGTTTGTACGAAATGTCATAGAAGAGGGACTCATGTGATATATGTTTGTTGTAATTATAGTTTGTGCCTCCATATCTCTTTGAGATGGCTCGGTACAAGCACTAAGGTGGTCTCAACCGATGGTTCAACTTGATCACCTTCAAAATTATTTTCTACAATTTGTTGAATTATCTATTTGCCAAAATCAGTGGTGCGTTTGTGTTGCGACCGAGTTTGGATACAAATCTTGTGTTTGTTCTTGCTAAAATCTTTATCGTTGGCTCTATGTAGTCGTCCGTTTTTACGAGGTATCAGAGGAAGTTAAAATTTGCAAAGCTCAAGCCTAAATAACTCTTAATTGATAGATATTAGGAAAACCTCGTAAGGTATTACGTATTATTGATCTACTATTTATAGATACAAAATTGCATAAAATCTCTAATGGACCCTTAACCCATGTATGCAAATTGGGTTTGTTGAGCTATGTTTTACTAACATAATCCATATATACTCTAATAATAATAATGATTGGGGATTGTTTTATATTAGCTCAATAGAAACATATCAACTCTAAATAAAAGTATATCCTAACATGGTTTTTATCAAAAAGTGAGAGGTAGGAGTACGGTTCAGATCGGTTCAATTGTGACCTAAAACTTAACCGATAACGAAAAATTTTAGGTTAATGATTCGGTTATTCGCTTAAATATAAATCTTGATTCGAATAAAATATAAATCTTGATTCGAATAAAATATAAATCAAGATTCGGTTAACCGTTATTTGAATGATTCGGTTATGGTTTTGAATGATTCGGTTATTCACTTAGTTACAGTCACAAATTTCTAATTTTAATAAGTTTTATTTTATCGCAATACAAACATTGAAACTTGAAATTAAAACAATACCCGTAGGTCATATTCTAGGACACACTGCAAATTAGAAAAATATAAATCTCGTTGATTGTATGGATGCTTATTTGACAATACTTTTTTGGTTATATGAAAAAACATAAATCTCGTATTTTTGTCTAAATTTCACATTTTTTCAAATAAAACAATTTTTTTTACTAAATAGCATTCATATAAAAAAAATTTAACACCAAATGTCTTTTCTTTTACTAGTTCGTTCATTTTATAGTTGGGTCATATCACATATAATTTTGACTTGAATTTGTCAAAAATTATTTTTTCTTAACGCTAAATGAGATAAAAGAAAATGAAAAATAGAACATGACCTTTTTACTCTCATGTGTAAAGTATACGACATGAGTTAAAAGTCTTTTATAACGGACCTTCATGTAAAGGATATTCGGTATAAAAGTTTCGATATAAAAAATATTTAGTGTAATTTTTCATTTTGTAAGACAACCTAAAATTTCGATTAAAACACAAAGATGTTTTTTTATAATTTACTCAAAGTAAAGAGATGAGAGAAAAGACAGTAAATTAGCAGATAGAATGAAAATGGTGTGTAACATGACTTCAATTGTCGAGTTTCAGGGTTATGTTACTTATCACTCTATCACGATTTGTTTATATTTGTTCGGTGTCACTTGAGATTTGTAATTTGTACTTCGTATTGTTTATCATATTGTGGTGTGAACTCTAATACCATGCCGGTTAATCTTTATGGCCGCTTAAATTTAAGAGTTAATTACGTAAATTTTTAATGTGGTGTAATCAAAATTATGAATTCCGTCTGAGTAAATATCAAAAACTATATTGATGATCCATAATTCTGAAATTTACTGCATAAATGATTCAATGTATCTTTTAATAAAAGGGTTTTTAATGAATGGTCCAAAATTTGGAACATTCATGCAACCAGTTTCCTAAATATGAACCATCTATGTAAGTTTTGATCTTTAGAGACGAAATTCATAATTTTAAAGCAAACCACATGAATCAGTAATTTACTCTAGATTTTGTAAGTATGTCATTAGCTTTTAAGTTAAAATTAGTCTGATTTGGTATTAGCTCGATATGATACTACATTTGATCCCGATTTAGGATAAATGACCCTTTTTGGATTGTTACATCATGGGCGTGATGGATAGTAATGTTTTGTACGTTATAAAACGTGAACAAATATCTAATACAATCATTTAAGTTCAAGACTATCTGGTATTGAAAAATCCTACAAGGTATGGACAACTAAGAACTATTCGAGAGGTTCAACTCAAGTTGGATCACTTATCAAGATCGGTGCATCTATCTAACATATTTTACTTTAAAAATTTGGTGTTTTATCATAACTAACTTAACGTAAATAATTAGTGATTTACTTAAGACAAAACCTAACTTAACTTAAAAAAAGCTTATACGAAATGAGAATACACATTGAACTAAGTGGCCCTTGGTAAACCGCTCAACTTTGAGTAAAGCGAGCTCAATTCAGTTACACCCCCAAATGATCACTATCAAGGTAAGACACAGTTTCAGTTTCGTGAACGTAAATCAATTTCTTGCTAAGGATGTGGATATTCACACATAAAGTGGATTCTTAATATTTGAATCTCAACAGGGTGTTATTGTCCTTAAGTTATTTCCAATAGACTTTGGTTTCTACGGTAGCTGGTTCCAACATCGCAGTCTCGTAAAATTTAAGTACGAGGGCGCAAGTTGACACCATAGTCACTTAATTACTTTGATAGCTTACAACATCAGTATATCTTGTAACACTTAATGTGTAAATACAAAGGGATCTTTTGATCTTAATTCAATGCAAAATAGGATATCATCAGAAACAATAATTAAGGACTAACTCGAGGTCAAAAGTACCAAAATTCTCAACTTATAAATAAGAATCAAAAGAAAAGCCATAGCTGCATACTTGTATTGAACTAACAAGCTAAAATAACAAAGATAAAATGCGAAAATTGGTTCTCTAGAGAAGTGAACAGATAAAGAACTTACATAACAGAGGGGTTTCGAGATTCCTTCCAAACTAGTCTTCTTGAACATCTTTCTTCTTTTTCTTCTTCTCCTTTTTCTTGGAGCTTTTGTCTGCCTCGTCATCACTCACAGCAGCAGCAAGAGTAACAGGGGCATCACCGTTTTCTTTATCTTTCTTTTTCTTCTTCTTCTTTTCTGATTTATCCCCATCTGATACAGCAGCTTCATAACCACCATCTTTCGATTTTTTCTTCTTCTTCTTCTTTTTCTCAGTATTGTCACCTTCTACCTCTTCCTCCACTTCTTCAACCTTGCGTTTCTTGGAAGCTACTCGTGTTTCTGTAACATCAGCCTCTTCATCTTCAGTACCCTTTTGCTTCTTTTTCTTCTTCTTCTCACCGTCCACTTTCACGTCATCTGTAGCTTCAACAACAACTGGTTCAGTGGCAGGTGCAGCTGCAAGACTAGCAACCATCGAATCACCACCTGTTGGAAGAACAATGTTCCTCGACCACTCAGCCGGTGTTTTCTCATTTGGTTTACCATGTTTGCTTAGTTTCCCTTCAGTAATCAGTTTCTTCTTCATCGAAGCTGTGGGTCCTAATCCCCATTTCCTCGGGTAAGTATCCCTATCCATCACCACTCTCTTGATCTTAGCCACAACCCCATGATCACAGGTAGCCATTACAGCGGTAGTCATTTCTGCAATACCAAGAGCAATCGCCTCACCCTTTGTAGTCATCAACACGACTTCCTCACCATTTTCAATATTGTTTTCAAATCTTAAAAGCCCCGGAATCATCAACTTAGCACCATAACAAATAGCATTAACAGCAGAATCTTTCACCACCAACCTCTTATAGCTAGTCAACAAGACTTCCAACGGCATAATCACACGCCTCAAGTAAGTTTCGTCCCTGTAGTTATCAAACGACCATTGCGCATCCATAACATCATGCATAGTAATCATATTATCTTTCTCACCCATAATCCCAGACCGAACCCTTCTCAACTCCTGCATATGCCCACCGACTCCCAATATTAAACCTAAATGAACACAGAGAGTCCTAACGTAAGTACCAGCCTCACACGAAATCCAAAACACAACCAAATGCTTATCGGCATCATACTCCAACAATTTACTTTCATAAATAGTTCTAATCCTAAGCTGCCTTTTAACAGCTGAAATCAAAGGAGGACGTTGAAAAACCGCACCAGTTAAAGTCTCTAAAGCCCTAGCAACCTTAGCAACATCGGGCACAGCGGAATGAAGACGTGCGATACAAACATACTCTTTACCAGCACCTTGTTGTGACTTAACTAACCTAGTGGCTCTATCAATACAAACAATTAAGTTACCAGTGACTTTAGGATCGAGAGTACCGCTGTGACCGGTTTTCTCGACACGAAGAATGCGTTTAATCCAGGCAACAACTTCATGAGAGCTAGGGTTTGCAGGTTTATCTAGATTAATCACACCATACCTGATGTACTCTGCCAGCGGCCTTTTGAGCGGAGAGTAGCCTGAAGGAAGCGGCGTGTAATGGCCGGTACGGACGTTGAGACGGTCATAATTCTTAAGCAGAATGGGCCAATCGGAGGTGTCAATTGACGGAGTGAAGCTCTGTGGTTTGATCAGATAATCAACGGCGTCGGTGGCGTCAATGGCTTCGTAGGAAGTTTTGGACTTTGACTTCTTTTTCTTCTTCTCGGAGTGAGTGAGTTGGAGGTCTGACATGGTGGAATTCCGGTGGGGGGAGTGAGGCGGATTGCCGGAAAGTAAAAGACGGCTAGGGTATTTGGAAAAGAGAGTGTGGGTTTTAGGGTTTTTGATAAAAGTAAAGTGTGTTTAAAATATTTTCACTCCAACTGTAAACAGATTGTTACTGAGAGTAAAACTTTGTATGTAAAATGTTTATGCATTAGTAGACTAGTTAAGTATGTTATATGTTTTACTCAATTTAATGACATATAAGACCCAAGAAGTAATAATGAATCGAGATTAATATGTTTGTTATAAGTTTGAATAAATTTAAAATTTATAAATCAGAATCATTATAAACGGCAAACGAGTTATTCATGGAAATATGTTTTACCTAAATGAAGCATAGTTGCATCAATATCATTTGTCGTTTATAATACTCCACTAACTAAATTTTATAAGTACTCCACTAACTAAATTTAAACTTATAAAGATGGAAGTGAACAATTAACATAATTCATATTGGGTGCAAGCATATGAGTAATAAAAGCTTTCAATATGTTTAAATTCTTGCACCAATTTGGCTTTGTACGATCTCAAGGTAGGTTAATTAAAGTTGTATTTTTTACATTGATTTTCACAAAGTATCGTTATTGTTATTGTTATTATATATTACATATATGGCCTCTTCTTCACGAAACATCGTTATCTCATTTATTATTATTGGCTTCTTCTTCTTCTTAAATGTGATCTTGTTGTGAAAAATTTGATTGAATATGGGGTTAAACGTAATGGTAAAGTCACAAACTTTTAGATCCCTTCAAAGAAGTCCTAAAAGAGTTTACAGGGGAATATGAACATGAAGTAGACATGGGTAGTAAATTGTCTGAAACAAATTGTGACGCTCTAGTTGAGATTGACAATAGGGATGAACCTATTGAGAAAGCCTCGTTGAATAATCTATTTGAAGGTGAGGATGTACTAACTGAAGTTAGAAAGACGGTTAAAGTTTATAGTGTTTGAGTAGCACAATAAGTCACATTAGTTATTCTGGAAAGATCTTAATGTGTCATTACAAACAGATATATTTTATAGCAAAGAACCTTGATATTACTACTAACCGGAAGCTTAACAAACCTAACTAAGTTTACGAGAAATATATGCAAGCCCAAAAGAACTAGGATAAATGGATGGTTGGAGTCCTGGATTAAACAAAATCAAGCTAGAAGGACAAGAATTTATTTGTTGAATGAGATTGAAGAAGTACTAAAGGAACATTAGGAGAAGTTGTGGTCGTATTGCCAAGAAATTAAGATAGCATGATGATCATGTTCAAAACCTTGTATTTAAATTTCATATCTAAAAATTATTCAATAAGGGTCGGGTCTTGGGGCGTGCACTATGAACGACTGGACAAGGTTCAAAATTTTAAAGGTATTTTTTCTTATTACATATGTATATATAAGCTAAATCGTGGTTTTTTTTATGTATATATTTATCGTAGTACTAAATAAATTTTACTTATATACATATAAAAACCTAAAGTTATTACAATTCAAATTGAATAACAAAGGGATCTAAAGACTTTTATATATTGGGTGGCCCAAATTTATATTTTATACATAGCTTTCAAAATCTCGGTTTCGGTCATAGATTCAATAATGATATAATAAGAAAGATACTTATTTAACGAAGTCTCGGATCATTTCAAACAAATTGGAGACGAAAAACCAAATTAATAAAGTAAAGATTGGATCTGCGATGCCAATGTCAGAATAGATGCGGACCCCTTATTTAAAGATTTTTCGAAAGAGGGAAGAGCATGCGGACAACACTATGTTTCTTCATTTCTCTTGACTTATTCACGAGCAACAACACTTGTCATTTTATTTGTATTAATCGTCCTACTTAGTTTAAAAATCTAAACTAATGTTGTATTATTTTTGTCTTTTGTTTATATCAAATCAAAGTGGGATACTTCAATGACATTGATAATCTGTTTGATAGTTGGTAGTTGGTGGTGGTTTATACATTTATCAAGGTATTGTCTAAACCTGCTTTTTAAGAACAAGACTAACTAGCATTGATCACGTGCAATTTCCTAGTAAGATCCCTTTTTTAATCAAAGTATCGTTATATAAAAATGATTAATTCTTCTAATGTATTTGTTAAAGTAATAAATCTTCGGGTTTTAAAATAACTAGGTTTTCCTTGATGAAATCTTTTACTATGCTCCAATTAATTTTTATTACGCATTATGTCCACACGAACTTGAATAATTTAATCCACGAATGAACTTGAATACTTTAATCCACGAACGAACTTAGAAGGTCAACGAACACCACAATGTTCGCCGAACTTGGAGTTTAACAGTCCAGAAATTAAAGTCACGAACCTTAAAATCCACGAATAATACTAACCCTAATATGTTTCACGAACTAGGATGCCTTCACTAACTAGGCCGCCAAACAGTGGATAAACCCTACTCTGAGAAAAACCCTAAAAGCGAATTCTTCTTGATTTATCGTTTCACAATATTCGATTATGTTGATTTAGCCTTGAACCAAATCGACTGAGAGCAAATGATGCGTTTGCACTGATACCAATTATACGTCCTAGTTATCCGAGCAACAAGGTTAAATCAGTTGATTACGATGTGAAATATCGATAATCAACTGTTACACAATAATACTATGAACTATAAATAACGATAACCAAAGCAATACCAATAAACTCTGAATATATGTATTAGAATGAATCGCTCAAGCAGCAATACAATCGATGTTCACAGAGTTCCCGTAAATTCTAACCCTAAACCTGAACATGTTATCCCTTTATATAGGACAACATGTTCGTCACTAAAGGGCTCTGTGGGCCTCACGAACATGCAAGTTCGTGAGTAACCCAAACAGACTACTAAGTCCACAAACATTCAAGTTCGTGGGATACAAACTACAAACTATTACGAATACAAATAAACAATAATTCTAGAACAACTGTCATATAATATATGCATTAACGCCTTCTCATCTTTCCTAACTACGTTTAATCGTTTTTTAATTTTCCTTTTTTTCTTTTTTTAATACTCAAATGGGACAAAATAAAACGTAATGGATATAAAACGGGATTAAACTAACTAATTTCCGCAGGTTCCCTGATATCGCATATTTATACGTTTATTTCTATGCGATATTTGGTCGTTTTTCATAGTAAACATGATGGATAGGATAGGTTTTTGCATTTAATCGTGTGGAAAAGTTGTTTTGTCTATTTTACAGGTTTATATGATTGGGAAGTGGAAATGGAGGAAGAAATTAGCTTAAATGACAAAAAAATGATGATTTATGACGAAGAGAACGACGCACTGCTAGCAAGGAACGTCGCAGTCAGTTTATGAATTTCGAATATGGAATGTAACGCACGATGCGTCGTTCGAGACTACCACTCCCAAGCAGTTTTGGAGTTGGACTCCAACTCGATTTCCTCTTGATTTATCTCTATAAATACAACCCAAACGTCCAGGTTTAATCATCAATTATTCTATCAAGTATCTGGAGCTGGAGATCTCGTTTGGAATCAAGGAAAAGAGTTAGAGTCGGAGTACGTTTACAATTCGGTCACGAAGAACGTTTTGCAACTTTTCTAGTTTGTTTTCTATCTTTTATTCCAGACTTTTCAGTAATGTTTGCTTATTGTTTGTTGCTTATTTTGAACTTTATTATGAGTAGGTAAACAACTTTTATGTTCGTTTGATTTATGGATCTTGTTTGACGTTTATGTTTCGTTATTGAATGTTAGGTGTTTATGTTTAATCGTTGCTCCTTAATTGTTTGTGTTTTGATATGTTACTATAAGTTGTTTATATTCAGATTAGTTAATCAATATTATAGGTATTCGAGAGGAATCTAGATAGATCAATTAACTTGTATGAAATAATCGGTCGGTTTTTAATCGGTTTAAAATCATTAGGATTCGAGAGGACCTAGTAATAACAATTAGGGTAATAAAACGTTAACGAGTAAGTCTATTTGTTAAGATTCGAGAGGACTTAATAATTAGAGAAGTTATTCGAGAGGAAACTTCATAAGGTTAAATCATAAAACACCGGCTTGTTGATTAATGTTTGATTATTGATAATTGTAATTGTATTCGAGAGGACATTATAATTTGAAGTAGTTAAAGTTAGTAATATATTCAAGAGGAATTTTGCTATATATAAGAAGTTAAATATACATTCAATTTCGTAAACATAATTAGAAAACAAGTGAAATGTCAAACGAGTATAATTTTCCAATATTTGATAAACAACAATTCTTTTTCTCAAATCGATTTTTATGATCATTCTCAGTTTTAATTAGTTAATCATTAGTAATAACAAAAACCCAAAAACAAACCAGTATTATTAATTCGAGATTTAAAAGCTAAATTAGTCCCTGTGTTCGAACCTTTACTTACTTAAAACTATATTATATACGAATAGGTCCACTGCCTATAGTGTGTAATTAAGTTGAATAGTAGGTCGAGTTTTTAAGACTAGATTTTACACATCATCCCCCCCTCCCAACCCCCCATACTTGAATAACACATTGTCCCTAATGTGTTCCACTAAAAAGGGAAAGAAAGATAAAATTGTGCGTAGTCGTTTGATGTTGCTTGATTTTCCCGACTTGATTCCACACGGTGCTGAACTGACTGCTAGACTTATACACCACAAATAAACAAACACGTTAATTAAAATATCAAACACAAAAAAAAAAAAAAAAGTTCAAATCCGACCCGACACAACAAATAAGTAAATAGTTCAAACACGTCCAACACAAAACAACAAACAAAGCTGAAAACCACCACTGCTGTGTCGCAGTCCAGACCACTGCGGCGTAGTGGTTGATCAGATTGCACTTCAGTCCTCGTCTTCTTTCATCGTCTCCTTCTTCATACTCTTCCTCGGGCTGGTACGGTGGGAACATCGGTGGTGGGTTGTATGGAGGCCACCCACCAGAAGAACCCGACATACTCACATGATGCTGCTGAGCCATCGTCTCCCAACTCGGTTGGTATCTATCTAAGTGATATCCAAAGTAACCACACATCCCCGTGCACATCATGTTGTGACATTCGCGAATTTCTAGGTATATTTTTATCGACCCGTATTCGTTTTGTTTATTTATGTTTATGTTTTGACCCTATTGTATTCCTGTTATGTTTGTTCGTATTCGTATTTTATGAGTATCGTATTTGTATTTATGTGATTCGAATCATTATGTCGGGAACGTTTAGTTCTAAGTGCCTTTAGTATAAGTCTAGTATGCTCTTATGATAAGTTTAGGGGAATTATGCCTTAATTATACGATTAAGATTAACGTTTAAAAAGTATTTCATTTTTAGTCCTTTCGGAAATTTTATTACAAAACTAGTCCTATTGGAGAAATTCTATTATAATTTTAGTCCTTTCCAGATTTTTATTACAAAAATCGTCCTAAAGGAGTCTACCAACCTATTTTGTCTTATTTGTCACCTACCTTTTTGGCATTATTCACCATTTCATCTCTATCACTTTCTCTCTCAAGAAAACACCTACAACACCCTCCTCCTTCTCTCTACATTTTCCGGCGATCCGACCGTTGAAATTCAAATCCGGGACTAGATTATTGATCACCATTATCATCTTCATCTATCCTCCAAATTTCGTTACGATCGGGTAAGTATTTCTCCAAATTGGTTTTAAACTTTGTTATTTTGATTCAAACCCGAAAATACCACTTTTCACCGTCAAAACTCGAATTTTATTTAAGATTATTGTTCCTAATCATATTCTGGACATAGGGTTCCAATATGGGATCATTTAGATGCCTAAAACACTCAGAAATCGAATCCCGAATGCTGTTTTTCGTAAAAACCCAGTTACGGCACGTAACTGTGTTACGGGCACGTAACTGATCAAGTAACTGATGCCTAATCACGTAACTGATGCTCTAATCACGTAACTAACTTGAAATTCACGTAACTAAGCTTATGAATCACGTAACTATAGTTTTATTTACGTAATTAGTCCCTAAGTTCCGTAATTGTTCACGAAATTAGTCCTAAAACACGTATTTGCCTTGTTACGCACGTAAGTAAGGTGTTGATCACGTAATTATCCTTCTTGGTCACGTAATTGGCTTGTGGTTCACGTAGTTGACTCCTTGATGTCAAGTAACTATGTCCCGTAACACCTCTTGACCCGTAACTCTTGTATAACACGTAACTTGATACTTACGTGACTTGTAGTGCACGTAAGTATGAGGATCACGTATCTAGTCTGCTGACTTTCCGAAACACTTGTAATCCCGTTAAATCGATATTCCTATTGGTCATTTTAAAACCCGTATAAAACGTTAATCGTTAAGGCATACCCTACTAGACTTAGAGATACTTAGACATGTTTATTTACGTGATGTTTAGGGCACTTAGACGTGGGAACTTGACGGTATTATAGTATTTCCCGACATATCGTGATTTGGATTGCTTTGCTATACTGTGAGTTATTCGTTGCCCCTTTTTACCGTTTTTACACTTTTTGGGCATGATTAGCGTTGTATAAATGTATTTTATGGTATATTATGTATTATGGTTATGTATTTTGGATATGGATGCCTTTAGGTTAGCATTACCCAACTTGGTCCGCCTTTGTGGTAGAACGAGGCCCCGTATACACACCTATTAGCTTTTAGCCGCCGGTTCGTATATATAGCGCTATATGGGTCTAACAAACCCTCATTTCTAACACGATGGATGATGGATGCGCCCTGTCCGTGTTAGTAATGTTATGACCGTTGATTTCGAGGACAACCTAGCGTAATGCACTAGGTGGGGTTAGTTGCCAGTATTGTTATGGTTCAGGTGTATCGTATTTACCTAAGGCTGTTATTTATCCAGTATGTTATTTTATGAAATGATTATGATATTTTTATGTATATGTATGAGTATTTTATCAAAAGGTTTTGTAAACCTCACGTATATTTTGAAACACCATTTTCAAATGACTTATCTTCAAATCTTATCATTTTTGGGTCAAAACCTATTGAAAACTTTTATACTAATATGTTTTCATTTACTATTGCGAATAATTCACCAACTTTATGTTGACGTCGTATTTTAACGCTTTTCAGGGATTTGAGGTTACTCTATTTGATGCTATGCTTGCTTGGCTACGTGGATCTGTTGCATGGAATTTATTTTGCTTTTGTTAATTCCTTAGTATCCCAAACGTTGTAGCCGTATTTTGATATATTCGGATGATTGTAATAAGTATTCTATTTCAAACTCTTTAATCTATGTTGATGATGTATGGATTGCTTATGTTTATGTAACCTTGAATCTCTGATACCGTATACACTGTACACCTCGGTTCCGCCATTTTTGCGGGGTGTGACACATGTCTCGTACCATCCAATTCCCGACCAATCAGGAATATCTCATCCCTCATGCTTCCACCGCTACTTGGAGGTGGAGGTAGTGAGTCTTGTTGTTGTTCCTCATCATCCTCCTCCTCGATAATTTTACCCGATGGCCCAATTAACTTCGAGGTATCCAGGTCATGCTTTGTTATCAATCTCCATCCAATTGTCAGGTGCAAAGGTTGATGTTCGCGGGTGTAACTAGACCTACGCTTTTTTGCTATCCTAGTGATGAAGTGTCCGTATAGCAGCGGGCTATTACCTTGTCAACCCGATCCCTTCTCATTCATATAACATGGGTGCATTCCGAAACTTATCCCACTCATTCATTGAAAACAAATATAAAAGCCACAAATCCTCAATGTAAACCTCATCCCAATACAATCAACCACTACCAAACTCATCCAAATACTATGAACTACCACCAAACTTCCAAACACCGCCAAACGACAAAAAAATCGACGAAGTGGTATCAAAAGCATTATACCATAAAGAAAGCAAACAAAGTGGACCGATGAAGATGTTAGAATTTTAACCGAACGGTCGGTACATGCTTACGAAAATCCGATAGTAGGAAAGTCACAACCAAATGTTCGTTTTTGGAAGAGAGTGCAAGCCGGTTACAATAAATTAGTTATAACATTAATCAATTAACAGACGAGTGGAGTAAAATTGTCGCGGACCTTAAGATTTTCTATCCCAATATTCAAACGCATAAATGATCATCGCCGCAGGTCACAGAATGTAAACATTTTTGAAACGTTAAAGACACAATTCAAGGATCAAACGAAAACACAACCTCATTTATGAACAATGTTCGAACGTGTTGAAACGTTTCCCGAACTTCAATTACGAAGATGGTGTAACGAGCACCAAACGTATATTACAACCCAACTCGAAATCGGTGAACCTAATATTATAGGATAGTTATTCCACGTGGTGGATCACAATTGACTGGAAGCATATCAAAAATAATATGCACACAGACATTGATACATATCAAAAGTTACTCAAAAACCCTAAACCCACATTCATTTTTCCCAAAACCCTAGCCGTCGTCCCACACTCTCCGGCAAGCCTCCCCTCACTCCACCACCGGAAATCCACCATGTCTGAGCTAAATCACTCCGAGAAGAAGAAAAAGAAGTCAAAGTCCAAAAATTCCGACGAAGCCATTGACGCCACCGACGCCGTTGATTATCTGATCAAACCACAAAGCTTCACTCCGTCAATTGACACCTCCGATTGGCCCATTCTGCTTAAGATATATGACCGTCTCAACGTCCGTACCGGCCATTACACTCCACTTCCTTCCGGTTACTCTCCGCTCAAAAGGCCACTAGCAGAGTACATCAGGTATGGTGTGATTAATCTAGATAAACCTGCTAACCCTAGCTCTCATGAAGTTGTTGCCTGGATTAAACGCATTCTTCGTGTTGAGAAAACAGGTCGGTCACAGCGGTACTCTCGATCCTAAGGTCACTGGTAACTTAATTGTTTGTATTGATAGAGCCACTAGGTTAGTTAAGTCACAACAAGGTGCAGGAAAAGAGTACGTTTGTGTCGCCCGTCTTCATTCTGCGGTCCCTGATGTTGCAAAAGTTGCTCGTGCTCTAGAAACTTTAACCGGTGATGTTTTCCAACGTCCTCCTTTGATTTCAGCTGTTAAAAGGCAGCTTAGGATTAGAACTATTTATGAAAGTAAATTGTTGGAGTATGATGCCGATAAGCATTTGGTTGTGTTTTGGATTTCGTGTGAGGCTGGTACTTACGTTAGGAATCTATGTGTTCATTTAGGTTTAATATTGGGAGTCGGTGGGCATATGCAGGAGTTGAGAAGGGTTCGGTCTGGGATTATGGGTGAGAAAGATAATATGATTACTATGCATGATGTTATGGATGCGCAATGGTCGTTTGATAACTACAGGGACGAAACTTACTTGAGGCGTGTGATTATGCCGTTGGAAGTCTTGTTGACTAGCTATAAGAGGTTGGTGGTGAAAGATTCTGCTGTTAATGCTATTTGTTATGGTGCTAAGTTGATGATTCCCGGGCTTTTAAGATTTGAAAACAATATTGAAAATGGTGAGGAAGTCGTGTTGATGACTACAAAGGGTGAGGCGATTGCTCTTGGTATTGCAGAAATGACTACCGCTGTAATGGCTACCTGTGATCATGGGGTTGTGGCTAAGTTCAAGAGAGTGGTGATGGATAGAGATACTTAACCCAGAAAATGGGGATTAGGACCCACAGCTTCAATGAAGAAGAAACTGATTACCGAAGGGAAACTGAGCAAACATGGTAAACCAAATGAGAAAACACCGACTGAGTGGGCGAGGAACATTGTTCTTCCTACGGGTGGTGATTCGATGGTAGCTAGTCTTGCAGCTGCACCTGCCACTGAAACCGTTGTTGTTGAAGCTACAAATGACGTGAAAGTGGATGGTGAGAAGAAGAAGAAAAAAAAGAAGCAAAAGGGTACTGAAGATGAAGAGGTTGATGTTACAGAAACGCCAGTAGCGTCTAAGAAACGAAAGGTTGAGGAACTAAAGGAAGAAGAGGTAGAACGTGACACTACTGAGAAAAAGAAGAAGAAAAAGACAAAAGATGCTGGTGATGAAACTTTTGTATCCGATGGGGATAAATCGGAAAAGAAGAAGAAGAAAAAGAAGGATAAAGAAAACGGTGACGCCCCTGCTACTCCCACTGCTGCTATGAGTGACGATGAGGCAAGCAAAAGCTCCAAGAAAAAGGAGAAGAAGAAAAAGAAGAAAGATGCTCAAGAAGACTAGTTTGGAAGGAGTCTTAAAGCGCCCATGTTTTGTAAGCTATTTATCTGTTTACCTCTCTAGAGGGGTAGTTTTCGCATTTCATTTTTCTTTTTTTAGCATGTTAGTTCAGTTGAAGTCCGCGTCTATTGCTATTATGAATGTTAGATGTTTTTTTGATTATGTTGCAAATTTTGGTACTTTTGAACATGAGTTTGTCTCCAATTATTTTATATGCAATATATAATGTTGATATCTTATTTGTTGCTATTTGTATTTGCTTCAAGGGATATCAGTTTCTTGACAAAATAGTGGCTTCAAAATAGATTATTCGATCCTTTTAAAATCACACATGAAAAATTGGAAGTCGTCAACGAAATTGAAACTTTGGCATCCTCATACGCACAATTTATTTCTTGACTTGCCACTCTACGGAAGGATGACTACTTATATACACGTAAAATGACAGTTATTGTAACATTATTTGGACAACAAATTTACTTGACGGCATGCAGTGTTAAACTAGCTAGCAGCATCCTTTTGCACATATTGAAGCCAAATGCTTCACTAATAGTCCAGTTGGAAATGTAATAATTTATAACAAACCCTATAGTACCAGACCGGACAAATTTATATTCAACTGTATGTGGAGAATATTCTAGTCTGTAGGTAAGGCAGTTGAAATGGCAATTTATGTCGATTGCGAGTTCCTGAAAATTAATTTTGACTACAGTTTAGGCTTGTGGTTGAGCTAAGCCTATAAAAGGTAAATCACATTACCTGACAATGCATTCAAGTATTCAACACAACCGTAACAAAACATCACAAAATCGAAGAGAGAATGAAGAACTTTTGTTTCCTTGTTTTCTTGGCTTTCCTAGCAGCATCTTCATTCGAGATCAATGCTCAGACTTGCAAACCAAGTGGTGGAATCCGTGGACGGAAACCACCAGCTGGACAATGCAATCGCGAGAATGACTCGAATTGTTGTATTCAAGGAAAGTTTTACACCACATATACATGCTCACCTCCCGTGACAAGTGGTACTAAAGCTACACTTACGTTAAATAGTTTCCAAAAAGATGGCGATGGTGGTGGACCATCCGAGTGTGATCACCAGTACCACTCTGATGACACAGCAGTTGTGGCACTATCAACCGGATGGTATAAGGGAGGGGAGAGGTGTCACAAGTATATTACGATAAATGGAAACGGGAGGAGCGTGAAGGCAATGGTTGTGGATGAGTGTGACTCTACTATGGGATGTGATGATGAGCATGACTATCAACCACCTTGTCCTAACAATATTGTTGATGCTTCGAAAGCGGTGTGAAAAGCATTAGGGGTATCTCAAGATAACTGGGGAGATTTGGATATTACTTGGACCGAATGATCGAATATTTTCACTTAAAATATCAAAATGTTTCTTGTGAATATATTATATGAAGTTATATATGGAGTATGTAATTAAAATGGTTTTCTGTATAATTAAGCAACATAACAAATGTATGTGTTTCCGACCTGGATATTAAGATTATGAAAACGTTGGTTAGTTTCGAGACTGCCAAAAGCGTAAAACACATATTCTATGGATCACTAATCCTACCGAACACTAAAACATAAGAAAATTAAACTGAGAAATCATGAGACATGGAAACGACCTTCAAACAAAACTTGGAAGTTGAAACCAGTTATACGGTTATACCATAAATCAAAGTTTATTACATCCTTAGTTAATTTGCTGCTTAACTTGTGTGGTGTCATTGATCGCTCACAAAAACTAGGACCGTTCTTAAAAAAAAATGAAATTCTTTTTAACAAAAATAATACCAGAAGATTTCAAAAGGTTTAGATACTTGAGCATGTTACAACCTACATAACTTGTATCACCGAGTCGGAGCTATAATAAGCTTGAGATCAACCTAAGTGATCGAATGATATGGCTCATAAACTTGTCTGAGTCAATGACTAACTTTAGTGTTAAGGAGGTATATTTTCCGTTTGTTATGCATATACCTGTCATTTGTCTCAAGCTTAACAAAGACGAGACAACCCAAGGAGATTTTCTATTTTCTGGTCAAGGAACGACAATGAACAAACATGCATATGATCAAGGAACAATAATGAAAAACATGCAATATGTATACAAACACAAATAAATGAACGGCTAAACAAGTAAGCTCAAGGAAGAACATATATAATGAGGAAACGGGGAAATTCTATAGAGAATGACACAACCATGTACCTTTGTAACAAATCAAACATCGTTCACCCAAAACTGGCAACCAGATTAATTGCACCATATACACAAATTGAGAACAAAAAGAATATCGTTTTGGTAAAGAATGGACGAGATACCCTTATTCCTTATCAGTCCCCCAACAACAGAAGAAATTGCAGACACGAGAAAAGACGACCAAGATTCTGTTCACTGCTGCTGCTGGTGGTGACATGGAGCATACATTTCACTCCAAGACATGCAACACTTGATCTTTTTATGCTGCGGATTGTGGAACTTCGGCTCTTTTGGTATGGTTGGTTGCTTCTATGACCTAACAAAAACATATAAACAACACGCATAAATAAATACTTCATATTCATATACGATATTTTGACCATTTATGGGGTGGTGACAACCAATTCACAAGTTTGCTTTTACTGTACGTCGGCAACAAATGAAATCTGGCCAAAAAAATAACAAGCAAATGGATAATATTCTAGGCTTGTTCGAATATGATATATCTGATGTAAATTTTAAAAAGAGATTGGAAACCATGAACAGATACTTGAACACAAAATAAGCTGATATTCGTGTTAATGGTACTTTAAGATTCTCACATTTCGAGTATGGAGATGACTCAAAAACACATTTTAAAAAAAGCACTATTTGCGTGTTCGTTTTTAACAGATTTTGTGTAATGACCGTATATTTTTTTCTTAGTAATAGAACCTACCTTCTTGGCATGAAAGGTCTGTCAAAGTAGGGCATTGGTTGAGCCTTTGGTACGAGCTCCTTCCTTAACCGCCTTAATTCTTGCTCTTCTTCCAACTACAGAAAAGCAAAGATGCGTTAATAGGGTTGACTTAAAGCATAAATACACGAATGATAGATAAAAGACATGCCATATTGTACCTTCTGCTGCCTCTCTCTTTCCAATTTGTATTGTTCGATTAACGAGAGCTTTTCTTGCACCTGGTGAGCAAACGTAGTATAACATTAGTCGAAGAGAAGTAAATTTGTTTCATGTATTAGTTTGTTTAATTTGCATTTCATCAAGGGCAGAATTGCATAAAAACTAGTTGTCAGTTAGACCTTTCTTTTGAGGTGAAAAAAATATACCTGATGGTCGAACTCAGCCCGCTCCACAGCCCTCACATCACTATGCAAGACCAAATCGACTGGTCTAGTACTTTCTTTCACAGGTGGTTTCACCAGGCACTGAAATTAATCAAATCCCGAACCATTAAAACAAACTAAAGGGGTAACTGAAAACGCTTATATAGTTATATATCGACACTTGATGTAAAATTGCTCACCTCTGGTTCATCTGTTGTCCATGGGAGGCCTTGTGCAAGAGGAATCCGTTGCTTTTCCTGTTCAGTCATCATCTCCTGGACTTTCTTCATAAATTCTTCTTGTTTTTCCTTTCCTCTTTGCTGCAAAACAAGTCATACAACAATTTTGTTATTTAACGAGGAGAAAGATACAAACACATGCTATTGCTTTGGTTACTTGATTAATAAACACAACAGTATTAACAGAAAGGGAATAGTTAACTGAAAGCAGTAAGACCTTTTTAAATAGGAATACCAAACCATTGCACCATTTGTACTACAGTAATTGTTACTTTTATAACCATGCTACCCTTTGGCTTAAGTATAAGGTAAACCTCGCAACTCATCAGTATCATGTGCACTCTATTAGTAACATAATCCCCCATCCTGTTAATATTTTCATTCTTTGAATGTATCATTGACTTAAAATGCTCTCTCAATGGACGCAACACCAAGGTATCGTGTAAACCTTAATAAGGATGATAAAAACTGGGAAAACAGGAATCCCATCATAAGAGAATTCAAACACCGACCCTTAAGTTAAACGTACCAGGAATGGAGGTGTTATCTATTTACCATATCAAAAATGAAAATGTTAGGCTTTGGAAGGCAGGATTATTATTATGTAAGAATAAGCTTTAAAATTAATGTCATTACCGTCTGTTTTAGCATCAAAAGTCAGTTTTAGGATTGTATAATATAAAGTTCTTATGGCTTATTGTGATTTTTCAAGCCAAAATGCATTTTTTAATGTCTGGGAATGCATATTTTCAGCTTATTTTAAGCAGAATAAGCACTTTTTTCTTAGCACTTAGGATTGTGCTTATTTTGAACGCAATAAGCAGTTGATCTTATGCAATCATAAACAACCTCTAAAGAAATTACTCTAGAATCTTAAGTGAGTGACTGGTTTTGTAACTATTTTGTAACTATCAGACTAAGTTTTCGTTGTTAACTAACTTTTGTTTTTTTGTCAAGATGCCAAAAGATACTATAGTATGCAAGCATAAGTGACCTTCAACGAATTATGAAATATAGATGTCATTAGGTGGTCGAGTGTATATACTATCCTCCACACTAGAGACCATCATTGACTAATCACAAAATGAATGTTGGACTTTTTTCAACAACTAAAAAGGTTTAGATGATTCAAAAGCTTTCATAAGCGATTGTCGATGCTAACCTCTGTTCTAAGCTTAAACGGTTGCTGAGAAGTAGCCCTAACCATCCTTTTCCATTTTCTACCACCAACACTTGAAGTCGATTCAGAACTCTGCATAATCCAAGTTAAAAGTCAGTTACCAAATTAACATAAACAAAACGATTCAATCTCAAATCTGTAAAAACCATAATTACAGTGACGTACATTTCTTCTGCTTTGCCTCCCACCACCTGAAGTCCTGTTCCAAAACATACAAACAAAACATTCACTTTCAAAACGACGCAAATTCAACAAAAAAATTAAAGCTACTCTTGTCAATCAACGAGAAACTAACCTTCCATGATTGCTATCCAATGAAGAAGAAACACCAGAACCTCGTAATCCTAAATTCTCAGCAGTAAGTAAAAGATCGGCCACACAGAACGACGAAGAATACTCCCAATTCGAATCACTTATCTTCCGTTCTTCTTCCACTTCCTTCTTCTGCTCTTTCTCACCATCATTATCGCCATCATCTGATTGCGGTAAGGTAAGTTTATTCTCAAAAGCCTTAACCAAATCCATAACTCTTCCACATTCAGGCACACTCTGTCTCACTCCTTCCGTCACTTTCTCCCTCGGTCTCTTATCTCCCGAAGACGTCTCCACACCTTCCTCACCACCACTCTCCATCACTAACTCACCTTTTTCGACATCTCGACTCTTAAAAAACTCATCCTGAGAAGCTCTAAGTGTATCATAAGCAACACACAAACACTTGGAATTCAAATCACTACTCTTACACTTACAATTAACCATATATATATATATATATATATATATATATATATATATATATATATATATATATATATATATATATATATATATATAGGGGAGGGTTCATGTAAAAAGTGTTAAATTTGTAAAAAATGTGAGAAGCATTGTAGGAGTGACATGTGGCAAGCTTGATTTTTTTTTTTTTTTAATAAAGAAAATATTTAAAAAAAAAATCGAAATTTTTTTTTTTCGAGAATTTTTTTTTGCTCGAAAAAAGTTATGTACGAAAAAAAATATGATACACATTTATGATCCACATTTATGATTCACATCAATGATGAACATTTTATGTGTGAATCATAGCTGAATATCATAGTTTTTTTGTGTGCATCATTTATATGAATCATATTTTTTGTGCATCATTAATGTGGATCATATTTTGTGTGTGCATCATATGACGTGACAGATAATTTATCAAAAAGATTTTCAATTTTTTTTTTTCCAATTTTTTTTTTCTTTACGATTTTTTTTTTTTCAAAAAAAATATTATTTTTTTAAACATCTTTTTATTAAATTTTTTTTTTTCAAAGCTTGCCACATGTCACTCCCACAATGCTTCTCACATTTTTTACAAATTTAACACTTTTTATTTGATCCTCCTCTTATATATATATATATATATATAGAGAGAGAAAAGATCATTTAAGACCATATAATTCACTAAGACAAAAAGTCCTATTTTGGACCATTGGATCAAGATGATCAATGGTCCAGATTTAAACACTTAAAATTAATGAAAATAAACCCGGAAGGGTATTTTGGTCATTTTACATTTTCTACTTTTTTTCCCCTCCCGTGTTTTCTCATTCCAGACTCTTTCTCTCCTTCAAACAAATTCCAAGCTCTAATCTTTTCAATCTTCTACAAACACACTTAATTTCAAAACCCTAATCTGTCAATCTACTACAATCTCGTTCAATGGATTATTCTTCGGTTTTTGGGAGTTCAGACGTCTGATTCTCCGTCAATTTGATGAAATCAGTCTGTATTGAGCTTGTTTACTTATTAATCGAGGTTTACTTGTTTGATTGTTGATTTACGGTGATTCTGAATGCTCAACTGTTAATTAGTTAGCTGATGAAATGAAAATTTGAAATCGGAGTTTGATTGTTGATTTAATTACAGTGCGTTTGATTGCGAAGTTTTTGTTGATTAGTTAGCTGATTTAGTGATAATTTGTAGTCGGAGTTTGAAATCTAGATCGAAGTTATATTGTGGATTTTATAGTGATTTTGAATGCGAAATTTCTGTTGATTTTAGTTCCAGTTAGCTAATTAACTGTAAATCGAAGTACGATTTTGAAATCCGGTTTGAAGTTTATTTCCTAGTAAAGTTTATCATTTCTGACGTTTTTCTTTTGGAATTGCTTACGTGTGGCCAATTTATTATCTGCTTAATTGTTAACATTATGATATACAGGAGATGATGTGAATTTGAAGAATAACGGTGGTCGTACTGCTCTTCACTATGCTGCCAGCAAAGGTTGGGTGAAAGTAGGTGAAATCTTGATTTCAAATGGTGCAAAGATCAATTCCAAGGACAAGGTTTGTAACTTAATAACTATTATAAGAGTTTACATTTCATCTTTTAATACGATTTCGCTTTGGACTTCAGAGAAAACCATCTTTTAGTAACTCTTTGGTTGCTAATTGTTTGATGTTTAACTTATCTAGGTTGGCTGCACTCCTTTACACCGTGCAGCGAGTACATGGAAGTCAGAGTTATGTGAACTTTTAATCGAGGAAGGTGCAGACATTGATGCTGTTGATCGAGCAGGACAAACTCCTATCATGTGTGCAGTAATATGTGATAACAAAGACGTAGGCACTCAACTCCTTCACTTTCAAAAGAAACCACAAATATTCTTTTCAAAACCGTTGGTATTTTCAACTCTTTAATATTTTGTTTTTGTTTGGTGAACAGGTCACGCTTTTATTAATCAGACACGGTGCAGATGTTGATGTTGAAGACAAGGAAGAATACACTGTGCTTGGTAGGGCATCCGCTGAATTTAGACCAATACTAATCGACGCTGCCAAAGCGATGCATGAAGGATGATTTTTCTATGTGGTATGTGTTTAGTGTCTTGATATAATCTGGAATCGTGTTTAGAGCAAAATATTTCAATCTATTTTGATGTTTACTTTTAATTTCTTGTTTTTCAAGAACGTTGTCAAAGTCTTTTGTGGAAAATTTAGATCTTGAGATGAATAGAGAGATTTAGTCGTGAATGAGGCAATGAGCAGATTGTTGTGTTTGGGACCATTGAATTATTTTCGGTTGATAAAAACAAATATCATATATGATATACCTGTTTTCAAGTAATAGGTATATATCATATATGATATACCTGTTTTCAAGGTAATAGGTATATATCATATATGATATACCTGTTTTCAAGTAATAGCTATATCATATATGATATACCTGTTTTCAAGTAATATGTATATCATATATGATATGGTTATGTTATTTGATACATATCATATATGATATAACTAAGGTATATATCATATATCATATATGATATACGTGTTACATGCAATAGTATTATCATATATGATATGTTTATGATATGTGATATGCCTATCATATATGATATTCATATCATATATGATATGCCTATGATATGCCTATTACATATGCAAGGCATATCATATATGATATAATTTTATGATATACCTATTACATGTGGAAGTCATATCATATATGATATGTGACATATCATATATGATAACAATATCAATATGCGTATGATATACCTATCACATTTTTGATATACATGTTACATGTAATAAGCCTATCATACATTATATTATATGCCTATCATATATGATATTCATATGATATGCCTATTTACGTGGGTAAAGGCATATCATATATGATATTTCCTATGATATACCTATTACATGTGCAAGGCATATCATATATGATATACATATTATATCTATTGTACATGTTACATGCAATAACATTATCATAACTATTAAAAGTCTAGCTTAGACCCGTTCTCTTTTCCCCCTACCCGATCTCATTTGCTATTTTTTTCTTTTATTTTTGTTACAGTCTAATACGACCCCATCTATATTGAATCAATTTTCATTTATGTTATTTGATACATATCATATATATCATATATGATATAACTATCATATATGTTATTTGATATATATATCATATATGATATAACTATCAAAGTAATATGTATATCATATATGATATACCTGTTTTCAAGTAATAGGTATATCATATATGATACAATTATGTTATTTGATACATATCGTATATATCATATATGATATAACTATCATATTACTTTGAAATAAGTATATATCATATATGCTTATAATATCATATATGATATACCTGTTTTCAAGTAATAGGCTTATCATATATGATATAAACATATCATATATGATATAAAATATCATATATGATATACCTATTTCAAAGTAATATGTATATCATATATGATATTCCTGTTTTCAACTAATAGGTATATCATATATGATATCATAAACATATCATATATGATATAAATATATCATATATGATATACATATTTCAAAATAATATGTATATCATATATGATATACCTGTTTTCAAGTAATAGGTATATCATATATGATACAATTATGTTATTTGATACATATCATATATGATATAACTATCATATATGATATATAACTATCATATATGATATATAACTATCATATTACTTTGAAATAAATATATTTCATATATGTTTATAATATCATATATGATATACCTGTTTTTAAGTAATAGGCTTATCATATATGATATACCTGTTTTTAAGTATATCATATATGATGATATATCGTATGATATGTATACCTATTACATGTTAAATGCCTATCATATGTGATATACATATCATATGTTATATGTATATTATATATGATAGACATATCACATGTAACGTGTATATCACATATGATAGGTATATCACATATGATATGTATATCATATTTTATATGCCTATCATATGTGATTGTATTGCTTATGATAGATTATCACATATGATAAACATATCATATGTGATTATTAAATATGATAGGCGTATCATATATGATAGATAAATTATATATAGATATATCATATATGATAGGTATACCTATTACATGTGATATGCATATCATATGTGATATACCTATCATATGTTATATGTATATCATATATGATAGACATATATGATAGATAGACATATATGATACATATATCATATATGATATGTATACATATTACATGTGATATGCCTATTATATGTGATATACATATCATATGTTATATGTATATCATATATGATGATATATCGTATGATAGGTATACCTATTACATGTTAAATGCCTATCATATGTGATATACATATCATATGTTATATGTATATCATATATGATAGACATATCACATGTAACGTGTATATCATATATGATAGGTATATCACATATGATAAGTATATCACATATGATATGTATATCATATTTTATACGCCTATCATATGTGATTGTATTGCTTATGATAGGATGATAACCATATCATATGTGATTATTATATATGATAGACATATCATATATGATAGATATATCATATATTCAAACACAAAAATAGATATATAAACAGACAAATAACAATCAACACAACTAAAATCATATATGATAAAATTTTATAAAGACAATATTTACATAAAAAAAAATATGAGATAACAAATACAGATACATACACCTAAATCACATATGATAGTTATATCAAATATAATTGATATATTTGTCAAAGAGAAAAGGAAGGATGTCTTGCGAAAAAGGAGATAAAGTCTCTCGGATTAGTTTTGTTGTAGCGTGTTGAAACTGATTATTTAACGCTTATAGAAATATGGTTTTCAAAAGCAAAATGTGTTTATCCAATATGAAAAACTGATTTTGCAACTTCATATTACAATGATCAGATAATCAGTTCGAAAACGGAGAAAATCATGTTCATCTAACATAAAATATACATTTCACTAATCCACCCAGATTCATAAATGTCTCCGGTTATCTCTTTGCCATAATGAGCAGTATCCGCTCTCACTTCCTCTGTTTTATGCAACCACAAAAGAGCAAACTTTCGTAGATCATCAACGTGCTCACAAGTGGAAGCGCCTGAAATGAATTCGCAACTAATTTAATTAAGTTATTCTTGAAATGACTTAATATTTAGTTGTACCATTAGGGACTAACCTGAACTACGTCAGCTGCAGCATAACCAGCAGCTTGACCTCCCATAAACTGGAGACCGTTCCCAAAACCGCACAAAAAACCAGCGCAAAACGCCCAACCTCTACCGTCCCAATCGTTCAAATAAGCCCTGATCGAAGATTTTGGCAAATTGAACATTGGGCGGTAAAGGAAGGTAATGTTTAAGACTATAGCAATTACGAAACACGAGCAAGAAAAGTAGAAAAAAGCTGTGTAGACACTTAAATGAGGGACACCATCGTCCAATGTATATCATTGATCATTTTACATGGGTAAGGTCCGTATTTAAGCATAATTCAATGCAATCATTTCACTTTTCCAAAACTGTGTGTCGTCTGTGCAGAGGACATTTATTTGGGACAGAGTGAGTAGTTAGTTTTAAAACGCATATCTAAACACCCTGTAAATTTACAATGAAATACGTGGAATGGTAGTATTTGACCTTTGGTGGAATATTTGTGCAACAAATGCAAGGTTTAGATTAGCCGAGCCTTCAACAATGTCCTCTGGACTTAAGTATCTTTTGCAATCCATTTTCTCAGCATGATCAAGTACCAAATCGGCCCTTTTAACAGGATCTTTAGCATCAAGAGCGTCTGGACTTCCATATTCTGGTGCAAGAACATTAAGCAGGTATGCATAAGCTTCTCCATCCTGCACAATGAAACGAAAGATGTGTTTATCCAAATGTTACGGTTCGTTTATAGCAATGCGGATACAATAGAAATATGTCTAGAAATTACCTCAAGATCAGAAGAGAAATTTGTTACAGGTTTCTTGTAGCCTGCTTTCTTAAGATGTAAGTTCATCCATCTTAATAAGAGTTTTTCGGGTGCTAATCCCATAAGCTCCTCGACATCCTGTAAAATGATTATATCAACATACATGTACATAAATGTAATCGATAGAAAGATAGAAAAAGGATTTACAAAAGAGTACATTGTTTTCCTCCAACAATTCCACGAGCTGCGGTGTCTTCCTCAGATTGAGATTCGCAAGGAGTTGAATATGGAAGTGTCACAATTTCAACAAGAAAAAGTTAAAAGATGAATACGTTATAAAAATTAGTAAAATGCTATTACTAAAACAAGATAAATACATCCAACTCACCTTGATGATTTGAGAAATTAGTCCAAGTACCAGATGAGGCTGCAAAATGGGTTTGGAACTTATCAGATTATGAAAACTAAACGTAACAACACGCGATGTAACTTTGAATATGCCAAATGTCTTACTCTCCCCTCTATCAGATCCTGCGTGCCAATATTCGTGTCATTAAGAGGCACCTGGATATGGATTCCATGCAAATTTCATTTACAACTACGCGAACATTTTAGCACTCAATGGGAAACAGGCAAGTGTTCAACTGCCACCAGTTGAGCAATAAAATGTTCCTCTCGGAAAAAAAAGGCTACCAATTTATTATATGAAGAAAGATAATTCTCGCTATGTGACCGTCATGAATGAAAAAACTCGACTTCAATAAAAAGAAAATGGACGTAATAATACCTGATATGCCGAAGCTCTACCTTTTATAACAAAAGCATCCTGTCTCAGCACTTGCTTAGTACTTTCTTCGCTTGCCACAGCAGCACCACCTGGCTTTTTACTACCTCGAAAAACAGGTACCAAAGAACCCGATAGCTTGTTTTTTGGTATAACAAATCCAATTTTTTTCAAAAATAACAATGTATAATCATATATGATAACAAAAACAATAAAAAAAACCCCAAAATATAAAATCATATATGATATAAAAAATTATGATAACCTGTTGATGTATGATAACCTTTATTGCTCTTCGGCTCTCGACCTCAATAAGAAAATCAGCAGTCCCTGCTTTCACTTTCTCTACTATGCCAGTTCCGTCCTCCATATCCTTTCCTGAGCATCGAAAAGAACGATAAAACTAGTAACCAAAGTGGAGGTTTTACGAAGGTAATCGCGATTGATTCGAATGGAGGTTTTAGGTCGATTGATTCGCCATTGATAACAAGAGGTTGGGGAGCTTGAGGTTTTAGCTCTATCTGTAAAAAAAAAAATTATTTTGTTAAAGGACGAAAATGCCCTTCCAATACAAAAATTTGCTTTAATCTCAGCCCCTAGATCTTTTTTTTGAAGGGCTGAGATCAAGTCTTTAGGTCTCAAATAATTTACATGTCTTAATTGATCCCACCCCTATATATATATATATATATATATATATATATATATATATATATATATATATATATATATATATATATATATATATATATATATATATATATAGTGAATGGTTCATGCGAGAACTCCTTTTTTTTGCGAGAACTGCGAGAACTCTCACAAAAAGTGTTAAATCACGTTTCACTTTGTTCATTCATATGCAAACTCTTTTGAAGATTAATAATCAAGTAAATATAAACGTAAAAAACTAAAAAAAAATCATATAAAATAACTTAAAAAATTTTCGTTCATATATGAACTCTTTTTTGAGAAAAAAACGTTCACATGTGAACAATTATAAATACGCGTGATTTCATACAATTTTTTATAATTTTTCATTTATATTTTTACTAGATTTTTAATATTCAATAGTTTTTACATGTCAATAGACATAATAACATGTTAATTGACTTGTTTTGTAAGAGTTCTCGCAGAAATAAGAGTTCTCGCATGAACCAGTCTCACTATATATATATATATATATATATATATATATATATATATATATATATATATATATATATATATATATATATATATATATATATATATATTAAAAAGTTGTTTTTCTTAAATACATGGAACGATTACGAAAAATATGTTTACCAAAATTGTTTAAATTGAAGTTGATTACACGAATCAATTTACCCGAATTACATATCTAGTTTATAAGTTTAAATTTTTTCATAAATCATCAACTTACGGAAAGTATTTATATTTTTCGTCCCTAATATATAACGAATATCCAATTTAAAGACGAAATGTATAATTGATAACGATGGATCTAACAAATAAGGACTACTACTTTGTTCAAGGAGTGAAGTAGCTGGTTCGAGTTGGCCGTTCGTGACTAGTGTGTCAATATGCAGATTTCAGTTGGTCAACGGAACCCATAATTGCTTGAATGTGCTGCTTCGATTCGATCAAATGCAACATTGATCTTCATGCCATATGTTGGTGGGGCTAAAAGTTTATAAAGCACATTCATTTTAAGATCGAAAGGGATAATTAGTTCTCATAAAAGTTTATAAACATTTCATATGTTGAGTTGAGCATTTTTGTTTTTTTCCCATAAATAATGGTAGGTAGGTATAACAAAAAGAAAAACAAAAAAAAAGACAAAAATACCCCTGAAATCATCACAGCCCTGTCACTGAATACCACCCCAACCCCATTTCATTTTCGTCGTCGATTCATCGAATCTCACGTATAAATCAAACCACCCACAATTTCCAGATCACTCTTTCCTTTCCCTTCAAATTAGTCGGCTGTCAAATTTCCATTTGTACCCTCAGCAGCAATCTCAGCCACTTCTTTCCCATGTAGGGTTTCCTTAACTTCCAAATGCCGTTCAGATTCCGATTATCCCGGCCCACGCTTTTCCTCACGTTCACCAACCAAACAAACATTTGGAATCTCATCTTTGATTCTTAGATTCCCACCTAACTTTGTTAGACAGCTCAGCAATAAAGCTAGGAGAAACTGTAGTAATATTGGTGTTGCTCAGATTGTTGCTGCTTCCTGGTCTAACAACCACCAACAATCTTCTTCGGCGGCGGCGGCGAAGGCAGCGGTTGATTCCGCTGCAGATGTCGTCTCCGTCTCTCTGGACGCAGACGACAACTTAGGCCCAGGCTCAGGCTCTTGTAGTAGTAATAGTAATGGTAATGGGTTTGTACAGGTTAATAAGGGTTTGGAAAATGTTCATAAACCCGCTTTTTTAAACGCTGATGGCAGCGTTGCAATTCATGCTGCTATATTTTACACATTTATTTGTTTAATTAAGTAAAAAAATTATTAAATTTTGCTATAAAGTAATGATTTTTATGTGTTTTTAGGCGAAAGATTGGGTCGTGGGATTGTTACTGATGCGATAACTACTCCGGTGGTTAATACGTCTGCTTACTTTTTTAAGAAAACCGCTCAACTTATCGATTTCAAGGTATGAAGTTATGGTTTATTTGAAATTTTGTTGATCAGTCTGTGTTTTGGTTATTTATTTCTTGTTTGGAAATAGGAAAAAAAACATGTTAGTTATGAGTATGGGCGATATGGGAATCCTACTACTCAGGTTGCAGAGGACAAGATTAGGTATGCTGCTGTGTGTTTCCGATGATAAAGATTCGTGCTTTTGTGAGAAATAAATGTATATACTTATTCAAGGTATGTGATTTTGTGAGAAAACAGTGCACTTGAAGGAGCTGAATCGACGTTGCTTTTGGCTTCTGGAATGTGTGCTAGCATTGTTATGATGTTGGCTTTGATTCCTGCTGGTGGGCATATTATTACGACTACTGATTGTTATAGGAAAACTAGGATTTTCATTGAGACAGTTCTTCCCAAGATGGGGATCACGGTATGTTTTATGATCCTTCTTTCTTCTTGTAATAAATGTCTGTAGTTCTTCATCGTTTGAATGCTCTTTTTGTTTTTATACACAGGCTTCGGTCATTGACCCTGCTGATATTGCTGGTCTTGAATATGCACTTGAGAATCACAAAGTAAGTTGTACTTAATTGGACCTAACGTTATTACTTTTTTGTAGATTGACTATTTTTTCATCGACATTCTTATAAAGGAATTCATATGTTGATGGATTAAATACATTATTGCAGGCTAGTCTTTTCTTCACTGAGTCGCCAACCAACCCGTTTCTAAGATGTGTTGACATCGAGTTGGTTTCAAAGTTGTGTCATGCTAAAGGAACTATTGTTTGCATTGATGGAACATTTGCTACACCTCTTAACCAAAAGGCCCTTGCCCTTGGTGCGGACATTGTTCTACACTCTGCAACAAAGTATATTGGTATTTGGTGGTCACAATGATGTAAACATTTATCTCTTAACTGATCCTGCATCAAGAATATTTGAGTTAAGGTTAACCAGTATTGAACTTTCTCATTATATTTTTCAGGTGCTTGCTGGTTGTGTTAGCGGTTCTACTGAGATTATATCGCAAATTCGTAACTTGCATCATGTTTTAGGTGGTGCTCTCAATCCCGTAAGTATCTCACGGTCGTACATTATAATCTGGATTTCCAGTAATTAGCTTTAATTCTTTATAAACATCTTGCTTGACATAGAAGGTGTCTGAATAATCTTTTTTGATGCCAGAATGCTGCATATCTAATCATTCGAGGCATGAAAACGCTGCATCTACGTGTACAGCAGCAGAATTCAACTGCGCAGAGGATGGCCGAAGTTTTAGAGGCACATCCTAAGGTAATTAAGTTGTCTTAGAAGAGTAATATCTTAAATAACATATGGTTTTGAACTATTGCTAGACGTGGCAAAATGGGCGGGTTAGGGATTGAAGTGTTGAACCAAAACACATTTTGTCTGAACCTCATTTTTTTTGTAAATACTTGGTGTTCCAGATTAGTAGATTGTATTTACTTCAATATTGATCGTATTTTTTCGAATAAAATAATTTGTGGTTTTACATTTTGGGTCATTTGACCCGATAGAGATAAACAGAACCTGAACCTCTGTTAATATTTGAATAGGTTGAAATTACCTTTTACTTTTTGGGTACAAACAATGTGATACTGAAACGATTATGCTAAATTGACAGGTGAAGCATGTCTATTATCCAGGCTTGCAAAGTCATCCCGAGCATCATATCGCTAAGAAACAGATGATTGGTTTTGGCGGTGTTGTCAGTTTTGAGGTCAACTCTATTCTTTGCTCGTCTTTAACTTCCTTATCTCTGCTACTTGCAGAAGTTAATCTTTTGTGTTTGTTTTAGGTGGATGGAGATTTAGAGACCACCATTAAGTTTGTTGATGCTCTAAAGATCCCATACATTGCACCATCTTTTGGTGGCGTAGAAAGCATTGTGGATCAGCCAGCCATTATGTCTTACTGGTAAGCTTCTGTTAGGGGTGGCAAAATGCGTGGGTTGGGATAATGGTTACTATGGGTCGGGTTGACCCACAATCATTTTCCCTTTTCCTTTTTGAATTTAATGAGTTAATATGATTACAAAACCATATTTTTTCAATTATAGTTCAAGTTTAAACTTCTTTCTAATAAATTGATCTAGAATGATTTTTGCTTTTGAATACGTATCAGATGTTTTTCAGTATCTTTTTTTAGTTAAATACTTGAGCTTTAGCCGTTCGACCTGTTATAGATTATATTTCTAACTAAATTAACTCAGCTGTATATTAGTCGGTAGAAATTGAGTAACCATGTATAACATGTAGTAACATTTGCTAACTTGAACATGATGTAATGGTGCGTATGGTTTTGTTTGATAACAGGGATCTTAGTCAGTCAGAGAGGGCCAAATACGGGATCATGGACAACCTGGTTCGTTTCAGCTTTGGTATTGAAGACTACGAGGACCTCAAGGCTGATGTCCTCCAGGCTTTGGAGGCGATATAGACGTGGTTCACTTGCGCGATCATTTGTTGTTTTTCCTATTTGAAGTTCGTCAATCTTGATTGTTATTGTTTGTTGTAGTTGAACACCCTTCGAGTGTTATTTCCTACTAATGGCACTCTGCGTTTGACATTTTAAGAATGTACCTGAAGCGTTTCTAGTCAAGATGAATGGTTATTTCCTTTTTTTCACTTAATCCCCTGACCAAAAGACGCACGTTGTGGGTGACCTTTAATGGCAATCGTCAATCCAAACTTAACTTGGAGACTCAAAAACTTTTCTATTATACCTGCAATATCAGTTTGCTATTGTTGGAGTAATAAGGTTTCCAGATGTCGTATAATGATAAAAACAATCACGCAGCTAAATTCGTTTTCACTAATTTCGAGAGAGTGTTGGCTAATATATCTTTCAACTGGATTGTATCCAAGGCTCAATAGTTGTATATTATATTTAGGCCTAATTGTTCTAGACAATAAGAAAAAACACTTCAATATACAAATCGCAAGAGGGGCATAGAGTATTCAAAGGAAACATAAAATGCGTTACTGTGACCTTCTCATGGAGGAAACATTTATTCTTCCAAGGAAATGGTATCGGTGATCTTTATGTGCAATTTCTTTAGGTTGAGAAGTCACAATATCAAAATACTTTCAACTTATGCACTAATTGCAAAAGCATTAATAGATAACAAACAAATCGAACACTTTTAGTACAACAATAGATAAGTAGTTGAGTACCTTTACCAATGAAGAACGGAATTATAATGTTAAGATTACTTTTGTCGTTGGTTTTACACATCCATCACATAGTAGATAGTTAGCTTTTTCATAGGGTCGTGAAAATATAACGAATCATTACTACTTGGTGCACTAGGTATAGAGTATCTACGAACCGGATCCTAAACCAATACATACAATATACAATTTTTTTTCTTCTTTATATCATCCTTCGTTGTACATCATTTTAATTCTGTAATTAACTTTTATAAACTTTCATTAACTTTTATAAACCAATAAAATACCTTTAAATATTCATCGCTCAACCACTATAATAGATAAAAAAAAATGACTATATTCTTTCCTCGCGATGATGGTGTTGTAATTTTTTTTCTTCTTCATTTGTAAATTAGTATGGATACGATAAGTGTCTGAAAATGTATCAAATTCTACTCTAAAGTCTATTATATGTCTTCAACTTTAAATTGGTATATTGTATGTATCTAACATTCAAAAATCGATATTTTATGTATCCAACTATAAAATCTTAGCAAACTGATGATGTGACAGCTTACGTGACATCTTATATGAATGACACGTATTTTTGAATATATACAATAACAGATTTTTAAAAGTTAGATACATACAATAAATATTTTTAAATGTTAGATACATACAGTAGACCAATTTAAAGTTAGATACAAAAAATAGACTTTAGAGTAAAGTTTGATACATTTCTAGACACTTATTCCATTAAAATACAATAAAACTTATAAAATAATACTAGTAATATTGAAAAGTGCTAAATACATATGACTTACTCCCAAAACCTCTTTTGTATATATTACACTGTTAATTTTTCACAAATGATGTAACAGACCGGATTTTTACAGTTTAAATATTGAATATTTCTAAAAAAGATATGCTTCTTACATCATTTGTAGAAAAATAAAAGTTGAATAATGAGAATAAAGATTTTAAAAGTTAATCAAAAATAATGGAAAGAAAATAAAATGTTAAATGACAAAAGGAAAAAGACGTCTAAATAAATAAACATCTTCTTATCTCTCAAAAACAAAACAATAATTAAACAGAACTAGGGGGATATCGTGCGTTGCACGAGTTCGCGTTTGTCGTCGATGTGTGTGAGGTTACAGTGCGTTGCACGTTTTACAGATTCGCTCATTACCAGCACAGAAGGACAAAGACATTATTTGTTTCTTTCTTTAAACCTCGATGGCTCAGTCACTCCTTGCTGCCTGTTGGAACATTTTTGCTGCTGAAGTTTGTGGGTTGATTATGTGTTCTTGGGTGTCGTTAATCCCAAGCAGTTTTGCAAAGAAATAAGAGAACATTGGTTAGACTGTATTGAAATCAAATTAAAAAGAAAGATAATGAAAAACAGATTGGGCTGTTGAAATTAAATCACTCCAAACGATGGGGTGAAATGGAAAATCTCATGATCAAATTTACCTCCTATATGTGAACGAAGTTGTTGCAAGGTAGTCGGAAAGAAGGTAACTGTAGTGAAAATTAAATCCAAAAATTTTTATCAAGGCCGCTACGGCCGCTCAACATCCGCGTGTTGGTTCAATATTTTAAAAGTAACAAAGCTTAATAACATTTCTATAAGAACCAATACACATGTTGACTTTATCATCTAAAGTTGGATATTCTCCTCGAATTGGAGCAAGTTTTCCTGCAAGGAAGTCCTGTAAATTTTGACAAAGTTATTCTCACGGACAACTCAGTTTCGTAATTATATTGTCTTTTAGGTCTAGAGTTTTTTTCGTCGGATAGGCAAAATATATAGGGACATCAAAAGCATATTCAACATATTGCTCAAATCTGAAGCCATGAAACATATAAAATATCGGTATAGAGTTTAATAAATATTAAAAAAAAAATTATGACAAATATCAATAATATAAAGTTACCCAAAAGAATCATCAAAGACAAAGGGAAGCATCCCAGCACGGTTATTATCGGTGTCCGCCAAATTTGGCTGATAAAAGAATTTTCTCAGTATATACTTCCATGTGTATATATATAAGTACCAGTGAAACTATATAGTAGAAAACAAACCTCCTCATGCTGAGATAACCATTCGGTTTTCCTTCTGTAAACGGTGAATTAGCAAATAGTGTCGTTGCAATCTGATTCATGTTAAACCCGTTAGATCCACATATCATCATAAATTCACAGCCATAAGGGAAAATGTAAAATAATTATGCTTACTAACTTGAACGGTACATGTCCGGAACATCATATCAAATCCAAGGGAACCAACTTTAGGCATGTAATTCCGCATAATCTCATATCTTCCCTGAGCCAACATACAATGTTAGATATTAGACATTACCATCAAACTTGATAAACAGTTTGGATCGATAAACAGTCATACATTGTGACCAAAGCAACCATATAACTGGATAAATGAAATTCAGAATTGGAATAAATTTTAATACCTTGGGCATTATAGATATATCTTTCCGTTCCCACTTTGGTTGGAAACCAAGTCCTATAAACCCGATTCCCATCTCTTCGCCAACAAAACCTATACGATTGAAAATAAGTGTAAAATAAAATAATTCAAGAATAAATGCTTACACAATGATCTTCTTCAATCTCATCATCAACCAATTTAGTCATCCTAGAAAAAAACAACAATATTAAACACATTTAACATTAAAAGAACATAATCAATCAATGAATGATAAATACCGTTTCCCTCTTGTCGCCCGAGAAGCTCGATTAAGAAATTTCACTCTGTATTTTCAAGGCCTGAATTAAATGTTGTTCTGTTTAAAAGGTTAGGGGGGCATACCATTTTCGCTCTTCGGGGTTTATTAAAGCTTCTCTCACCCGAGTATTCTCTATCCACATACACATGCCTGATGAAGTCCCGAAGTCTATCAACATTACTGAAAGCATAACAAATTTCAGAACAGCAGTTTGTACTGGAAAGCAAAACATTGCGTTACAACCATGATGATTACAGACCTGCTGTCAGGGAAGGTATGCCGTTGTGCATCCCATTCTTTAAAATATGTCTCCTTAGCACTCTGTTTTTGCAATTAAAAAAGGTAAGTATCGGAGTCCATTGATACGCATCAAAAACAAAACGTATTTCTAAAAGATAAACTTTAAGTTTCATTCAACTTACCATAGCAATAGCCTCTTCCACATCATCCTTATTTTTACCCACAGCACGCTCTCTTAATGATTCAAGAGCATCTCTAAGAATTTCCAAAAACACATGTTTCTCTAAAAATGCCACATCTCGTAGTTTACTCTATCCCTCATATACAAACATCGTTCAGTAAAACGCAACGATTTAAAAAAAATAATAAACGTACAAAATTTCACAGTTAAACCTCATCAGATAACCTAGCAGCGGCAGCTAAACTTTTTTCAAACTTATTAGCAAGATCACGAACAGATAACCTGTTTTGCTGATCTAGCATCTGCGCAGTCTCACGTCGAACACTTTCCTTGGTAGAAACCAACTTTCCCGTGCGTTACAGAAAAACTATAGGCACACAAAAAAAATTCGAAAACAAATGTCAAAAAATCCAAAATACACACACATTTTATGCACTTACAATATATTTGGAGTTTTAGATCAAATCCCAATTGAACATGGGATTCATTGTGTTTAACTAAAGTTTAGTACTATTGACAAAAGAAAGATTAAGGATTAAAGATCCTTAAGAATTCCGCCTAAATTTCTTCAAAAGCAACTTACATATCAAGAAACCCTGCAATAACGAAAAGATTGGTTGTTAGATTCAAGTAACGCTGATTATAAAGAATGGGGTGTAATATCAAAAACAAAAGGACGGGAATTTACCTCTGAAATGTGTGCACCTCTGAAATTTACCTCGGGAATTTATCTCTAGAGCAGCATCAGCATCCCGAATGGCGGCATTTGGTTTCTTCATTTTAATATAAACAGTAGCTGCATCAAAACAATTTAACGTTTAACATACAACAAAGTACGACAAATTGTAGAACTTTATCACAACAGAAACTCGTATTTACCTCTACTTGCATACATGATGGCGGAAGTAGGGTTGAGAAGAATTGCCTCTGTGACATGCTCGATCGCTTCATCTAGTTTACCTGCAAATAACATTTACCATTTCACATCACTGAAACTACAAACAAACGTGAAAATAAAAGAACGTTATTTAGTAATAGAAGAGAAGGAGCAACAAACCATCAGAAATTGCTTCCATGCCCTTTCCTTTTGCCTCTTGAGAAGCATCACGGTTTTCTTCAGAGACCTCCACCGAAGAAATTCTGAAAGGTTCTTCTTCCTCTTCAGCTTTTCTCCATCTTACTAATAATTCAAATCTAATTCGACATCTACAAAATTATACTATGTTATTGGAAACACTTCACATGAAAAATAATAAGAATGCCTCCCGAGTGCGGGGGTGGACTAAACCATCCCACTGATTGGCAGAACCACGTAAAGCCCGTAAAATCTTTATTCTTCTACAAGTTTTACTATTGCATATAGCCATTGTTATTTGTAGTGTGGTTGGTCTTTGGGTGAGATTTCCTATCAAAAGTGGCAAAATGGAAACCATAAACATAATTGGTTCGTTCACTTTCATACGACTTGGATTTCTGGTTTATTTGATGTAGTGGGAGTGTTGGATTCTGAGACAACCTAATTAGCCACTACTGTTATTGCAGCAGCCTCGCGATCTCTGTTATGAAGCTGAATCAGGGCCAGAGTAGCCAGAATTTGCCCGAGGAACTAAATCATGAAAGGGTCTGCATGCAAAAACCGAGTAGCACTTGGCGCTGCACCCTGTAGGTCATTACGAACCACTGGTGCTCATAAACAATGTGCCAAAATCCTCAACACTGGCTGTAAGAACTCCCATGGAAGCGGAATTTTATTCCAATAATTACACATAAAATGCTTAAATCAAACAATTAAATCATACAAAAACGGAAAAAAATAACCTAAATTGAGAATTAAAATCATAAAAAAATCACTTACTTGCTCCAATTAACAAATTAAACCTCGACTACAACAACTTCCGATCATAAAAAAAACCTGAAAAATGAAGATAAATAGTAAAAAATCAAGCAATTAATCTTCAATTATTCAAATTATTGAAACTATTCAAATTGAATGAACAAACCCCTTTTTTACTGAATGAATAAACCCCTTTTTTACAGAATCGATCGATTAATTATACACTTTAAGGACTTGTTTTATGAAGAAAGTTATTAGAAAATTAATGAATATGTTGTGTGTTTGAGATGATGAGGCAGTAGAAACACAGGTGTAGACACAATCACGACACCTGTGAGGACACCTGTCGACAGCAAACCCACGACTAAGAAGCAGGCCAGAGAGGGAGCCCAACAAACCGGCCCAAGAAGCGAAAATAACCCGGGCCCGGCACGGAATCATAGGTTCTCACAAGATTTAAACTAAAGATGAATATTCCCCCTTACACTCTCTCTATCTGTGAAACAAAACAAACAAACATCAAAATCTTCATCTTGAAATATTTAGTGATGAAATTCGGTAAAGAATTTGGAATACATCACTAACATCAGATGATGAAATATGTTTGATGAAATTCGGTAAACATTACCTGAATGGAAAGACAAATACCTATGTTATAAACTTTTGAAATCCCCCGACACAAACATCAGATGATGATCATCATCTCCAACACTGGTTTGTTACGATTCTTAATCAACAGCTCGACAAGTTTAATGATTTCTATGTTGATAAAGAAGAAGAATTTGTCATCAAAATCATTTGTGAAAATATAAGAGTTAAATAGACACAACAAATGTACTTAACCCATTGTTAAATCCCGATAGTAGATTGAGTTATGATCAGTTGAAATTTAAGTGTAACTTGTACTAATTGCTTGCATCTTAGGCCCGAACCCAGATTTTGTTAGTTTAGATGAGTGAGTGATAGTTGCGACATGATATTGAAATAAGGTGTAATTTTTGGAAGTTATGAGTTGGATAATTAACTAATTGCTACTACTAATTTGAATTAGAGGTTCATTTGGCAATCCCGCCAACTTGGTACATTACAGAAGTAGTATCCCTCGCTTATATCGATATTTAGAAGACCAGAAGCAGTGGATCATTATATTTTTAATTAAACAATATGATGAGTTATAATAAGAATTCTTAATTTTATGATTCAACCAGGAGCTAAAACAAAGAATCGAGAGAGTCAAGGAGAAGAGCGGCAAAGATGGAGTCTTTACATCAGAAAGCGAATTTAGTGATGAGTTGATGGGAATACGTAAAGACTTTGTCACAATTCATGGAGAGATGCTGCTTCTAAAAAACTATAGCTCCTTAAACTTTAGTTAAATATTTAAAATTAGAAAGGGAATTTCCACAATATATCTAGAGATGGGTGCTTTCTTAAGGATTAGAGGAATGTAGCTACTAGCGTAAGTTATGTAATTATGTAGCATGAAGTAGAGCGTAGTGGCTACAAGTGCAAAATGTAGTTATTTGGTATAGTTAATAACCGGTTAGGTCGGACTTTTTTGTTCCCTTTTTATTTTGTTTATAAATGGTTCATGGTTTAAATACGATTATAGAACTATAATATTACAATATTAACAATCTAAAATTATTGAAAAAGTGATCTGAAAATTGTAGGCATTAACAATACTCTTGATAAACTTTTTGACCCTTTTTTATTTAACCATTTGATCTGGAAGAGATAAAACAACCCAAATTGACTTGTTCATAAGTAAATAGCCCCTTCTGGGTGTTGGTTAGGCCCGGTAAGTATTGATGGTAACTTTTTGTATCTCTTTTCGGTTTATAGGTATCATTAAGATATTGAAAAAGTATGACAAAAGAACCGGTGAGTTACTGCGTGTGCATTTTACACAACTTGCCCTTCGCCAACCATTTTTCACCACAGAACCTCTTACAAGATTGGTCCATGAGTGTGAAGAAAATCTCCAACTCCTCTTCCCTTTAGAAGCCGAAGTAGTTGAATCTAGTACTAGTGATACGAGAACCCCACCCTTATCATTCGGGGAAGGCACTTCGGACGTTTATAGACGGACTATTGATGCAATCAAAACCATAAAGGGTCTTAAAAAAGAAAGCTCTACGTCAAATCCGCTTTCCTTTGCATCTATTTTTGGTAACCAGGGGGATATCGACACTGGAGCTATAACCGCAGAAGATTCTCCTTCCGACTCCCAATCAGAAGCAATGGATATCTGGACTATCTTAGAATAAGATTGATACATTTTGGACATGTTGATATTTTGAATTTGTTCTTTTCATTATAGTTTCACTTCTTCGTCTGTTTTGATCTTGTAAATCAAACTAATTACTTTTGATAACCATGAATCCTAATAAATAACAGTTGGAAAAGGAATATATTATTGCTTAAGAATTCCTGTTTTGTAGGGTTTCTAATCTGTAGAAACAAAACTTTGTGATTTACATCTTGTTATTCTAGTTCTAAACCGGATTATAGATTCTTGTCTCCGTCCTCATAGCTAAATGGTAACGGAACTGACTTGACGGCTCGGAATTTTCCAACATTGTTCAGATGCTCATTCTCCAACCTGGGATTCATTCACTACAAGGTTAGATAATGTTTTTATGACTCATAAATCATGAGTAGGAATCGATTTAGACCTGAAGAAATTCCATATGCCACGTCTAATGATCTCCAAACTCGCAACTATTGCAATTAAGGCATTTCTATGGAGAAAAGGAGCTTCATGGAAATCCAGTACAGTTTGCATCCACGCGAGTCTTAGTATCACGTTCACCACCTGCAAGTTAGTTGACGAAAAATTAAGACCTCGGGGCATCAAATGTAGTGCTAATCGGTTAAGACGAGTAATTACCATTGCTAGAAAGTAGATGGATCTGTTGGGCAAAATAAGTTTATCTCTTAACCATGGATTCTCGGAATTTCTACTTAACAGACCCCAATCCATTACTAGATCCCAGTAGGTACTAAAAATTGTTGCAACTCCTGATGTTGATCCTGCGATAATTTTCAACGTCATTCCTCCTCTTTGAGAGTAAATTGTCCTTGCCACAACAGCAACAATGGTTGAGAAGTATTTGAGTGTCGAATCTCGACCTTCAAACATGCGTCTTAGGCACTATATATTTGATAATCAACAACTTTTATATCAGATATGCAATTATCAATGGGTCATACTGAACAACTTTAAAACAACGAAAAGTAGATTATGAATGTGTACCTGTAGGACTCGAATCCAGTATGGGACAACAGCGATAACAATAGAAATAGTCTTATAAATGATACTGTCACCGCAAATTTGTGCATCCCTCTTTTTGAAATCTCCCCATCCATAGTAGCATACATAGAACTCCAAATTCCTCAATAACTGAACCTGAAACCATAAACAAAATTGCCTAAACTTATTATTATTATTTCATAGTTCTGTCTAATCTTACCTGGCTCGTAAACTGATCGGCCAAGAAGAAATCAGGGAGAGTGACGATATACAAAGGAGCACAGATACAGTGCCAGAAACAGACTAAAAGGAAGTAACGATTTGCTCTATAGAGGATATTAAACGGACAGATTGCTATCAAAAGTACAACCTGCAAAACAAAGTTTACAATCAATTAAAAATACAAATACATTTTATACTTTTAAAATACGAGGGCAAGAGATGAATTCCTTACAAGTACTAAGCCGAGAGGGAGTAATTCAGTTAGAGCTTTGTAACTTTGAGTGTTTGGATCCATGTCCATTTCAAGGTTTGCGAGTACAGCGGCCAGAGTTAGTACTGATAGACCATAACCGAGGAGTAAAACTTCTTTAAAACCCATTTCTGTACCCGGTTTGCCTCCAAATATAAAGGAGTAATTCACACGATAACGTGTCCAATAATATACATTTCCAGCATACATGAGCATATGTAACACGAGAAATCCAAACAAGCTGTATAGTGGAAAGATGGTATTCATGTACCTTGGAGAAGATCTCGAGCATGTAAACTAGTAATAATCGTGACCATAAGTGCTAACGAGCATCCAAAGAAGCAACCTGCACGAGAGAGAAAATACATTGTTGACTTATACTGTACATGTCAACAATAACAATCTTGTCAGATGTTTATAACTTACCAACAAAAAATGTAACTCGATGCTTGTCTCTTTTAGCCTTAGGCCTCAAGGTGTTCATTCCTTGTTGTCGATTCTTATTACAGAAGTGCTTTATGAATGTTGCTTCGACTCTGTCTATGAGCTTGGCAACCTAAAGAAATTTCTTGGTTATACGTCAAGCACCGCTAAACTACATATATGAAGTCTTTATATGTAACATACCTCATTAGATTGACCCAGGTAAGATTCCTCAACCATCTGTAAGTAAGTATCCGACGCATTTCTTGATGTAATCTACATTAACAATCCATGTCAGCAATTGAAACACACGGAAAATCCCTAACCTTGTCATACTTCTTCATTATCTTGGAGAAGGCCAGTTGATTTAGAAAGCTGGTTTTCAAAGCAAGATACAATTCAGTTATAAAGTTTGTAGTACATCGTTGTATATGTGAAACGAATTAAATGGTCTAACTAGTGCTTACTTGTAGTTCTTTAGAAACCGAAGCTTTTCATGGAACTCAATAAAGGCCTGCTTCAACTTTCCTTGTGCATTTTTGACTTCATTTTTGCTGTAATGCAAGTCTACATTTAAACTATTGAAAACACTTCTCAATGTTGATCGCGGTGTTTCTGTGGTAGCGTTGATCTTTACACGATTTAAAACTTCTAAAGACGCCATTGTGTCTTGACGTTGTTCACTCTTCTCGGATTCTTGAATCACCTCTAACGGAATTGAACCTTCACTTTATCGAAAATTAGTAAATAACTTGAAAACACATATTTTTCGTAATGTTCTAAAAGTAAACTACCTGTGTTTGTTTCGTTGTTAAAGGGTGAAACCGCAGCCGAGACTGGATTATTAACTTTGATTCGAAGAGCAACGAGAGCATCCATTTGTATATCTAACTCCTTAGCCTCCTTTACCACCTCATCAACTTTTGTTCGAATGACTTTATTAAACTCACGATCAAGTATTCTATAGAACACAAGCTCAAACTCGCCGCCTTTATCCAACGACCGAAGAAAAACAGTCTGGTAAGTCGTAACATCGTCTCCTTGCTCTTCTTGATCATCTCCTGGATGCAATGCACTTACTATAATCACTTGGTCATCTTCATTATCTTTTTTAGGAGTACTAGTTAGTCCACTAAAGGCTCTAAACAGCGACACTTTTCGCTTAAACGAAGGCGCCTTCTTCGCATGGCGCGGATTCGACTTGGTCCGGGAACTCGAGATTTCCGTTAAAAGTGTCTTGAGATAGCTGTAATTCATATATGCTTCTCTCCATTCTGGCACCATTTGTGAAACAAATTCCTTCCCAAACTTCATTTTCTTTCTTCTTTTGTTTTCGAAATCGAAAAAATATCACAATGTTTTAAGTACTAAATTGTTGTGTTTGTAAACAGAAAAAAAACAAAATGAGTTTATATAAGCAAGACCCCTACAGGAAGAAACCAGCCAATTTCCAGCTTCATTCCGTGTTTTATAGAATGAAGAGTTAATTACGGATTTCGTCCTACGTTTGGAAAATTACATAAATCATCCGGTTTTGAAAAACTAATTATCATTTTTGCCCCTATAATGAATATCAGCTAAAAAATTTTATTAAAATTATCGTTAACTAATTACACATTTTGACTATAAAATTAATGTCCCTTAGAATCTAAGGACAAGAAAGATAATTAGTTTACTAAAACGGATGATTTATACAATTTTCAAAATTTAGAAACAAAATTTATAAATTATATAAATTAACTTTAGAATGAATCAATCAAAGATGTTAATTGGTTGGTAAGTTTATTTAACTTCCTAATAAATTGACAAATTCTATTAAAATCAAAACTAACAAATCTTTTTAACTTTTTCATCGATTCATTCTAATAAATACAACTTTTACTTTTGTTACTTTTGACTTTAAATTTACTTTTGTTCTAATCTTTTTATAATAAAAATAGGACCACAATTATTATACGGATAATTTCCTATATACCCTTTTTAAACATCAAAATATCCTATTTGCCCAACTTAAACTATAAATATCCAATATGCCAATAAAAATGGTGATTTGGGCAAATAGGATATTTTGATGTTTAATAAGGGCATATTGGATATTTATAGTTTAAGTTGGGCAAATAGGATATTTTGATGTTTCATAAGGGTATATAGGAAATTATCCCAAAATATATTTACGATTTGTTTATTATTTTTCTATTGCTTAGTACTAAAATTAGGCATAAAAGTAGTACTGATAAGCTAAGTTATATATTTGATTTGATTTTAGCTCGATACGAAGCTTTTTTTCTCATTTGAAACTACTTAAGGTCTGAATTCGACACATAACACGTGAGTTTCTTGTGTCTTGTGGTGTGGCTTATGCTTATATAATTTTGATTGTCAGATTAAATTTTTTAATAAAATTGTACTTTATATTTTCTTTTTTTATATCTCAAACTTTTCTTTAAAATTGAAAATATTATACTCATATTTTATTAATTCTTAAAATAATAATAATAATAATATATATCGACTTCCCTCTAATTTTTTTGGAAACTTTTCTTATGTTTTAATTGAGAAATAATAATAATAATAATAACAATAATAATAATAATAATAATAATAATACTTTCAACCGAGATTATAAACATGATAAAAGGTAAAGCACTTAAAGATAAAAATTAATGGGTTAGAGTAAGTAAAAAATATACGCTAAAGATAAAAGGTAAAGCACTTAAAGATAAAAATTAAACAAAAAATAAAGGGATCAAGAGTGGATCGATCCTTGACCCCTCTCTCTTAAAAGAATGGGTTTTAACTATCTTGACATATATACATGATCAGTCTAAAGCATATGTAGGTTGTACGATCATACAGAACTCTAGACCAAAAGTGTTCATTTTTTTCGAATAAGTATTTAGACCATGATTTTATTGAAAAATATTTTCGATGTAAAAAAAAGTTTTTTGTAAATAGGGTCATTTTTAAATTTCACACGTGATGTAGATATACTATCATGGAACAACTTAAAAGGTTTGGGAGTTCTAAGTTTTCTAGTATTTTAACTTATCAATGTAGTAAAAAGAAATTTCCAATCAGTGTAGTATTTTGACTATATATTTATGTTTTATGTCGGTATGTGTGGAATATGATGCAGGGGCGGATCTACTATGGCAATAGGGTATGCACATGCATACCCTATACAAAAATTTAGTAGTGCTAAATTTTGTGAAAATAGTTTTTTATAAGGCAAAAAACATAGTGTGCATACCCTCTCAAAGAAATTTTTTTTCAGTGCATACCCTATTTGTAAATTCTATATCCGCCACTGATATGATGTACTTGTATGTTGTATGTGAAGAGCTAAAAAATAGTCACGATTTTATTTGCCAAGGGTAGGGTTGGACTTTGGAGGGAAGGCCCATATAATATGGGCTGGAGTTTTATGGGCTGGAGTTTTATGGGCTGGATATAAATCGCTTCCATGAATACTGAAAAGGAAAGGTGAGTGGGCTTGCAACACAAATGGGTCGAATAATGTGTTTTGAATAGTATAGCTTCTAATTTTTATTTTGGAAAAAAAAAAACCTCAAAATGTTTTAAAATGAAAAACAACTTAAAGTTACATTCGAAAAAGAAAAGACTCTAACTTCCAACTTCATCTTCTATCTCCATTTTCAAACTACAACTATTTGCGCCAAATATACAATAGATGTAGTATCTGTCTTGATAAATGATGTTTGAATAAAAAATGATATTCGTTTAATATGAGGAATAGATTGTGAATAATGATAGAGAAACTAAATTTATAGAAAACATATTAGAAAAATGAATTTATGGAGAAATAATTATTCCTCTAACTTTGTCAATCAGGTCACGCGTTCGAGATTAAGTCATAAACAAACAGATTTCTGTTGACTTAACATGTTAGGAAATTCCGACAACACTTTTCCACATAGTTTACTAAAATATTTGGATAATTTTGATTTTAATTATTTTGGGATTGCATATTTTAAAGTACTTATAAAAAAGTGCGTTTGAAATAAACTAAAACACATTTTTACCCAAACACTTTAATATGCGTTTTGTTTTTTAAATGGGCTTTTTCGAGCTAGTTATGATACTTCTTTAACTTTCAATGATTTTTAAAAAAAATTTGGAAGTGTAGATTGCCTGAAATCGGGGAAAAAAAAGTTTTAGGAAAGGTGCACGTGTACATGGTAAAGTTCTTGACATGTATCTAACAGTCTGATCTATTACAATTTAGTATATGTAATTTTATTCATTTTTTCTGTTAAATTTGTGCAGTGGTTCATGATGAAACGCCAACACGCAGTCATAGTTATGGCCGAAAGTCTCTACTGCACCAAATTCAGGTATTATTGCAGGATAAGTATTTGATACTTACATTATTTACGAAATCCCAAGAAATGGACAAGTGTTAGTGGGTTGGCCAACCTGTACTAACTTATTTTAACGCAGACCCTTTTGACCTGTTACCCAACCCGCCCATTTGCCACTTTTAGTTGATGATTCATTTCAATACATTGTATCTTTCTTGTATTGCAGCCTGGTATGAAGGGGCGTAATTGCTATCCCGATGAACATTATTTGTCAACATTTTTTCCATGTGAGGAATTTTTACCTGGATTGCAAACGGGTCAGTTACTCACGTTAATTAGTCTGAAGGAAAATGGCATCCAAAATCTTAGAAAGAGGGAATCATCAGTAAAACATTTCGGTATGATTTTTTTTTTTTTTTGGATTTGTGTTTTGGAAGTGCATATGTTGTATTAGGAAGGAAACCACTCGAAACACTCCAATTCTTATAACGGATTTTGATACATTTTGTCTGTGTTATTCTTGCAGTCCATCACCGAGAATGTTCATGTTACATATAACGAAAAGGTATATTCCCTTTCGTCTTCTTTGTCTTGGTTTCGTATTAAATTATGGAATAATGATCATCTTTTATCTTATGCAGAAGGTAACTATGATTATGCCTTGTATGTGGACCGGGATCAACAGGCCGTGTTAATTTACCCGAAAAACAACTTGTGCAAGCTAAACCAAGAGATGAGTAGCAAGTATGGCCTGTATTCAAGGTTATTTATTCGTTGAATATGCTTCTCTATCTAACATTACATAACTAATATGAAAACTATGCACACATCTGTTTGCACCTAAACTATACGAAAACTATGTAAAGTTGGATAATCAAAGACGGACAACGATAGGAGCAGGTGGTACCTTTAAATTTTTCGGTTTAACCTCCCATTCTCCAGATTCTTTACAATCTGATAATACAAAATGTTTTGGAACCCAAACTTCACCTTTTGACTTCCTTCTTCTTACAAGTTCTCTTTCCTTCTCTTCAATTGCAGTTTTCGCATCATTTGCTTTATCCCATGACTTGTTCAGGATATTTTCGTTAACTTTTCCCCATATTACAGCAGATTCACTTGCCCACAATCCCTAAATCACGCATATATTCATCTATCAGTAAGAAACGTTGAAAGTAGGGACCAAACCCGTTAAAGGTTTGCATGAGAGACTAATGATAAAAATAAATAATGATAATGTTCTTTTACAAATGTCGGAAATTAATACCTTAGCATCCTTGACAATAGGTGTTTTCAGCGATGAAATCACATCATTTGCGCTATAAATCACTGTCGTTTTTCCATTGCTGATATCCTTAGTTGTCACAGTCCTGTGAAAGATAAAAAAAAAAAAAAGAAAAAAAAAAACGATCACCCTGTTTCTTTCTTTCGCATAAATAATTTTCATTTAATGATGTAAATTGTAATGGTGCAATACCTATCCCAATGACCATTTATCTCGTATATAGTCCTCATTTCTGGTGAAGATACAATCTTTCCTTTAATAGAACGGTAATTTCCCTTTTTTCCCAGGAAAAAATTGCCCTTATAAGACAATTGCGCTTCAAGGCCAGTTTCTTGGCATCGAATTGCGACATTGCCTAACCACTCGACATCAGGAACAGGAAGAAACTTTATAACAAGATTTGGAGAGTTCATAACGTAAGTTTCGCCATGGTTTAAGAGTTTCAGCTGTCTTTTTCCCAACACTTTAGTTTCTATAGAGGTGCCTACATGATATAATACACTAGTTGAATTTTCGTATGTATGAGTAAAATAATTGGAGATTGAAGAATCGGTCGTTACTCATACCATTGAATTTTGGAAGTGCATATTGGCACCATGTCATTTCGATGTTGTCTTTCTCATTAGTAGCATAAAGGGCACTCACGGGTGGATGATGTGAAACCTGTCAATAAGCGTAAAAAGAATCAAAACACATTACAAACATTTTTATTTGACCGGTTGAAATAAACTTCAACCCATATTAACCCATTCATAAGTAAATGGGTTGAAATTGCCATCTAACTTTACTACCATAATGTTCAAAGAAAAAGACCTGTTCGAGTAGCACATTTAGGTTGCCTCTTGAGACATGGTGGGTCTCTCCAAGGACGGGATTGTACGGAGCCACACCAAACATCAGAGGTCGAAAAGTGGATATGCTCCAAGCAACAACTGATGTGAATCGCTCAAGTGGAGTTCCACCATTTGCACATCTACTAAGAATGTCATTGTTGACACTATACACCGATTCTCCATAACATTGTAGTTGTGACTTAGGAATGTTGAAGATCGGTGGCAACTGAAATGCAACATAATATCAAACATTTATTCAGATTTTTCTAGGTTCGTGTTATTTTTTCTCAAAAACCATATTTCGGTTTATTTTCCAGCTTATCAAGTTATTTTTGAACTTTGAGTAATAATAACCTAGTAAGTCAGAAAATAAGAAAAAAAAAAAAAAAAACTATTAAAACAAATTAAGAAAACTACTAAAAGTTCTTGTAGGCCCGGTCAACCTGACCCAGCCTACTTGTACTAAAAAAGACTAAAATCATTTTTGACTCGTTTCCCAAACCCACGGATTCGCCCTATTGCCACCTCAAGTTATTATGACATACATAAAGTTTTATAACAATTCAAACACTAATAAACAAACCATACCGTAAACCTACTAAGATCGGATCCAGGCCGAACATTCGTCAGCAAACTAAACACACGATGTAACAAATTCGGTGTTCGATAATCACTACCAGACTGATCACAATCCAACGACAAAGGAGACGTTAAAACTGCTTTTAACTCCACCTCATCATCATCATCATCATCGTTTTCCATGACTCCATTATTATCATTCACCTGTTTCGATTTCGATATCATTTTTGTATACTGAAATTTGAGTCTAGAAAAAATTATGGTATATATTGGTTGAAATAATAACGTAACCTGAAATTTTAAGGAAAGTTGATAAAAATAGAATCTTTGATAATAATAGCACGCAAACTTTAACGCGTACCGAAAGTATTGTTGTTATAGATAGTATTATATTCCAAACCGTTTTTTTGTCTTTTCAGACCCAAAAGCGCCAAAACGTGCATAGCTTTCCGCCTGTTTCCAAGGGTTTTGATCAAAATGTTTTTAGGTTTATCCAAAATTACGAACGTCACATAAATCGTCCACTTCTGAAGACTAATTATGTTTTTCGTTTCTAATTTTTAACGCACGTACATTTTAGGGACGAAATGTGTAATTAGTTAACGAGAAATTTTAACGACATCCATTTTAGTGATAAAAAGCGTAATTAATTTTTAAAAATTGACGATTTATGTAACGTTTTAAACTTAGGAAAAAATTCCGTGATTTTGAATAAATCATAGGGACGATTTATGTAATTAACTCGTGTTTTTTTAATAAGATGTTTTATGTCCATGTAGGCCGATCGACTCAACCATAAAACCTAGGAAAATACTCCCTTCGTTTCAAAAGGAGTTGCTAGAAATAAAAACGGTTCAAGTAATCAAGTGTTTTTTCATTTGATTACCCACTAGGTTATTTATTCATTTTATAACATTAGTTACTTTTAAAATCTCTGTAACATTTATATTAAAAAGTTTGTGATATTTCTATTTGTATTATCTAATAAACATATCAGATAATAATTATAAAAATTTAAACGATGAAAATGGTAAAGAGAAAAAAAAGTAAAAAAAAAATCTATTAGACAATAAATATAGATCCGATAATAATTATGAATTATCTAAACGATGAAAATAGTTAAAAAAAAATTACATTTATCAATCTTTAAGGGTTAAAGTGTAAATAAAATGACGAGAAACTATTGGTGAGAAAAGATACGGTGATAAGTGATGACAAGTGGCAAGAAAATCTTGTTTAATTTAATATATAGATTAGATAGATATAGATATAGTCATATAGATATAGATTATAACTTTATATTAAAGACGTCAGTTATTTTTATAGTTTAAAACGTTAAAATTATTTAAAGATAAAATAAGAATTTACTACATTTAACTATTCTTATTTATAAATAAGACAATAGTTTAAAAAAAATATATAAATAAAAAGGTAAACAGTTTTTTTTAGACAAAAAAAGTCTCTTTATGTCCCCAAAATTTTAAAGTTTTTATACTTTAATCGACATACATAATCTTATATAAACGACGAAGAAGATATATATCAGCAATAATATGAAAGTCATACAATAGTTACGGAGTGTATCGTTAATTTGTAAAAGGCCAGATTAAAAATTTGTTCCACGTCACTCAACACCTCGAGCCACTAATACATGTCTATAAGACATAATTATTCATCATATAAGACATAATTATTCATTATTATATTGGGTTTTGATAATATTTGTCTTTTAAAAATGATAAGAAAAACATTTGTTTCATAGAATAAAAGTTAGTGGAAGGTTTGAATCGTTTGTGTAGTTGGTTGTAGCAAAACCATACACTGCTCAAATGGTAGGGTAGTCGAGTAGTTAGCACCTTAAATATCAAATAGATTAGACTCGTGAAACGTTTCAATCGTTTGGGTCACGGTTCGTGAAAAACATTGTATACATTGTTCAAATCGTAGGGTATCAATGTATAAATTGAATAGTTTGTAGGGTCGGTGAGTAGTTAGCAACATAAATATCAAATAATGTAACATCATTGAAGGTTTCAATTGATTGTGTAACCCGTTGATGGAAAATCAATTTGTAGATTGTTCAAATTGAAGGGTCCGTGAGTAGTTAACACCTTAAATTTCACATAACGTTAATTTACAAGGCTTTTATATAAGAAAAAAATATCTACTTTAAAACGTGCATATAAATTGATTTTTCATATATAATTAAGAATTATTTAAATGGAAATTTAATCAAAATAATATAATTTTGATATGTTTAGCACGTAGGCTTAAATGATTGACTACAATATATCGACTTTATTCCCTTCTAACAAATTATTATTATTATGATTTATAAAACAAAAGTGCCATTTTGCAACTAAAGGCATGTGTAGCTCTTTCCACTTGCCGGATATTTCACCGTCACCAACGGCTGATCATTAAACAAGTTTATTAATATGAGAAAACATTTAAGTTATTAAAATACTTGTAGATTACTTTTATAAATCGAGTTTTTCTAATATGCGTTCGTAAGACATATTTTAAAATCATTCATTGAACCGAAATACTTTTGTTAAGGTGAGATTTAAATTTATAGAAGAAAAGGAATTAAGTTTATTAATTATAGTTTTAATATCAATTAGTAATATACATGTGCGATGCAGCGGTGATAAAAAATTGTTTAAATTTTTGGTAAATAATTTTCTTCGATGGTACACATTTTATTACAATAAATTTACAAACGATCAAGTTTTTCGCTTTTATTATAGAAATTTAAAGTCTTATATAAATAATCGAAAAAGAAGATATGTGGGTAAACTTGATTAAGTTTATATAAGTAAAGAAGTAAGTTTATATGAAATTGGGGTTTATGAAAATCTTATATGACGATGTTATAGACTTAGTAAAGTCCATAACATTACGATTACTCTTACGGTGACATGTTACATGTATATCCATTTCATTTTTCTATTTCGAAAGGAAGCATCAATAATAATCAGTAATTCTATATCTAATCTAAATCCACGTTTTAAGACTTATTACATAAATGTCTGACGTGTGCCCATGTTAAGCTGACGATGACCTGGGACTGGGAGCTTAGTTGGCATCGTGGTCTGACTTTTTCTTAATTTTAAAAGTAGATACAATTATACATTAGTACATTAGTAAAGTTATTATATTTTATAAGAATTATATTTTGATTATTCAAATATACAAATATATCAAGTGGTTGGGTTTACCCTTATATAAACAAACACTTTTGTTCTATCAGAAACTGAGATATTTATCAAAGATTAGTTTAAATGAACATGTTAATATGTTTTGAGCCCTACTCGAAAGCAAGAACATAATGGATCGAATCAAGATAACATGGATAGATACATAACAACCGTCTATATATGTAATTACCGTCACATCTATGTTTCTTTTTTTTTGAAAGAATGAATATAGTGTTTTCGTATTTAGTAGAGTCAAAATGTGGTCGAGACCATATTTTATTCAAGAACAATAATAAACTATAAAACGATCGATGAGAGAGAGAGAGAGAGAGAGAGAGAGAGAGAGAGAGAGAGAGAGTACCATTTGGAAGAAGCTGTTGCTAGGGCTTATCTGCAATGTGTTTTGAAAGAGAGAAATGGTAATTAGGAAGCAAAACGATGGGTATATATATACATCGTTTGGTAGGGTTTGGTTCTCGTTTGAAAAAAAAATATATAATTTCTTCTCATGAAATTTGAGAAAGCCATATATGGTTCTGAAAGCGTATACGAATGTGTATGCAGGTTCAAGTATTAGTAAAAGATTAATCAATGAGTTTGGTTTTGGAAAGTAGATATTTAACACGTATATGTATAAATTTCCCATACAATACAATCAAGGTTATCTTAGAATTCTATGTATACGAGTATATTTGTTTAGTTTATAGTCTTTGACGTCAAGTTTTAAGAAGTTTGAGCTTTTCGTTTTCAAAAAATTTAGATCCTATCCTTGAATTTCTAATTGAATCTAATAGTTTAGACTAGCGAAAATTGATCTAAACTATATGTATACGTTATATAAAAAGTATCGAACGAAAAGAATACGGAACATTCACACAAGAGTAAATAAAGCTTTTTTCTTACTATATCAATAATATAGTACAACTCATGCGACACTACCTCGATGTCGCATGAAACGAACTACAATGTCGTATGCGACACTATTCAAAGTGCCGTGAGGCACTACAAAACAAAGCAAAGATTTTAAACAAGCTAATTGACATTACGTTTATACACTAACATAAAAAGAAACTTATCTAAATAAATAAAAATTCAAGTAGATATTACCTTTTATTTTGAAAAAAACCCTCAAAAACTAAAATAAATATAAAAAAAGAAAAAAGAAAACCTCGAACTATAACTTGTATATCCAAGTCCAACTAATTACGCTAGACATACCGTAATACCGTAAGATTATACCCTAAGATTGAGAGTTTGGGCTTATTTTTTTTCTTTAAGTGTTAATAGAATTTTTTTGTTTACATTTTATTGTTGAGCTTATCTAAAGAAGGTTTTAATTAAGAAGGTTTTAGTAACAATTATATTGTAATATTTTATTTATTATACATATTTAATATTATATTTATTTTAAAGGTCTTTATTTTAAAAATATATGTTTTATAATTGATATATTTGAGGTTCATAGAAATTTAGTGTAACGAATAATCTTACATCAAATTTGGGTAAATTGGTGATTTAAATATTGTTTTATTAAAAAATTACACGATTTTTGTCTAGTGATTGAGAATGATTTTTATCAAATTTTATATCATTTTAATATTTTGATGGCTTTATATATTATATAAAGATAAAGATTTCAACTGAATAAATGAAACAATTATTATTCTAATATGAAAACAATTGTTAATACTAAATTTGAAGACCAAAACATCAACTAGAAAACAAACGTGGGAACTTTAATAATACCAAACCCACTTAATTAATTGTAGCAATTATTTTTACATAGAAAAGATTAATAAATTAGATTCTCGTATGAGTGGCCTAATCACTAGCCAACATGCATTTTCAACCTAAAGCATTTTATATTTTTATTTCTCAAATTTTGAGTAATTTAAAAAAGAAAAAGAAGACATATCCATCATAAAAAACAAGATTAAACTTGGTAGTGTAATTTTTTTTGAAAAGCAAAGATATATTCAAAAGCCTAACTAGGGAAAAAGCAAAATAATCCAAAATTGGCTTCAAGACGAAGCAAAAAAAGACCGACAAAGCCTAAACAAGAAAAACAAAATACAATCCCAAAAATAACCGCCAAAAACAAGACAAACCATCTAAAAAACTCGAGGGTTACGAATCCAATCACTTCAGTTGAATACCGACTAATAACATTTATTTGAAAGTCAAAGAAGAGAAATACGTTGAACCATGGGAAAAATGTCCTCTCACAAATTTTGTCTATCTCTTCAACACTAGCATGAAGGACCTTGTTTCGTCGTGCGTTAAAAGTTGGTAGTGTAATAGTACGTCACTATTTTTGGACAAAGAAAAGGTGTTTGGATCTATCACGTTAGCCGATTCGATTTATTCGGCCAAACTCGTGATAATCATTAGTTTCGATTTATTCAAAGAAAACAAACGTTAATACCATTTTTCATCCCACGAGTGTCGTCCACTATACCGAGTAGCTTGTAGTTATGAAATGGTCCTAGAAAGTTAGTTGGAGACTTGGTTGAAGCTTTTATTATGCTCTTTAATTGCAACTATATTGTCACATTTGGGGATACACTTTCCTCACTTAATTATGTGTACTAAGCCATAAATGGAAATATAATTACGTACATAGCATCTTATCTTAAGTTATATACAAATTAAATATCCTTTTAATTTAACGAAAATCTCTGTTTTGGATCCAAAATCGTTGCAAGAAAATGTCGGTGAATTGGATAAATTGAATTGTGGACCCATGTTCTTTAGTCTTAAGTTGATTGGGTTGTATGTGTAAATAACGTCTGTTTTTTTTGACTTTTTTGTATAGTTGATTGCCTGTGTAAATAACTTCTGTTTTTCTGGCTAATGAAATTGTTATCAATTTTAATTTAAATAGTTATAAAAGATAATTTAAATGATTAAACTAAATCATAGAATGAAAATTTATTACGTTATAAGATAATTTTCAAAATTTATTTCAATGTATGATTGTATTGTAGGTGTGGGATCAATTAAGACATGTAAATTATTTGAGACCTAAAGACTTGATCTCAACCCTCAAAAAAAAAAAATCTAAGGGCTGAGATTAAAACAAAATTTTGTATTGGAAGGGCATTTTCGTCCTTTAACAAAATACAAAAAAATTACAGAGACCTAAAACCTCAACCTCCCTAACCTCTTGTTATCAATGGCGAATCAATCGACCTAAAACCTCCATTCGAATCAATCGCGATTACCTTCGTAAAACCTCCATACGAATCAATTGAAACGAATCCAGAATCAATGGAAACGAATCCTGAATCATTGAGTAACCTTTTGGTTAGGATTGTAATAGATGCTATTCTCCCGACTTACATAATATCGCTGTTTAGCCATTATCATGAGGGCAGAACGTCCATCCACTATTTGGCAATCAACTATTACAATGGATGCAGTTTCAACAATTGAGGGATCCTCACTCGTCTCTTTAGTTGTGGCGTTTCAACAGGTAATTTGTATTCATCTTCTATATTTATTTTTAATATTTGTATTTGAAAAGTACTAGGTTCGACCAAAAACTTAAGGAGGAGTGTATTAGTTACGTATAATACTTCGGTTTATGAAAAATCGTCATGCTTACAGGGGTGGGTGCTGCGTGGAAAACAGCCAAAGTGGAACCTGGAACAACGGTTGCTATATTTGGACTTGGTGCAATTGGGCTAGCGGTATGATATTTCTAATGCGTTGGATTAAATTTTGGTGAGTAGCTGATTTTATTTTCTCCCCAACCTGTAGCAGATACTCTGGATGTTGCAAGTTTTGACAAGAAAATGAAAGAAGTTGCAAAAAACAAGAAAAGAAAGAGCACCAAGCTATCTGTATCCGAAACAACTGAAATTGTTGTCCCCACTACTTCAGAAGATGTTAACGATGGTAGAAACAGTGCTGGAAGGAGTGACAAGAAAAAGAACAAATCGAAGAAAAATGGAAAAGATAAAAAAAATAGAAAGAAGGACGGTGTTCTTGAAAATGTTTCCCACTCTAATGAAGTTGACCTAAAAAGTGGTATGTACGGTCCTATAATAGTAGCTTATGCACCGGCTTTGACTTGTTTTTGAGTCAATTTAACACAGTTTAGTTACTTTAAGGTAAGTCAAAGAGAAGACCTCAAAAAGAAAATATGCCAACTTTACTGGACGATGATGATGAAGTTTATCAAATCTCTTCCGGGGATGAGGATGAAACAACGGGAATGAAAAGTATGTACTTTTACAAATAGATGTTCAATTAATCTGTTCATGATGTTTATACTGTCATTTAGAATTTTAATTCTAAGTAGGGATGTGTTAGTAGCTTCAGATGATTCTGATAGAATATCATACGAAAATTGTATCAAAGAAAGAACATAACTGTATTCTAATAAGTCTTGATTTAAATTGGTTTTATCTATGTCTTTAGGATGGATCACTAAATATCATCGAGCTAGACCTGGGGCAGAGGTCTTGTTGGAAAATAATAACGACTTCTTAGTTGACTACTGGGCACAAAAGGAGGTAATCATAACTATTTTCTATGTATACACATTACTTTCTATAAAATCCTAAATGGAAAACAGGTTTCGATGGGTGGGTCAAAACGGGTTAACAGTTTCTTGGCCTGTTTTTTGAATTTTCGTAAATATTTAGTATTCCAAATTATAGAAGTACAAGACTTATTATCCGAATGAAAATCAGTTTTTTGTTTCTTTCCAGTTAAATAGTCTAGGAAGATGTAAATAGTACTAAGGTAGATTCTTGAAAGGTCAACTTGTTTGACTCGTTTCTTTTCTAGCTAGGTTTTTGTTTTACCCATTGACTATTTATCACAAAAATGTAATCAAAGTCGACCCATTATCACAGTTATAACTGTTATCTTTACTTCTCATTATTCAGGAAAAGAAAAAACGGGAAGAGGATGCAGCAGATGGTGGATGGACTGTTGTTACACATAATAAGGGGCGGAAGAAAACAACAGATGCTGAAAGTGGTACAACTGTGGGTTCAGTCGCTCAGCTTGCTGTGATGGATAAGATGTCGAAAAAGAAAGATAATCAAGTAGGCCTCAATTTCTATCGTTTCCAGAAAAGGGAGGCACAAAGAAACGGTATGTAATCATGTTTTTTACATTTTTGTTTTTTTTGCATTAACAACTTTTTGTTGATTTTTTATTATCTAAATATATTAGTGTTGATTATGATTAGAATAATAATAGTATCGTAATAATAACTAACTTTAAATAAATTAGTTTATGATGTTTATATACACATTATAAATAGTCTTTGGGCAACTTTCAACCCATTTGACTTACTTGATCTATTAATTTGACCCGTTTGAGATAACACACAACCTGAAGTTGACCATGTCAATAGTTTTTTAATCGACCCTTTCATAAGTAAATGGTGGGTGAAATTGCCTCGTCTGGATTTGATGCTAAATTTTTTGAATGCTTGCAGAGATTATGATGCTACAAAGCAAATTCGAGCAGGACAAGAAAAGGATACAACAAATGAGGGCAGCTAGGAAGTTCCGACCATACTAATTTGGGTTAACTCATATACAGCCTACACATCTGATTTTGTATGGTAAGTAAGGATCGGTAGATGGAAACTCGTCACAAGCTAACATGAGAGGGTTCAGTTGGCTAATTTGAAACGGCTCAATTTTGTAATGTGATTGAAAAATGATAAATATTACACTAGTTTATTTGTAATTTTATTTATAAACCTCCATATTTTTATGGAACCATGTTCTGAAAATGCGTGTTTGTATGTTATGACATGAATTTGTTTGCAGGACAAGCATTTGGATGTTCGTTTCATTGTGTAGTAGTAAAAGGTAATCATGAGTTCATGATTATTGCTTTTTGATTATTTAGAGTCTGGAATTATTTGAATTTTTTAATCATAAATTTTTTGAAGTTGATTATAAAGTAAAAATTATGTCAAATATCATATATGATAATGGATATGGTATATCATATATGATAATGGATCTGGTAATTTAATTTTTTTAAGTTGATTATAAAATAAAAATTATGTCAAATATCATATATGATAATGGGCCAGGTATATCATATATGATAATGGATCTAGTATTTTAATTTTTTTAAGTTGATTCTAAAGTAAAAATTATGTCATATATCATATATAATAATGAGTATGGTATATCATATATGATAATAGATCTGGTAATTTAATTTTTTGAAGTTGATTATAAAGTAAAAATTATGTCAAATATCATATATGATAATGGGTCTGGTATATCATATATGATAATGGATCTAGTATTTTAATTTTTTTAAATTGATTATAAAGTAAAAATTATGTCAAATATCATATATGATAATGGGTCTGGTATATCATATAGATAATCAATCTGGTATTTTAATTTTTTGAAGTTGATTATAAAGTAAAAAATATGTCAAATATCATATATGATAATGGGTATGGTATATCATATATGATAATGAATCTGGTATTTTATTTTTTTGAAATTGATTATAAAGTAAAAAATATGTCAAATATCATATATGATATACCTATTCCAAGTAATAGGTATATCATATATGATAATGGATCTGGTAATTTAATAACTTTTTGATTTAGTTTGCAAAATGAGTTGTTCTGATCTCTATGATCTCTATTACTTGAAAACAGGTATATCATATATGATATTATAAGCATATATGATATATACATATTTCAAAGTAATATGATAGTTATATCATATATGATATGTATCAAATAACATAACCATATCATAACTATCATATATGATATGTATCAAATAACATAACCATATCATATATGATATACCTATTACTTGAAAACAGGTATATCATATATGATACGGATATCATATATGATAGGACAAACATCATATTATACCTATTACTTGAAAACAGGTATATCATATATGATATACCTATTACTTGAAAATAGGTATATCATAATATGATATACCTAAAACAGGTATATCATATATGATATACCTACTACTTGAAAACAGGTATATCATATATGATATTATAAGCATATATGATATATACCTATTTCAAAGTAATATGATAGTTATATCATATATGATATGTATCAAATAACATAACCATATCATAACTATCATATATGATATGTATCAAATAACATAACCATATCATATATGATATACCTATTACTTGAAAACAGGTATATCATATATGATACAGATATCATATATGATAGGACAAACATCATGTTATACCTATTACTTGAAAACAGGTATATGATATATGATATACCTATTACTTGAAAATAGGTATATCATATATGATATACCTATTACTTGAAAACAGGTATATCATATATGATATTATAAACATATATGATATATACCTATTTAAAGTAATAGTTATATCATATATGATATGTATCAAATAACATAACCATATCATATATGATATATCTATTACTTGAAATAGATATATCATATATGATATACCTATTACTTGAAAACAGGTATATCATATATGATATACCTATTACTTGAAAACATATATATCATATATGATATACATATTACTTTGAAATAAGTATATCATATATGATATGTTTACGATATTACTTGAAAACAGGTATATCATATATCATATACCTATTACTTGAAAACAGGTATATCATATATGATATTATAAGCATATATGATATATACCTATTTTAAAGTAATATGATAGTTATATGATATATCATATATGATATGTATCAAATAACATAACCATATCATATATGATATATCTATTACTTGAAATAGATATATCATATATGATATACCTATTACTTGAAAACAGGTATATCATATATGATATACCTATTACTTGAAAACATATATATCATATATGATATACATATTACTTTGAAATAAGTATATCATATATGATATGTTTACGATATTACTTGAAAACAGGTATATCATATATGATATACCTATTACTTGAAAACAGGTATATCATATATGATATACATATTACTTTGAAATAAGTATATCATATATGATATGTTTATGATATCATAAACATATCATATACGATATACCTATTTCAAAGTAATATGTATATCATATATGAGAGGAAACTGGACTGATGGTGACTGAGACATATGAACATCACAGACTTGATTATTCAAATTTAAGATGCCTTAATGACCTAATCCCTCTTATGAAGGCAATATTTCTGTAACAGCTCAATCATTCAATAGCTCAGTTATTCAATAGGTCTCTGCAAAGACCTAAATGCATTAGATTTTTGAATCGTGTGCAAATCGCCACAAACACCATTTAAATATCACCATTTGACTTCACAATAGAATCTATTAAAATGAATTATGCTATCTTTTAGCATGAGCATGATCCAGAATACAATGAACTGTGCAACTTCTAAGGTGTGTACCAGCAGAAAATTAAAAACAAAGATTCTAACTAACCAAGTAGAGATGTTCCCCTTTAAAGTAGCAACATGTTGATAAACATCCCCGTTGGGATGTGTGACCAATGAAAATGAATTCTTCCACCACCACCACCACCAACGCTCCCGCTCTTGCTACCATGACCTCCATCGCTTGAAATAAATCCAGACTCACATATAGGCAAAGCATTCAAGAACTGTTCCACCAGATCCACCCCCGGGGCCTTGATCCCAATCATCGTTACCATGATATTTGTTCACAATATTTTCCACATAACTCCCTCCATTAGATCTTAATGAACCATCAACAAACAAACTTGCCAAAGGATGTTCCGATGAACCAATCACTAAATACACCAAAAAGATGCAACAATTAACAATTATTGTGTTTCTCATTAGCAACAAATACATATTTTGCCTATATTCCAAAAACGAGGTTTCACATCATAACAATTGACCATTTAGTAAGGTCTAAAGATGACGGTAAAAATCATGTAGAAGATTTGAGCTCACCTAGAACACCACCACCAGCAGTTGAGTCAGTAATGACATCATTTCCGCCTCCACTACCCAGCCAACAAGGAAAATCAGCATCTCCATACGGAACACCACCCTCCATGCACATCCCATTATAGCAGCCATACCCACCACCACTGCCAATGCCAACATTTAAGACTTTCCCCCTACCCATTCCTCCTTTGCATCCTGTGAAAATACAAGTATATTAACTGAAATTTCCCATCATTTTACTAGAGGTGGCCATTTGGAACCGTTTACGAATCAACAGTCAATTAAAGTTATAACTTTCCTTTGACGTGTCAAATAGGTAAGTTTAAAAATTAATAGTTGAAAGGGAAATAAATAGGTTGAACTGGTCGAGCGTTATATAATGTCTTCAAAATGCGAAAAGCTCTTTAATCATTTCATCCCTAATATCATATTGTTATCGTAATAATATAATTATTTTAATCAAAACTAAAAGGATTAGTTATTAGTAAAATGCAAGTAAAGAAAGAATATGCTTTGACCCATTAAAAAACCCGCCTGACCGGTCCGTTTTGCTATCTTCTTCCTAACAAAAAAAGGATTATCCATACTTATTAAAAGATTTTATCCCCTTTGAATACATTATATAGTTTTATAATGTAATACTCCTATCATATATGATATTCCTATCATATATGCCTATCTGCCTATCATATATGATATTCCTATCATATATGATATTCCTATCATATATGATATGCCTATCATATATGATATTCCTATCATATATGATATGTGATTATTATGATTAGATGATTTTTACTCTTCTAATGTGTACTATGATTGGATGATTTTTACTCTTCTAATGATTTTTACTCTTCTAATTACAGATTCGCCTTCAAATAAACTTCTTAGATGCTTAAATGTATGTACCATTAAGAGTAGTCTCTATCATATCAATGCAAGTTCCGACTGATCTCCCATGTGCCATGGCCTCAGCTAATGTTGATCTAGCTTCACCATGACGGAGTAATATCAATAGTGTGTTTAGTACAGCCCATCTAATCAGAGCATTTGCTTCATCTTTCGAGAATTCCAACCAGTTAAGCACTCTATCCAACTGTTTGATTATAAAGAAATAAGCAATGATGAAAGTGATTAACGGGTCAAAACAAGTACATTTAGTTCTGGTTGGGTTCAGTTAATTTGCAAACATTTTTGTCCTTTTTATGCATTAAAACTACACAATACGTTTAACCCCGTTCAACCCATTTGACCTACCTTTTTCACTATTTTTCTTAACTTCCCCTGTTGAGTTAAAGTTTAACCCAATCAACCCAGTTATAAATAAATGGGTTAAAATTGCCACCTCTACAAGATAAAGAGGAAGAACATACTTTCTCCACATCTGCGTGATGTCCTTTTGAGTATCCGAACACCAAATGCTCTGCTACTAAGCCTCCAAGTATCACGCATGCAAACTTTCTTAAAACCTATGAAAGCATACACCAACCCGGCATTGCCGATCATCTAAATGGAAAAATTTACAGCAAAAAATAACTTTCAAGGGAATTAGATAACTAACCGTAGAAGACAACTTGCGTTTATTGCCCTACATGCATTATGAAACAGGTCATGTTAGTGGTCTGCATGATGCTAAAGTCAAATACAGAATTGGCATTAGGCCTAATTGATACTTTAGAGTATGACCATCTACCCCTTAGGAAAATTATTGAATGCGTAGGAAAAACAGCCTTACCCGATGGCCTGGCTTTCTTTTATGAATATTTTTCTTTGAATCTTCTAACTGCATAAATAAAATCTAGTCTATGTTATAACAGAGAAGCAAAGGTTACGTTACCAAACTTATGCTAGGAATAGACTAAATAGTGGAAGAATTGAAGTACAATGTGCTAATTTTAATTAATTCGGTTTTGCGAAAAAAGTTTTATTGCATTTATAGCCAACCCACTCTCAAAGTAAAGCAAACCTCTTATAATTTAAACAAAATTTACTAGTACAGACACCAACTGAGAGACGTAAAGCATGTATCAAGTCACAGACAATTGGTTGGTCTTTTATAAGCGGCATAATGTTGTATATACAAGTTAAGACATTTCATCAATCAGGTTGAAGAAGGTGAAACAAGTGAGTAAGCAGTTACCTCTGTCAAAAATTCAAAGCCGACAAACTTAACGCTTGAATCAGAAACTTGATCTTGCTTCACATCTTGGGTGAAAGAAAATTTGTAGTGTTTGGGTAAAACACCAAGCAAGTAGCCAACTAAAAAATGACCTGCTTCGTGCTGCAACACTTGGCTTCAACTTCCAAAATGTATATCATTAGGTACTGCAAACAAAAATATAACCCGACTTACAGTCAATGCAATGCATCATAATATCTGCTTACTTGTGTTGGATTATATCATCTTGGAGACATACATCATCCGATGCTTGAAGGCTAGTGTTGATTGAATCAAGAACCGAGTCGAATAACGGTTGAAGAGCACTGAGATGTAATTCCTCTAGTGTTGAAACTCTTCGAGGAACCTTAAAGACATATAAAAGAATAGTTCAAATCTTGGCATTCAATAACTAAGACAAGAAAATGTGAAACTGACCTGTTTAGCAGAAGCAAAGCCACATAGTTGGAGCTGTTTGATTAAAGAAACAGCTAACTTAAAGTTTCCCTTGGATAAGTGTCTGTCCACCATTTTTAGTTCCTGTTTGAGTACTGGTCCTCGCTGGACAACGGTAACCGACCAATCTCCCAATATCCTACTCATTTTTCAATTCTCTTTCTAACTCACCAATATCCTACTCGACAGAACTTCGATAACCGGAGAATCAGACGACTGAACTCCCAAAACCGAAGAATCATCCATTGAACGAGATTAGGGTTTGCAGATTGACAGATTAGGGTTTGTAGAAGATTGAGAGATTAGGGTTTGTAATTTGTTTGAAGGAGAGAAAGAGTCTGCAATGAGAAAACACGGGAGGGAAAAAAAATAGAAAATGTAAAATGACTAAAATACCCTTCCGGGTTTATTTTCATTAATTTTAAGTGGTTAAATCTGGACCATTGATCATCTTGATCCAATGATCCAGAATAGGTCTTTTGGTCTTAGTCAATAATGAGGTCTTAAATGATCTCTTTTCTTGTATTGTATTGTATTTTGTATTAGAGAGAATTTATAATTTTAAAATGAATATAAACCTAAGTTCATAATGGTTATATATATATATATATATATATATATATATATATATATATATATTACAACTTTTGAAAACGACGTTAGAAACAGTGAAACAACCACGTTGTCTGCTCCCAGCAGCTACTCTGTCTGCTTCAATAATAATTTTTTCTCTTTGTTTTTTTATAAAAAAATTGTTTACCTTCTCTTTTTACGTTATTCTATTAAATAAAGTAATTACATCTTTATTTCAATTATTTCTTGGTTTATTTTTTAGTTACTCTACAAGATAATGATTACTTCTTTTTTAGTTTCTCTATAACATAGGGTGTATACATATTCATTTTCATTTATCTTTAAATTTTTGTGTAAGCCTCTTTATTTTGGGTTAATTTTTCTTTTTTATCTATCTTTTAGGTTACGCTAATTAATAAATTAGATACGTCTTAATTTCAAATATTTAATTATTTTTGGTTTTAACTTTCTTTTTAGATTACGTTATTTACTTTGCAATGTTTTCATTTGTGTTTTTTACACAATCAATTGATTCAAATTAAAAAAAAATTATTCTTTTTGCTTCCACAACTAATTTTACACCGGATAAAGTTTTGTCCCGCCACAATACACATGGAAATAATCTAGTTAGTAATAGCGGTCAACATACGACTCTAGGACTAATAAATGCTACATTGTTGGTTTGTTGGTCAACACAAAACGTTAATGCAACCATTTTCTTGAACCAAAATAAATTGCAAAAATTGTATGAATTATCATTTAAATGTATAAAAAATATTATGAAAAGGCAGAAGTTGTATTAAAATATGTTTTTCACTCGAAACCAGTTTTTATTTTTAAACATCCATTTGACGGTATCATATATAAGACCAATGTTTTCATTTTTCTTTTTTTTTTTTGAACTAGACCAACGTTTTCATTAAATCCATGATTTGTTACTTTTTCCTAATAAATTTTTGTTCTTCTAAACCGTTCGAATAATCTTATTTACATGAAGACTGTAAATAGAATTATTCAAATGATTATAAAGACAAAACATCAATATTTTCCCAAAAAATATGATAAGAAAATATAAAGTTTTGTAAAATAAAGAGTAAATTACATAGATCGTCCCTAAGGTTTATATAGAATTACGGTTATCGTCCCTAAGTTTGAAACGTTGCATGGATGGTCCCAAAGTTTAGACTAATTACGGATTTCGTCCCTAATTTGGATGTCCGTTAATTTCCACCGTTAGGGTTCCCTCACGTGTTAAACACGTGAGGGTATTTTAGTCTTTTTGCCAATAAAGTCAAGATTGTGTACCAATAAAGTCAAAATCAAATAAATCAAAAATCTCTCTTACAATAATAAACACACACACACACAATCCTTCATCCCCAAATTCAAATTCACACACACACACACTTTTTCACATGCTTGAAACCATCTTCAGGAGTAATTAACCGACGGCATCTCTTGAAACCATCGACGATTAGATGGCGATCTCTTGAAGAAATTAACTGGTACAGACGGCATCTTGTTCCTAAACCTTGGATGCCACAGCCGCCGCCACAGCCACCTGGGTTCCGCCACAGTCACCAGTTCTAGATTCCCCGTTATCATCATTTCCTACATCACCTTACGTTGTCGAACATAAGAGACGTGTGCCACGTCTTTCAAAGACTTTCTCCGAGGATGATGCTGTTCTTCAGCAAGCTCTAGCTGATTAAAAGATTGTTGAGATCGGGAAAAGTTTGGAAGCGGAGGATGTTGGATCTAGCAAGGTTTTTGACATCACAGATGCTGTTTCTGGTGATTTTGAGGATACCGGTAAAAAGTTTCAGCCAATTGGAGATCTTGAAAGAAAAGAGGAAGTTGGATCTAGCAGATTCCAAATTCTAGGGCTAATTGGATATCTCTGTTTTAGAATTAGTTTTCAATTTTACGGGATTTTAATTAAGCATGTTTAGATGGATTTAATAATTGAGTAATTGTGTTTCAGAATTTAGATAGCATATGAGAGACGGATTTGGTTTGCAAATTTTTCTATTTTATTTATTTAGTTCTTGTTTTGATAAGAGTTTTTATAATTTTTTAACTTTGGGGAAGAATAGTGCGAAATGACGAAAATACCCCTCACGTGTTTAACACGTGAGGGAACCCTAACGGTGAAATTAACGGACGTCCAAATTAGGGACGAAATCCGTAATTAGTCCAAACTTTGGGACCATCCATGCAACGTTTCAAACTTAGGGACGATAACCGTAATTCCATATAAACCTTAGGGACGATCTATGTAATTTACTCTAAAATAAACTATCTTAGTATATACACTCACTATCCACACCCTACGCACATAAACTTCGAATGGCACTCTAACCATTACAAACATTAAACCGACAACTTCGTTTTGACCACACTTGAAAATTACTACTCACTCGAATAGAAAAACAAACGAAGAAAAGAAGTAACAAGTAGTAGCCTAGTGGTTTCGGATTTGGCAAGCTCACAACCATGAACTACACTACTAGTTACTCGCTTGAAGCCGACAAATGTCGTGATCATTCATCTATAAATCCCAATTTAATACTTCCTTTTCAATCTTCTTATTACCCATTCAAATGTTTTCGTCCAAACATCCACTTCTCAAAACTCTTTTTTCTAATTGCATTCGTCCCTTGGTCCAAGTTGTTAGGGAATCAAAGACTTGATTAAAACTTTTTTTTTACGATAAAACGTTAATGTAACGGAAACTTATAAGTTAATAAATTGATTTTCAAAATGGACCCAGTTGTATCTTTTGGTGAATCAATAAAAAAAGTAAATAACATAAAGAGTTAATTACATAAATCATCCCTAAGGTTTGTCTCAAATTATGGATTTCGTCCCTAAGTTTAAAAAGTTGCATAAATCATCCACTTTTAGAAACTAATTACCTTTTTCGTCCCTAAGATTTGCTCCAAATACGGATTTTGTCCCTAAGGTTTGTCCTCAATTACGGATTTGGTCCCTAAGGTTTGCCCCAATTACGGGTGCAAATTAGAAATTAGGGACGAAAACCGTAATTAATTTCTAAACTCGGACGATTTATGCAACTTTTTAAACCTGGGAACGAAATCCACAATTTTGGGTAAACCATAGGGACGATTTATGTAATTAACTCTAACATTAAAAGATGATTATACCAAAAAATCACTATAGTGATTGTTGAACCTTTATAATGAAGCTTAGATCTGAGTGCTAGCTCTTCTATGTAATCTAAACTCCAAAACAACAAAAAAGTCAAACCTATTTTGTCCAAATATATCAGTATTTTGATTTTAAAAGTTTTAGATAAACCAAGTTTCTAAAACAATAAAATATTATTTTCGTTATCATTAACATTTAGTTATAAACAATTTAAATAATTAATTAAAACTTTTAACAATTAATTATTTAATCCCTTAAATATAAATAATCAAGTTGTTATTAACCGAAACTTCTAGTTATTTTATTTACATATATATATATATATGGTCTAAGTGTCTAAAAATGTGACTCTATAGACTTCACACACTTAGTAGTGTGACTTAACGTTTAACCGATCACATTATAATTTCAATACAAGTTACTCAATTTGCCGAGTAAATGTTGCATACGTCAATTAGGGATCCACTTTACACGATGCCAAGCAATGATCAACCGTCTCAACTTCGTCATTACAACACGAACAAAATGTAGAATGTAGATCTATCCCTCTTTTGTCCAGCTCCTAACGAATCGAAAATATTTCCTTTAAAGCTCTCCACACAAATGCATTTACCTTTTGTCTAACTTGCACCAAGGTGTTTCTTGTGCACCCGGATTAATCCCCCAATGCAGACAATGCCTTGACTGCAACGATGACATCCTCATCGAAAGCCTATCTCCTCGTGTCCCTACAAGAATTCGATAAAAAAAATGTTTTGTAAGTTTAGGATAAGATTTGACATTTCTCCATTTGCTCCCTTAAGCTCCTTCAACAAATCCCACGTCCATCGCCATTCCCCATTAACTCGAGCACCTTATCTACTACACTCGCAACCTTGTTCCTCTAAAGTTTACATTTACACCAATTTTATCCATACCCACTCCTACTTTCATAATGTCCCGTCCTTTAACCCCTCCCTTATATTCCCCGTCTCTCCGTCCACCATCCCTCCCAGTCATACGTTTTTATCTTATACGCCTTAAACACATAAGCTCCTAGCACGAGTACCTCGGCTCATACACATATTTGACATTCTTCTAAAGTAATATACAACAAAAGAAGCATAGAATACAACAATATGTGCAAGCTAGAAGCATCAACAACTAGCAAAACTTGATAGTTAAAAAAAACAGAAAGTAAAGAGTCTTTTTTCACCTTATACTACTCTCTTTACATCTCTTCCCATATAAATACATCTACCATTTTCTATAATCTTATTTTTCGCACGGTTTTACAAAAGAATAACATTACACCCACGGGTTCTACCGCTTATACCCCATGGCAACAACGGGTATCCGGACCTTATGTCCTCTGTTTCCCTTCAACAAAACTTCTCCAAAACTATAACTATTAGTCACTGACCGCACGGTTAGTGTGACCATGAATCTACGTGACTCACCTGGTTTTATAGTCATGGAATGAGGGCTTGTTATAATGGATATGGCTGGTGACATTCTTGAAGTAATCGTGTATGTCTCTTCTTCATCTACGTTTGTGACTGTTCGTGTTACGGTTTGTGTTCTGACAAGATGAGAGACTGTAATTGACGGGGTATTTAGATTGTAAGGATGTCCGAGGGTGTAATTACATGGATGGTGAGTGTAGTTAAGTAGCTCGTGGTAGTCGATTCCGGGTGTTGTGCATAAGAATCCTAGATAGTCTTGGTAACCTAAAATGTTGACAAATAAAGAAGTCAAACGTGTTGTCTTTAGATTCAAAACTTGTACAGATTTTAACGCCAATTTAATATGAACAAACACGTTTTCAATTTAAACTTATCAGAAAATAAAAAGGGTTGTCGCACTTTTACATAAGAGATTATGATTTTGGTTAGAATTTTGCTTTAAAAAAATAGGCGATTGACCTTAAAAGTCAAAATGTACCTGCATCAAAGACGAGACCAGGGTCCAGAGCAGCTCGGGGATTTACGTGCCCATTTCCGTAATCAAAAGGTGTTGCTGAGACAAATGCTAATGTATCGGATTTTGAATATTGTTCTGCTAGAATTGGTTTCTTGGCTCGATCCAAAGTTGTTGAAGTTGTCATTAAAGACGACTTAATAGCAGCTGGGCTCCAATGAGGATGTTTCTGTTTAATAAGAGCTGCTATTCCTGCAATATGTGGTGCAGCCATGCTCGTTCCAGATACCATAGCAAAATTCTCTCCTGTTTCAACAAAATATCGTCATTTCATTTCTGGCTTTCTCTACGCATATGCCCCGGTTATAAGTTGAAAGTTGAAACTGATTAACACACATCCAAATAAATGGGCATTTACCTATAAAATTAGCCTGATCGGTTCCATTGGGAGACCAAGAAGCCCAAATTAAAGAACCAGGAGCTAAAATATCAGGTTTTAAAAGATCCGCATCACGAAAACTATAATCTTTTATATTTGGCCCACGAGCTGAAAACAACGCAACTATCGGTGCTGATTTGTAAAGTATTGGCTCCAAACCATCTCCAATAGTTCCCGTAGCTTTAAAACTTTTCACTCGTCCAGTCCAATCGCGTAATGTAGACGCTTTATAATAATCTATAAGGGCCTATAACATAAAATAAATTGTCAGATAAAATGACTAAAGAAAAAGATTTTAATGATATGAAGTATTGATTACCTGGGACTTGTCAACATCGATGATGAGAATTCCGGGCATGCCTATTGGTACCGGGTCAAATTTGGTTCCTGGTGAAACATTTTCAACAGCAAGAACAAAACCGATTGCGCCAAGACTTTTTGCAGTTTCCGCGACCTTTTTAATGGATGCGGTACCGATTACGAAATTGAAGGAATACCCACAAAGAAGAATGTTTCCTTTTACCATATTTTTGTTCAAAACTTCGGGTTTTTGGCAATCAGTGGGACTAAACTTCATACTCGAAGAATCCAACACAACATCATTAGCTGCAACGAGTGTGTACTTCTGATTTAAACCCGTAGCAGCTGCATTCAAACAATTTTTATTAGAGATATTCAACTTTGGTTTTATGTGATTTTACGATTAAGGGTTGCGAATTGTGAAACTTACGTGATAAACCGATTCCTGCTAAAATCTTCCCATTTCCGAGTGTTAAGTGGTTTTTATATCGTCGATCATCGACAGCAGCAGCTACAGATACAATCCATGGACTATAAGATACTAAAGATTTGGGGAAAGGTCCTCCGTTCCCGGCGGCTTGTGCAACGAAAACTCCAGCTTTTACAGCAGAGAGAAGTGTAGCATCGAATGGGTTTAAGAATGTGGTTCTTGTGGTGGCCGGAGGACTGTTGGGTCCCACTGAGAGATTCAAGATGTCAACACCGTCATGAACCGCCTGCTCGATGGCGGCAACAACATCTGCAACAAATCCTCCGAAGAGCCTGTAGAGCGCCTTGTACACCGCAATCCTGTTATACATTTTATGGACAATTCATTACACATGCACTGATGAAAAAAGTTTCCTCGGGATTGAAAATCGGGTGGGTCGGCACATTGTGTAACGGATCGGGTGGGTTTAGGTTGTCCCAAAATACTGTTTGTCCCAAAAAAGATTCTTTTACACATAATTTGTGTGTCAGATATGATTTCAAATTATATTATTATTTATAATCCGACTTAAAATACGTTTTGGGAGAATTTTGAACCCTTTGATCACTTCGACCAATTTCTGTTTTAGCTATTTTATTTTACCCATTTGAGCGGTTAGAGATAGAGCATAAACCGAACTGACCCATTCATAAGTAGATGGGTTGAAGTTGCCACCTGTAACTAAAACTTATATTACTTTACCTGGCACGAGGAGCCATTCCACTTGCTTTTCCGTATTCGTATCCATAAACTCGCACTGGAATCCCGTTATTTCCGGCCGCAATTGCTGCAGTGTGACTGTAAAACAATATAAGCACTTTTGACTTTGACTTTAACTTTGACCAGGTGGTCTTTGTCCCAATAGTATAAACGGAGCTCTACAACCTGATATGATAATTTTTTAAAACTTCAACGCCTTGTTACAACTTTAACTTTTGATTTTAAGTCTCTTACGAGACATAATGCATCACTGTGTTGATGGTTTGACAAAAACATTACCATTTTGACTTTTCCCGGCAAATAAGATCATTATAACTTCAAAATTTGAGACGCATTGGAGACCTTAATCAAATATAGCATTCACGTGAATTAACATTTAGTACTACCAATACAAAGAATCCATATCGGTAAATGAATAACAACTAGGTTTGACCTCAAAAGTCAAACCACGGATAATTTATTCTTTTGAAAACTGGTACTACTAAATACTAACCTTCCATGTCCATCACCATCCATAGGCGAAGCATAATCAACCGAAGGATTAAAAGCACCGGCTGCTATTGCAGCTACGGCAAAATGTTGTGCTCCAACAATCTTTCCGTTGCAAAAACTCCTTTTTGTATCAGGATCAACTTCACATTTCCCTCTGTATTTTGGAATAGGCCCATATGGTGCGGTTTCATGATTCCCAAAACTTGGATGATGGGGAAAAATACCCGAATCTATAAATCCTATTACAATGTCTTCACCGGCTCTATTAAATCCACCACCAGTCGGCCAAACTCCGGTCGGAAGCCCAAGAAATTGTGGCGTATGTGTGGTAAGTTTACTCACTTTCCAATCTTTATCGACTGATTTTACTCCAAGGGCTCCCCTAAGCGATTCTGCCTACTAATATGTTAAGAAAATGTGATTTCAAGAAACTTTATTGGTAAATTCTTGTTTTAAACAGGAGTGGTTGATTTTTATCCCGACTTACTTTGACTTTTCATAGCGAAGAGACCATTCTTCTTGTGAAATGAAAATTGAACAAAAATTGGTTTGCAATAATGAGTGATTTTGAACAAATATCAAAATAATGTTGTTTATTTTGGGAAAATTGCACATTAAGAGTTATACCGATAATAAGTTTCCTTTAACATGCAATTTGCCATTTAATTTTTAAATTTGCATTTTTAAATCTTTCAAGAAGGCTAATTCTTGCGAAGTATAGTGGCTCTTTTGCCATTTTTACAAGAACAATCGTTATTTTGTAACAAAAATCAATGTATGATCTTCAAAAGGTCGACAACTCCAAGTAAATAAAAAGGCAAGGTTTTGACCTGCTCTGGAGAAACGTCAACTGCGAACCCGTTGATAAGATGCTTGTAACTATATAGTTTCTTGTAAGTTCCTTCATCAAACAACGTTTCAAGAAGTGTATCGTGCTTGAGTTCAAGATGACGGGAATATGATGAAACTGAATCACTGAGTATATAAAATATTAAACAACGGGTTAAAATAGTCAAAAACCACCTTAAAATCTTGCAAATTTAATGAAACATAGTTAGTATCATATAAAATCGTTCCAAGCACACAAACCTAGTAACATCAAGCGTCTCGTCAAATTCCACTGCAGTCGCTTCAAAACCACTCACACCACCACTATAACTTATCACCGGTTCTCCTTCTATCATTACAATATAAATCTCTGCTTTCCCAATAACCAACAAACCGAAGATAACTATAACCGTAAACATACATTCCACCATTCTCATCTTCAATAATCCTTCTACAATCCTACAGGCTACAACCATAAACATCATATCATGAAATCAAACCTCATAATTAAACTTCATTTCCACAACAACAACAAAAAAATTAACAATTTGGTGATTAAAATGAAAAATGACTATCTCTTTTTCATCATAAAATCAAATAAAAAACCAACTTAAATCAACAAAAAAAAAAAACAGAGAGAGAGAAAGATATCTAGAATGTGTACCAGTTTGATTCAATCTGAAACAGTCACTTTCATTTGCATCTGATAACCCATGTGATCAACCTGCATATTATATTCACACACATTAACAGACACACACACATGTATACATATATATAATATATATATCTATATATTGATGACCAAGACAAGAATCAAATAAAGATAATTGTAAACTTCACTTTATCAAAAACTAATAAATACCCATTAAAGATAACAACATTTAAATTAAACCCAAATGAAAAAGATTCAGACTTTACTTACATTGTATCAAGAAAAGAATCAAAACCCTAATAAAGAAAATGCTACATTAGTGAAATTGAGCAATTGGGGGGGAAGAGTAAATGAAGGACATGAGAAAGTGAGAATAAGTAGTTAGGGTTGTTTCACTTTTGAGATGGTGCCAGACAAGAGAGCAAAGATGGTGGAGACTTGATTGAATTCATTTAAACATATATAAATACATATACTAGTCATATATATGTATATATTTAAAAGTTGTTTGTTTCGTGGCCTATGTATACGGCTTATTAGCTTATGTAATTTTTTTTTATAAGTTTATAATTTTTTAAATGTATAAGTTATTAAGTTGAGCTTATGACTTTAAATAAACGATAAACTCATCTTTATAAGTTTATAAGCTAAAAAAAATGGGTTTATAAACTTATAAAAAATTACATAATCTCATAAGCCGTTTGCATAAGCCGAAACAAACACCTTTAATTTAATGAACTTATATTTAAGTTGTATTTTATATCAAAATATAACTTTGGATTCTATGTTTTAAAAGATTTATTTGCCTCTCCTTTTTTTTTTTTTTGATAAATAATATGTAACCCTCCTTTTCGTTAATCGATTTACGGTTAACATAGGATGAGAAATTAAACTAAGAGCGTCCAACCATAGGGGGTTATAACCTTCCATGGCGGCGCCATGGTTGGACAACCCATGTTATAAAGGTTTTATGGTGGTAACGCGAGTTATGTTTTTTTTTTCTTTTTTAATAACTAATATATACGAAGATAAATATAAATCATGGGTTCATATTCTGGTGTTCTAGTTGTGGAATAATTTCAGTATTATATGCAGTTTTATGTTGACGTAGCTATAATACCATGTGTTTCGATGTTATAACTGAAAATGCTCTAATACATACATCGGCGAAGTCAATATTTGAATTTATATGGGATCGACTCTATTAAGGGGGAAATTGAAGAAGCTTTCTAAGAAATTTGGATATCAACTTAAATTTATATAGAAATTTTAACTAGTCGGAACGAATCGAATACCCTCTAGTCTCCCTTGCTCTATAAATCCTTATAAATTGAACTTAATTTACTAAGATATTGTATGTAAGTTGAGTTTAAGTATGGGCTAAAGAAAAAATAATTAAAAAACAGAAAATAAGATAAAATGTTGAGGCATTCAAGTTAGTGATTTAAGATTCCAATTTCTTGGTAATCAGATTTCTTGTGACTATATAGTAACATACATTTTGTAATTATATGTCTTTTCTTGGATTTTGGTTTGTTTGATACATATTTTATAGTATAATGGAATATAAGTACACTATCATGTATTTTTTTTTTAATAACAAATGGCTACTTATTATAAGATTTATAAAATTATATTAGGTTTACAAAGTTTACTAAATTATTGTTTTATTAAAAGACATTAATATTCTTCATGTTATTCATTGTCTATTCTACAAGGAAGATAGGGTGTATGTTTGAAGACACTCTAAAACTTCTTACATTTTAACTAGAATTTTGTAGGTCATTAAAATCAATTCCTAGCATTCGTGGATATCGTTGTGTGAATATTAGTTAGTCTAAGTGTCGAATTGAACTTTTATGAAAGATTTTTTTCAATATTTCCCGTCACTTTCAAAGCATATGCCACTAGAAGAGTTTTGATGAAAACACGATATACAAACCTTAGAGGTTCCTTGTTTTTCATCGTATTCTTTGTATTCATATGGTTTCCGATGGGTTATTTGGGCATTTCTTTTCTTGTTGTATATTAGTAATCGTCTCCTTTGAAGATTGAATCTCATATGCATCCTTCGAGTCAACATCTTGATATTTGTTATCTACAAATTCACAAAGCTAGTTACTTTGCAAATATAACATAGTCGTCAATACTTAAACCTAGAATCTCCGGAGATGATTTATGCAAAAGTTCTATTGATCATATGTGGTGAATGTTGTACAATATGATATCTAACAATCCCTTATTTTGAGCGTCTTCACCCATATTCTAAAATACTCTCAACCACATTTTTCTTTTGCGAAAAATAAAAGATGCAATCGATACAAACTTGAATCAGAAAAATATTTTACGAGAAAACATCTACCAAACATTTCAAACTTGCCTATAAACCACATTTTTCTTTGATTATATAACGTGAAAGTATCCACATACTTTCACTTTTGTCTCGGATTAGTCATAAAGGATGATATTTCGACACTTTTGATGAACCGTTGAAGTCATAAACGTCAAAGATTAGTCATAAACCACTAAACTATCACGGTAAGGACTTCGATAAAGACTCGAATTGAATGAAACTAACATTTAGATAGTACGTGAGTACTTCTTGTCATATAATATACAAAAAATTTAGTTCACGAGACTGGTTGTAAGCCCAACTACTTTCTTTGAATTTATTACTTAACAAAAATAAAATAAATATAGATCTTCAAAACCTATGGAGGGGGTCACTTTACTAAAGAAACATACTAATGCTTTTTGGGCATATTTATATCCGATTACTCATGCATAAAGATTTTTACGCGTTTTCATTGAGTGATTAGCCTTTATTGATGGCAAAAAGTTTTTTTAATAGAATTCGAAGTTGTAAGTGTTTTTGGGACCGATTCAGTATAAAGTTGTATATTTGTAAAAGATGTGTAGAGATTTGTGGTGATGACATGTGACATGATGAATGGACACCAAATCTATGCATCATAGGGTCGTGCATCGTGTCTAATTATTTGTGCATCATACTATGAACATTATAGTTGTGCATCATACATCATATGCCGTAACGCGTGATATGACATATACGTATTTATACCGAAAGAAACATATGTATTAAACATAACTAATAACTAACAATATACACTAACACAATACAATTAAATCAAGAAATTATGATTAGTTATGTTTACAAATTAGCAAATTTGGAGCACACATGTGGATAGGTGCCCACATAAATTGTCGTTAGTTAAAACAATAGCATGTGGGCATAATTATATAGCATCCCCGTGATGGCAACTTAAATTATTTTTTCATACCATTTTCATGTTTTGTTATTTGGATCTTTTGTAATGTCCAAATATATCCGAATATAATCATTTTAATGTCATGTAACAAATCTTAGTGAATGTTAGACCTATATATATATATATATATATACATTTATTTACCTATGAGTTAGTTATTTTTATGTAACATGGAAATATGATTGTTACAATCTTTTTTGATTATCGGAAAATAAATAATAAACGCGTCGAGATTACTAATTGTGTGTGGGGGGTGAGGGGGAGGCGGAGGGAGGTATATAACGAAAAGGAGATGGTTTAGTGCAAGTAGGGAGAATCTGAAATCTTCTTTTTTCGGTAATTATATTTTGTGACGATTTATAAGTTGTAAGGATGTAGATTGGCGTATTCTTTCCTGAAAGATGCTTTCTAGTGACGTGGTAAGGATCAGGAAAGGTTTTGGTTTCGGGATTTTGTATTCTTTACTTGAGATTCTTTCTCGTGTAATATAATTCTATTTGGGTATTGTACAACCGTGTTCTATGTCTATAATATTTAGAAAAAAAAATATTATTGCTTTGTAGTACTATGTAATAACTTTCCCCTATCCCCGAATCATACCAAGTTATGGTCGAATTATTGTTTTTGCAAAGTGATTTCCATTTACGGATTAAAGAGGGTTCTAGTCATTGTTATCATTACTCTTTTCACGAAACTTAATTTTCTAGTAGATGTTGTACTTGGGATCTTTCCTCTAGCCGTGTTCTACCAAAAACCTTTAGTTAATACTTAATGGTAGGACTAGTCAGTCGTTTATGTCTCTAATTCTACGAGCTAGTAGATTGATACATATATACTACTAAACCCTAGATTTGAAGGATGACGATCTCTTTGACAAAACGAGCTAAAGTAGGTCGTATTGCCTACCAAATAAAGTAAAAGAATAATGACAAATGCAAGTTAAGTATTGCTAGTAAACAAGATCACGAGAAATTAAGAACAAAATCAAATAGTTTAGCTTTTGTTTGTTATTGATACCAAGTCTTAATCATTGTTTTTTGCTATGACTCTCTAATTTTAACATTCCTCCTTAAAGTGATTAACAAATGTAGCTTCTTTCATAAACGAATAATACATTCACGAAAATGAATAATAAGTCGATCGTTTTAAGTACGTCAAGTTAAAAGGGTTAGTGTATTAGATAAGTCGATCGTTATAGGTACTACAAAGTTAAAGAAAGATATAGAATAAAGAAAAAAGCACATACTAATTGACTCAATACAAGTGAACAAAACTTGACAACTAGCAGCAACCATAGTAAACGAAAGAGTGCGACATCACTAGAACTGCAAGCTAGCACACGGTGAGCAAGATGACAACGACTACAAAATACGGACCTTATGAGTTGTTAAGTATATGCATATATGTCAATCGCAACAAACTCATCTTAAAAATCCATAAACCATCATAAAATGTAATATTTGATAAAATTATGTCACATAAATAATTTATCCTTCTAATTCAATCTACCTTGAAAAAACCAAGGTTAAAAACTCGGGGTATTTGAGAAACCAAAACATGTATTTTCTTATGTCAATAGTCGGTATTACACGAAAATATACATATTTAACTAGAGTATCGGGATTTTGTTTATTTTTAATAAATATTGCATACATTTGCTCTATCTTATCTTAATTTTGATGAGGGCCAAATAGTGTTAATGGATGAAAATGACAAAAAGTTGATTTTAGGGTGGAGAGGGAGCAAAGGTCGGGTTCTTGAATAGGACATCACTTTATTTTTTGGAATATATTGCTAGTGTATATGAAGTTAACCATATTTTTTATTTTCGTTTTAGTAGCATTTTTTATTTTTCGCCCGTTAAAGCTTTGGATCATATTTCAAAATGGTCGTTTTTCATGTCTAACTTTAACATCGTATTAAAAAAAAGTTCAAATCGATCAAAGTTTTTCTTTTTCTTTCTTTTCTTGTTGGTAAATTAAGAATGTTTAACAATAAATGATAAATATGTAGGCCAACTAATGATTACATATTTCTATTTACGTTAATAAATATATCAATCACATCATTGTCATGAAATTTAAGTAACTTAGCTAACATGAATTGACATTTTGGAACAAAAGTATAAATGTAGAACTATATGATCAAGGAATGTTAATTTCTTATGAGTTAGTGTTAGTTTATTTTCTATAACTATTAGATTATATTATAAAAATATTAAGCAGGCAGACAACCTGTTCTAACCTGTTTGCTTGTCTGCTTAATTTATATTTATATACATGTTCACAAAAAATAATTATCTTGTAGTTTATATTTGTTTAGTTTGACCATATCAACTCTCTTGACTTTGACTTGACTTGATATCATGAACAAGTTTAGAATACTATTATTTATTATTAATAATAATTAAAGAACAAACTTTTTAAAAATAAAATATGTAGATATGATTTTGTTTTGATGAACTTTGCTTTTAAGATATAATTTGGGTTTGCTTTCATCATGATCTATATTATGCTCTAAAATTAATAATCAAATATGTAGCTTTAAGTTTTTTTAATTTTTTGTTTGTGTGAAGAAAATACCGTTTGATATTGATAAAATAAATAAATATGACATTTTAGATTTCTACAGAACCTTTTGTAATCACTTAATAACTTTAGAAACTATAAAGGATGGTATACGTCACTACTAAGTGTCAACATGTTTCACGGCTAATATAGAAGATGTAAACCACATATTCATGATACTCAGGTTTGAACATGAGATCTTCACGGTCGACGTTCGCTTTTTTATCATTAATGTTAGTTAGATATTTAAGATTAAAATTTTATTCATATATTACTTCATTTTTATTGGACTCAAATATTGGGCTTTAAGCATTCATGGAGGGGCTAAAGAGCTCTTTCTGAGTAAATGAATGAACAAGAATGCTCTTAAAATAGTTTTAAGGCCCATCATTACATTTCATGCTCTCCTTTTTCTTTCTCAATATCAAATTTACTATATCATCCACTATTATTTGGTATCAAATTACATAAGACATGTGAAGATCTAAGTAGTTCAAAATGGAGTCTAGCTAGTTAATACCAAAGCGAAGAATCGTCTAAGTGATGTGTTCGTTGAGTTCACTCCTTTCTCGTCTACTTTAGAGATAGTTTAGGACTAACACGACATCAATTGTGACGGAGCCAAAAGTATTAGTAACACGTATGATACTCTTACTTTGTATAAATTTATTTCAGAAACATTATAAAATATTTTCATACTCATCAACCAAACATCGTTCGGACTAAGTATCTAAAAATTACCTAAAATCGAACAAAAGCTATCTTAGATTTTAATCAAATTTTTTTTTGGATAAACGGGACGTTCCCCGGTATATTACTCCAAAAAAGCGTTGAGATACAATGGATATAGGTGAAGTCCTATATCACAACCCGTTACATGGGCAACAAAGAGGCTCAAAAGAGCAACAAACAACTAAACCTACACAAGAGAGACAAGTCTCCCTAATAAGCTACCAAACCAAAAATAAGAGAAAAATAAGACTCAACTATTTTCTACCACTGCCCATTAGCTTGAAATCATGAAATTCTAACGAGCACCCTGAAAATCAACCACTTGATCTTCATAGACATCATAAAAATCGCCATCGTCTTCAAGCTGATTTGCACCTCTAAAAGATGAAGCAAAACCGTCATCCTCATTTGAAGTATCAGACGCATTAATACAATCTTCCCATTTTCTTCTTCACAACTGGAGGGTTACTACCATTCGTATCCTTTTTACCATCACCAAAACCAGAATTTGAGCTACAAGGTTTACTAATTCCCTCATTCTTATCCAAAACAGAATTTACATTAGTATTAACCTTAGGTTGAGTCCCGGACTCACCCATATCGTCCTCATCCACATTAAAAACATCAAACGGGTTAACCGAATTCAAACCTGGATTAGATTGAGTAGAAGCACTAAGAGAGGCTGATTTAAACCCTTCTTTAGTATCCCCACCTTTCTTTTGTTGCCAAATCACTTAGAGTTAGGTTTATTCAACCGAAGACCAGCAAATGCTCTAGGATCAACTCCCTTCTTCTTCTTACGGCTTTTAACCGTATTAAAACCATCATTATTGTCTTCCAAATCAGTAGTATGCATATCCCTTGCTGACTTAATAGGAACCTCCTCAAGAACACGTTTAGGACATACTTTAGATTCATGTCCAAAACTTTTACAATCAACACAATGAGGTGGCTTCCATTTATACTCAACTCTAACAACCTCTTTACTATAACCATCCCCCTCATCATCCGAAATAGTCATAATCACTTCCTTCTTTAAACCAACAGCCGCATCAATCTCAATCAAAGCCCTAGCAAAACTAATTCTACCCCATGATTCCCCACACATAAAACTAGTAAAAGCATCAAGCATGATAGGCTTACCAATTTGAGTACCAAGTAAGCTCAACCCATCCTCCGAGTAAGCAAGAATAGGAACGTTATACAGCTTTACTCAAACCGGGACTTTAGAGACCTCTCCTCTCCTCAATGATACACTAGACGACCATTACTCAAAATGATAGGAGACTTACGAATCATCCACGGTACCTTCACAATCACTTGGTCCCTACCTGAGTTAGTAGCAAACATAAACAAGTAAACACCATCATCATTTCTAGTGATCCGTTCAAATCCAAATTTCCTCCAAGTATTCGATACATACTGCTGCACAACCGGAAAAGAAGGGTCCTTAGCAAGGAAAAACCCCATGATAGAGTTCTCATACCCACCTTCAACTTTTGCAGCCACATCTTTAGGAGGAACACAATCCACAACTTTAACTTTTTCTTCATTAATAAGAGTACGAAAATGCACCTTATTAGTAGAATCTATAGGTCGTAATAGATTAGTGAAAGAGCAATCTGATTTGGGATTCAAATTAGTTGGAGAAGAAGCATTCCCATTGGACTCGAAAGACACTTTGCCTTGACTACGACCAACATTAGCAGCCACTTGAGCATCACCTACAAGATTACGACCTAGTTTCCTAAGAATACTCTTAGGCGTATTTATCTTTCCATCAATGTTTTTGATTTTAGACGCAAGTCTCTCATTGGCACCAACAACATCCAAATCGTCTATTTTCCTACCACTATCACCATCTTTCTTCTTCGTCATAACATTGCTCGCCTCCTTCAACTCACCATCTATCTTCTTCTTATTCCCACTATCAAGAAAACCCTTCTCCATATTACCCTCTTACAATCAAAGAAAACAAGTGACACTACCAGCAAACATCCACGATTAGTAGCAAAAATAAAATAAAAACCCTAATCGAAGGGTTTTATTGCGCGGCTCAAAACCCACTCTAACCCGTATCCATAATCACGACCAATCAGCAAAAAAATAAGGAATTTGTGATCGGCTATATAGTGGTGGTAGGGCGACGGCTTGGGATAGAGATTTGAGTTGAAGTAAACCATATACTCTTATTTAGAGTAACTTTTCGATAAATTATCTTTTTCATTCTTTCTCTGTTCTATATCTGTCTTATTTTTATTTTATTGATTTGTTTTATTTTACGTTTACATTCAGGATAAGTCAAGATAACTTTTCTTCGCACGGATAACTCGGTTTTCTTTCTTAACCAAAAAGTGCACGACACTTTAAACTAAACATGTTAATAGTCAAAGACTTGTAATCATATGATATAAGGAGCCTATTAAAAAAATATAGAATATTCGAATCATTATTATTTTATTTCTTTTTATATTATAAAAAAATCAAACATATAGATACAACCTATACATACAGATTACATACATACATATATATCTCATAAATTCGAAAATTTTGCTGAATTTTCTCCTAATTTCGTCATCATTTCATAATTACATGTTGTATAATTAATTAATTCCAACATTATTTATCAAATTGTGGAATAATTCTGTATTAATTGAGATTTTCCAGATTTTTAGGGTTTTGTGAAATTGTTTTTTTGGGGAAAAATTTGAATTATGTCAAGATCGGCTCTTATTGAGCCGAGGAAGAATACATTACCGGAATGTTCAATATCCGGTGGGGTTTCACCGGAGAATTATCGCCGGTTTGGTGATCTAAGAGGGGTTCAATGGCGTATAGATTTGGGGATTTTGCCTTGTTCTTCTTCTTCTGTTGATCATTTTCGTCGTGTTACTGCTAATTCTCGTAGAAGGTATCGAAAAAGTTTCGTTGAATTTGTATGTGTTTGGTTAGTTTTAGCGTTAAAGTTGTCAGAATGTAACGTATTTCCCCAAATGTGTTTTGTGTACTTTTACAACCGGTTATTAGAGAAATGTACTTATTAAAGCAGGCTAATTAGGTAAATGTACTTATTAAAACGACTATTTAGGTTGTAGCCTGACGGTATGTGAGTTAGCCCATGACGTATATAGGTCGTTGCTTCAAGTCCCGTAAGGGACAAAAAGTGTGAGTAATTGTGTGCAGGGGCGGAGCTAGGATTATGTATTGAGGGGAGCCGTAGTAAGCGACGTAACTATGAATTCACGTTAGAGGAGTCATAGGGGCTCGTAGTGTATTATTTTGTGATTATTTCGAATTTATTAAAAAATTACATATAAATTTGGCTCGTTGGCAGGGGGCGAGCACCCCCTAGCCCCTCCGTTAGCTCTGTCACTGACTGTGTGGTTGATGTAATACTTGCCTGTTTTTTTAAAAAAAAAACCTGACTATATAGGTAAATGTACTTATTAAAACCGGCTATTTGGGCACCATTTTAAAGATCGTATTCCCGTTTAATGCTACGGATTGACTTACCTAGTTGGTTTCAATAGTATGGTGATCTAAATGATGGGGAAAAAAAAGTATATGACATGATATAAAACACACATTTGGGGAAAGTAAGTTACATTATGACAACTCTAACTCTATAATTATACTTTTTATGAATTTTAAAAGTGATTTGTAATTTAAAGTTGCATCTTATGTGTTTATAGTTATGCTGCTTTAAGGAGGCGACTTTTAATCAATCCTCATATTTCCAAGGATGAAAGTAGTTTTCGTGATCATGTTATGGACAATCCGTTATCACAAAACCCCGGTATACTTCTTACCTTACATGTACATTGCGGTTATATGCTATAGAAATTAAGAATATGACCGTATATTTATATTTACAAAGATATGCACCACTTGTAAGCAAAAGGTGAAATCTTGAAAAATGAAGCGAGAGTTGATGGTCAAATAACATAAAATGCAGATAGCATGTGGGGTCGCTTTTTTCATAAAGCCGAGTTAGAGAGAATGGTTGACCAGGATTTGTCACGTTTGTACCCTGAACACGGTAGCTATTTCCAGACACCTGGGTGCCAAGGCGTGTTAAAACGAGTTTTATTGCTTTGGTGTATTAGACATCCAAATTATGGCTATAGGCAAGGTAATACATTGTTTCAGTTTAAAATGTGTAATATATTTAAGAGATATTAAAACGTGTTTTAATTTGCCGTTTTTCGTTTTTCAGGGATGCATGAACTTTTGGCTCCACTTCTATTTGTTCTCCAGGCTGATTTAGAGCGTCTTTCTGATGTGCGAAAATTATACCAAGATTACTTCACTGACAACTTTGATGGACTGTCTTTTAATGAAACCGATTTGGAAAATATAGAAGACGACTTTGGAAGCCAAAAGGATCAAGTAAAGGTTAATTCTCTTAATGACCTTGATCCCAAGATACAAACTATTATATCGTTTTGTGATGCTTATGGGGCGGAGGGGGAATTGGGTATTGTTTTATCTGAAAAGTTTATGGAACACGATGCTTATTCCGTGTTTGATGCTCTAATGAATGGAGATGGAGGTGCGGTTTCCATGGCTAGTTTTTTCTCACATTCTCCTTCACCACAAAACGGATTACCGCCTGTAATAGAAGCATCATCTGCATTATACCATTTACTTTCAGTTGTTGATTTTTCTTTATATACTCATCTTGTTGAGTTAGGGGTTGAACCGCAATACTTTTCTCTTCGATGGTTACGTGTTTTGTTTGGACGTGAGTTTGCCCTTGAGGACCTTTTAGTAGTTTGGGATGAAATTTTTGAACTTGATAATAGTAGATTAGACGAAGATCTTGAAGACGAATCTGAAGTCAGCTTCGGGGTCCTAAAGTCAATGAGGGGAGCTTTCATTTCAGCACTTGCGGTTTCCATGATACTTTATTTGAGATCTTCCCTTCTTGCCACTGAAAATGCTACTTCGTGCCTTCAAAGATTGTTGAATTTTCCAGAAGATGTAAATCTTGGAAAACTGATTAAAAAAGCTAAATCTTTGATGAATCTTGCAATTGATGCTATGAACGCGATGAACCCAGAACCGAGCAAACCGAGAGTTCACGGTCACGGTCGCAGTCATTCATCGGATCTGACTGCAACCGCGAGTCCACGTCGTTTGGTTCCTGAAAGCTATTGGGAAGAGCAATGGCGGGTTATGAACAAAGAAGAAGAGCAGAAACAATCTGGAATGAGTAAACAAGTTCATAACCGTATCAAGGGCTGGTCAGAGAAAGTCAAACTGCGTATATCAAGAACAGAATCACCCCGGTTCTTTTCAAAGGTAACCAGATCCAGATCACCAGTTAGGAGAAATTTAATGTCGGATCTAGCCGACGAGAAAATAGTGAGCGAAAATGTCTCTAAAGAAACATTATTTTCATGCGGAAATGGGGCTAGTGAAGAAAACTTCTCCGTTTACTCTGACCCGCTAAGCCCACGAGCCACAGTTGCTAATAATAATAATAATAATAATAATAATAACAATGACCATGGAAACGATACTGAGAGAAGCAGTGTGGCATCCAATTCTTCAGTCTACGGAAACGACCCCGGCCCCAGCCCGAGTATTGCATCTGGGCTTTTTAGTTCTACTGAAGATGTTGCTTCACCTTTACCAATCTCAGACCCCCCTTTAGATTTGACATTTAAGGAGGTAAAGAACGACGATATTGCAGGAAATCCTGTGACAAATTTGAGAGATAGAAGACCTCTATCAGGAAAATTTCAGTGGTTATGGAGGTTTTCAAAAAATGGCCCCGAGGGTTCATCAGAGTTTGATCAGAAAATTGCAGTACCGTCTTCTTCCACAACAGATGCGTCCAGCAAACCAGAAGCTGATCAAAGAAATTTGAAATATATTGCTCAATCCATGCTTGAAAATATCGAGGTATTACTTATGTTCATATAATAATAACGGGTCAAGATTGTTTCATCAAGATGGACGGATTGGGTAACGGGTCATTTTTTTTGCTGCGGGTCGAAATGAGTTGGGTTGGCTTGTAAACACTTTTTAATAAACTATAAATAATTAATGCATAAATTATGATTTCAAAAACATGATTATACAAACTGATAAATTTACTTTGCATACGTTAAATATAGACTATGGGCCAAGTTAGTCTATGGGCGACTTTTAAACCGTTCGGCCCATAAACCCATTCCCTTTTTAGCTATTTTTCATATATGATCCGTTTAAGATAAAATACAATCCAAAAAAAGGTTCAAGATTTACATTTTCTGGCTTGATTTTCTTTTAATTTTGTTTCGTTCTAAAATTCTTCTTATAATCCAGGTGATTGAATCAGTTTTCCAGCAAGAAAAAGTTCAAACAGACCACCATGTAGAAAATTCTTCCAAAAATGCCATCGAAGCTCTCAAAGATCTACGAAAGATTAGCAACCTTTTATCAGAGACGTGAGGTGATTTCTTCCTTTTTAACATATACATGTATATATGATTGTTATAACGATTTTTTGAGAGTGCCATAATAAATGAGTTTCTTAGGCGTCTCATGGCTACTCTTGTAGTTTTGGTTAATCTTCTCGTGAGTGTAATTGTACGTGTATAATATTATATGAGAAAACTGATTGTTGTTCATAGTTGTATAATGTCTTCATAGAGATCAATACTTATTATGTTTTCGAGCTCCGACGTAGTTTTTAGATCTTGTTCTACTATTGTTTGACGTTTATTACATTTGGAAAAGCCTTATTTAGGATTAGTCGAAATTCAAGAACCACGTTACAAACAAATGGCAGAATATAACTCTTTAGCACTTATTGTCGCGAATGTTGTTTCATTTTGGGTCAAATGAAATTGAATTGATCAACCCGTTCTGAACCTATTTTGATTCGTTACGATTTGAAAGAATCTGAGTTGAAATCTATCTTGCCAATGTTCATAGTCAAAACAATTTTATCAAAAGAAATTTATAAACCACCTTACAAACAACAGATTATGGAATATATGTAGTTGTTCTCTTGCAACAACGACTTACATAAGTCGAACTTGATCAAAGACATCTTTTCTTTCGACAGATAACGAGGGGGATGATTCTCCCAGTCTAGAAGCTTTGGCGATGGGCCTTCGACGGTGTCGAGTGATGGACCAAAACTACGCACAAGTGAGATTCTTGTACGTTCATCTGTATGACGGTCGACGGCTCGATGAAACTTTCTCTTGTACTTTCCATTGCTAAAAATCTATCAATACAGTTAACATACATCGACAACTTAATTTATCTATATATCTATCGTTTCAAGTCAACAAACAAATCGGTTCTGCGTGTTAGTTAAGCTATTACCTCGAATGATCCCCGTTTAATACTAAGAAAGCGTTTGGAACACCACTCATAAGAACCCATTCCTCGTTACAAAGAACTTCAAGACCCGGGACACCATTTTCATAGAGCAGAGTCAACACTCCATAGTCCGTATGTTGCACTAACCCTCGTGGTGCATCAATCTCGGACAAGTGTTTCTTGTGTTCAGTAGGATTGAACCCGGAGGTAAATCCGATAGGACTGAAAATACCACGACCTTCAAGTTCAAACTTTTCTTCTTTCGTCATATAGTAAAAAACTGATTCGCCCCGTCCAACATCTCTTGGCTCAGATTCTCCGGTATCTCTTGATTCACCAACTTACAAATCATAAATCATACAAGGGACTTAATTCATGTTAACAAAACAGTTTTTCTCTGAAAGACAACAAACAAACGATTAAGATTTAGTGAGAAGGTAAAACGGTTTAGCGAAGAGGTAAGGACGAGTTTTTGACTCAGATTTACGTGGCTTTGGCATAACGAATGCGTGGTACATGTTGGAGTTTGCTGATCATAGCCTTGGGACAACGGATTACATATAAATTAACTGTATAAGTGACATTTACTGTAACCGTCAACCAAATACAAGGGGTTTATGCTTTATCAATTGTACATTACTCGTTTAACCGCCTTTAAATATAGAATGCTGGCTATGTTTAGCATTTTACTAAAAAATGGTTGGTAACTAAAATAATTAGTATCAGCAATAAGTATAATGTATGGAAATATAACAAATTTTTATAGCGTTTTCGTATATGGACGGAGGAAGAGACTTTACGAATATGATCATGTTTTTCAATATGGACAAACACTCTTATGAATGGCCGCCTAGTAAGTTTGGATCAAGGCTCATAATAAAGATCTTTAGTAACTCCAACACGGTTTATAGATGTAGGAAACTAGTGTCTTTTTCGATAACTTTCATCGTCGTCTAAATGGTTTATTTTGATTTCATCAAAGGCATGCTTTCCTGCTGTTATAAGTTTAGTTTGGCACTCCAAATATTCACTATATTTCATTGGAAGATAACGAGGAAGGTGTTTTTCACCATCCACAAGTCGCGGTGAAGGGCCAACGACTGTGTCAAGTGATGGACCGTTGGGGTTTACAAGTGTGATTCTTTTTCGTGCGTCTTTCACAACTGTTCGATGTAGCTTACTCTTGTATTTTCCATTGCTAAAAATCTATATAGAAAAAAAAACGAACAATTTATCAGACATTTTTTTAGAAACATGTCTAGTGTTTAATTAGTTTTAGAAGTAACTTACCTCGAGATGATCAGAATTGAGTATCGCGAAGGCATTTGGAATATCACCCATGCCAACCCATTCCCCGTTATGAATAACCTCAAGACCCGGAACACCATTTTCATTAAGAAGAGTTATAAGGCCATGATCCGTGTGAGGCATCAATCCTCGAGAACAATCAGATTGTAAGAGAGACGGATAGTAATTGATTGCCAATAATTGAAAACCGGAGTCCAAATTCAGTTCTTTGTTCATATACGATGCTTCAAACCCTAAGCTTTCGGACACTCCTTTCAACAACTCTGCTGCAACCATTCTTGTCCTTCTCACATAATCAGATGCAAGTTTACTATATTACCAAAAATTAAGTTAGAAACATGTTTTCAGAAACTTTTTTGAAGTATACCTGGTGGTAAATTTAATGAGTCGGTTGGGCACTCGTTGGGATAGTGTTGGATTCAAGACAGAACGGTTAACTTACATGTTGAAACATGTCACGTTAGCAGTTTTAAGTGTTTGGATAAAACTGCGTTTTGACTTATTTTATAAGAAAATACACACTTATTAATAAGTACCTTGCTAGCTGGACGGTTTTTTAGATTACCTGAAACCGGCAGGTTTATGAGGACAGTTAAAAAATGGATGAACAATGAGCCGAAGATACTCCCTCCACAACATGTCTTGATTATGGTTAACTTTATCAAAACCGGTACTGCATCTAATGGGATCTAAAACACCATGAGCTTCAAATTCAAGCTTTTCTTCATTCGTCATATTGAAAAACTCATTCGACATGTCCATCATCTCTTTGATCAAAGTCTCCGGTATCCCATGATTCACCAGCTTACGAACAAAACCAAAAACATAAAAACAACTCAGCTTAAAACCCTTACAAGGATCAAAGATGAATCAGTTTAAGCAAACACAAGAATATATGTACCATGAAACATCCCCAATCTTCACAAGCTTTGCCAATATCTTGGACAACTTTCGAACGCTCATTAGCAGTGCCGGAGGTGAGCAAGGAGTAGTCAATGATGGGTATCAAGTCTTGTAGCTCGGAAGAAGACATGGGTTTGAGTGAAAATGATATATCTGGTGTTTTTCGTGTTGTGTAGTGGTGTTATCTAAGGTTACATAGTTCATTGTGGCGTGCTTGAACCTGTCATCAAATGTTTAATTATCATCTAATTGTACGGTTAACAATAATGTTGTGATCAAGACATATATGATATATCAATTGTTTATATAGTTGGTGTTCATAACTTATTCAAGCTAGACGGCTTATTACAATGTCAATTTATATTGGAATTGACAACCGGATTGTATAACACCCATTAGATCTCGCTTTGGTACCAACTTAGAACTGATTCGGTCTTGAGTCGGATCATGAACTAAACTCAAAATACCGAGCTATATATTCAAGTGTAATATCTTTTATAAACAACTTCGACCCATTCAAGTAACAGAGAAGAAAAATGGTTTTTGACCAGATCGAACTGAAACTGAATCACAGATGCATTTTTATCTGTACAATAAAATGTGTGCAATACAAAGTATGTTATACAGTAAGAGTTTGAGTATAATGATTTCTTACATGGCATATACAATAATAATATACACCGTCACACCGTACTCTACATATATGTCTCGTTTAGGATACGAGACATAAATCAATCATCGTTTTTTTTTTAGCAAAAGCAAACAAGCTATATTCCAAGGCTAACGAAAACATATTTCTAATTAAAGAATTACATAATAAATAATTTATTTTATTAGAACATATATGATTGAATATAGATAACAAAATTGTTTTGGATTTTCTCTCTTCCCTTCCTATCATAACTCAACTCAATAACACTACCCATTTGGTGTACAAAACTAATCGACAGAAGAAAACGAAGGGGCCTAAGAGCGAAACTAACAGAAGACGAAGGGGGTAAAATGTAGTCGCTTATGTCTCCTCACAATTGGGAGAATCCGGCCTTCGAACAAATCTCCCCTGCAAAATTGTGACTATATGTGAGTTTAAGAGGTCGTAGTGTTATTGAGTTACTAATGAGATACGAGGGTTTATCAAAATATGTTTTGCATATGTACCTTGGATCTAGGTCGTCGGTCGGCATTGACCTTTCTAACTTGATATCTAATCTTTTTGGAGAAGAGTCGCGAGCGCCTCTTTTCCTTGTAGCGAATCACACTGGCTTCTCTAATCCCACCATTATCTGAAAATAAGTCTATTTGAGCCAATCTTGCCTGCCGATATGTCAAACATAAAACAACTTTAATATATTTATGACGAGACATAACAAGTACAACTAGCGTATATATGTAAAGAAGAATTTTTAAAAGTACAAATCGTTATACATTTACCATAACCTTAAACAGCATAAAGAACTTAGTAACATACAGACACGATATTTATAACCGTTTGTTCCATTTTTTTCTTATTCTTATTTTGTGAATCTTACTTTTGTGCGGGTTTGTTTTAGCTTATTTCCTAGCTAACGACTTATTTGTTTTATAGAACTATTTTTAGGCTTATTCTCTAGTTTCTGAGTTTATTATGACTTAAAACTTATAAGAGAATATAAGCGGACAAAATCGGACTTATGATAATTTAAGTTCATTAGTCCAGAATTAAGCTAAAACAAATGCGAGAAGACGCTTACATGAATGTCATTTCCGGGGGACTCGGACCCGGACAATTCTTCCGGCAACGGTGACCCTTTATCCGACCAAGCATCCAAAACCTTGTCGTAATTCAATTTCAATAATAACCGAGGCCCATTTTCAAGACTTGAATTCTTCTCTACGACAATCTGATTCCCAATTTTCGGGTCCAACTTCATCAACTCCTCAACTTTCTTCTTCTTTTCAACCGGAGCTTTTTTGAATTTCATTGAAGCCGGTGGTGAAATATTCATCACATTGACGGGTGAAAAGCTCCACGAATTCCCGTCATCTACATTCCTCAATGCTCTAACTCCATTCCTCAGTCCATATCCGAAATTAAACTCCAAATTTCCCCCAAATCCTAACCCCAATGGATACCCATAACAAGTATTGTAACTATAATCAAAATTCAAATTCAAACATGAATTCACATTTGGAATCTCATCACCTCCCACAATTGAATTCGAGTTCCCCATGATACTATCAATCCCCTCTTCAGTTTCCTCATCAAGCATCGACTCGGTATCAAAATCATCTTGATATCCTTCACTCAATTCAAATGAATTCGAACTCGGACTACAAATCCAATTCTCATGAAACTCAACTTCCTTTGGTTTCACCTTAATTGGCCTTTTAGATACCGGAAATGGTAGAAGCAATTCAGGCGGTTCGTTGAAGAAATAAGTTTGTTTTTTCGGTAATTCGGATTGTTTATTATGTTTCTTAGTGATTGAAAAAATAGTGGGACAAGCTGATGATAAAAGAGCAGCTGCTTCATTGTAAATTTGATTGGGTCGTTTTCGTGGAGTTCGTGGCTTTCGAGTGGAGATAGCCAATGGCGAATTACTAGATTCGGAAAGAGTTGAAGACGGAGAAGATGAATTCGAGTTTCTACTTGAACTAGTAGAAGAAGATTTAACTATATTTTCAAGATCAAATCCATAAGCCCTTCCTGTACCTCCACTTAAACAAGATGACATTTTTACAATTCAACTTACAAATCCCACAAAAACCCACAACTTATTTATCGATTTCGGATAACTAAACAAAAACTCAACACATTTTCAAGAAACACTAAAAACAGAGTATATTCAAGAACTTACATCAAGAATCCCAAAATCTTGAAAAATTGAAATGAAAAATGAAAACTTTATAAAAACCCAAATTTAAAATTTTACAAAGAAATGGAAATATATAAAAAATAATAATGAACCCTAAACCCTAAAAAGTGTTTATTTTTCTATATAAACAAATGTTGGAAAATTCCAAAAAATTATATTAAAAAAAATACCCTTTTCCTAAAACCAACAAAATGACATGAAATCATCATTGAATTCATCAATGAAAATGTAAAGAAACTTTGTACAAGCTAAATGAGGAAATAAATAAGAAAAACATTCATTGAGGCATTTATACAAACAGTTGGTGTGCAATATATATAAAACCCAAAATTCAATTGTCAAGATTTATGGGCAAGAAATAAAGAAAGAGAAAATGGAGTCACGGGATTGAAGAAATCCGTTGTTGGGTAATTTGGCACAGACCCACCTCTAGTATCCATAACTATCTGTGTAAGGGTAAATTGGTAATTTCACTACTGGTTTTTCTAGAAAACAGGGGAGAGGCTCTAATTCTTTCTGTTTGGACCACTCTAGTGTGGTTTTGTTTATATGTTAATTTTCAATTATTTTTGTTTCCGAAAATACCCTTTTAGTAAATTTTGTCACATGTCATGTTTTTTAAATCATAGAAGTTAAAAAGTAAAGAGAAAGTGTGATTTTAAAGCCTATTTTGGTTAATTTAGTAGTTAACAATGAATGTATGAATCGAAGTTATAGCGTTACCGGGGGTCTAAATGACTAAGGCTCTCGAGAAGTTTTAACATTATGTAGTCCCATACAATGCACTTGCTTAGATTCTCCTCTCGACATTAAAGTATTGTTTACAATCCCCAAACAACATAACGAGCTTAAACCTTATTAGAGATGAAACAGTGTGTGTTTAAGTAGACTTATGAAATTATCTAGTTTTGACTTATGTTTTTATAAACCGTTTAATCGACTTATTTTGTGACTTATAAACTTATATGTCTTAAATATAAATAAGAAGCTTGTAAACTATAAAATCAACTTTAAAAAAAATACGGAACATAAGTCGAATCTGAATAAACTTATACATCCCAAAATAAACTAAAACAGACAAACCTAACCTACTATAATTTGTTATGTTTAAATTAGTTAAGGGCCATAGAGTCTAAAACTTTGTAACCTTTTTAATATTTGTTTGTAACGAATTATCTTCACTTTTCAATATAATATAGGAAAAAGTATCAAAAACATGAGTAAAAAGTGTTGAATATTTGTTAAAATGTAAAAAGTAACACTTTTCTCCAATAATGTAATAAAGTATTTTTAAAATGTCAAATACAACTTTAGAGATAAGTTAAAAGTTTATGAAGTATTGTCAAATGTTAAATAACCCTTCAACATTATGTACAACATCTCTCCCACCACACCCTTTTTCGTATAGAGTTACAAAAAATGATGGCAATTTTGATGAACATCCTTGAATTAGCGACTTTTGATTGATTTCATATTTCATTTATTTATTCCAATTTCGGAATTGCATATTTCACTTCAAAGTCGTCTATATTAATTCAAACATTAACCCCCACTTTATGAATATGTGATTTATTTTTTAAGATTGATTATAGAATCGATTGATGAGAACGACTAGGGATGACGTATATTCTATCAGAAAATGTAAAAAGGTTATTTTAATTGTGTTTCTAGCATAAGTTAATAACAAAATAATCCAAAACTATGAGACTAGTTAAATACAAATATGAATGGTGGGCAATCATGGGCACATGCCAAAATGATAAGACATTGAGATAAACTGATTTCAAAAAGAAATTTAGGTATATGTCCCCATGCTAAACTCAATAAAGGACTATTTTATCTGCTGACATGGCAGAACATGATTGGATATGCTAGATTTCTTAGGATGACATGAATAATATGTGTGGCAGATGAATGTCGTACGTTTCCATCATTATGTTCATTGGCTTGTGATTACAACCCCTCCCCCTCTTTTATGTTTATCTTCTTTTGTTTAGTAGGTGTAGGATATTTGGTTTTGGGAAATAAATCTTTAAATTGTGTATGAGTTCACTTTTGTAATAAATAATTTCGACTCAATTCTATGTCTTTAGGTTAATACAAAATCTTTTATGTGATAAGATAAAGGTACAACTCTAATATTCAAGGCAAAAGAAATTCGAGTCTAAACATAAGTGTTTTCTGTTTGTTATTTGTGACAAAATTCTCTAAACATGTAGAAAATGAAAGGGTGTCATGAAAGGTTGCAACATTTGGCTAAAAATTGCACATTTTGGAACATATGTGTCTTTTAATAAAAGTTACACCAAAAAGCCACCAATTATCCAACACATCCTTTCATTATAATAACTTGGTTAGCCCAATCGAGTGTGCACTCCGCACTCTCCTACTCGTAGTTAAACCAAACCGAAATCCCTTCTTTGGTCTTGAGTAAATCACAATCACACTAAATGACCGATAACACTAAAATCACTAATAATCTCCCCCATTTTAGTGTAATCCATCGATTTACTAGTATATAAAATAATTCATATAATACGAAACAAACTCATGCATCAATGAAAATGTCGAATCGATTGAATTTTCACCTAGTACATTACACATTCCAAATATTCGAGAATCAGGGTGTCGCTTAGGATTGAACCCTTTCAACTCATTTTGAATACTTGAAGATAATGCAAACATAATTTTATAACATTCAAATGTTCATACTTGACGCTATTACAATCTATGCGTCCAAATCCTTTCATGAGTATATACAAAGCCAAGTCCAAGCTTATTGAAGCGGCAAAACTTCATACTCACTTAGGTATGGCTAATATCTTCGAAACAATTTTTCGAAACTTTTTATAACGGCTCACATGGCTTCTTCTTCATTTCGGTGATAAGTCGAGAACTTTCGGTGTGCGTGGAATTTGTTACCATTAGGATTGAATAATAAATATATATCTATGAGGGGAAAAATAAGAGAGTAATAAAAAAAAGTGAGAATAAAAATTGCAACTCTTAATAAAGTCGAATAAAGACTCGTAACCCTTAATGCTTACTTGATAAACGACAAAGACAGGGGAAGAGTCGGTAAAAGTCTAAGAATTCCATAATTCTTAATGCTTACTTGATAAACGACAAAGACAGGGGGAGAAATACGTGTCATAAACACCTCATAATTAAATGAAAAAATGAATGAATAAATACTATACGTATTGTATATTAGTTTTCGGAGAAATATCTTGATATTGGGGGCACATTGTGTAACTGGGTGCAAGCAAAGCTTATATACCTAAAACGGTTATACACGCACTCACAAAAGAGTGTGCATAGCATCAATACTCGACACGATCCAATTTTTCTAGTTTAGTTAATAAAATTAGGAATAATGTGACATTTTCCTATAACTAATGAAAGTTCGATGACACTTTGAGGAGGGGAGTTCGGAATTAGCAAAGTGTAAATATAAGTGGGACTCCGTATAAACAGATGTAAATAACTAATCGGAAGATTGCTTTTATGATGTCGATGTTGTATTTAAGAGGACAAACATACTAATAATCGGCTGATTCGTATGACTCCACTTCTAGCGATATAATCCTAAAAGCAAATGAATCCCCAGCAAAAAAGATTTGCTCTTTGTAGGTTGATAAGTAATGTTTATATCTTATAGATGAAAATCCCAAAAAGATTATACGTTTCTAGGTTAAGAAAATCAACAAAAAACCAAAAAGATTTTATTTCTATGTTTATTTTCTTCGTCGTCACGTATCGCATAAGGTTATAAGATTTTGTCACGTGTTTTCTGAAAAACTAAAATATTTTATCAGTTTAAAGAACAAAACACATGTTTGGATAGTTTCTCTGTAAGTCGGGTTTACAAAGAGGTTTGGATCTCGAAGAGTTTTAGCACTTCCAAGAAGTCAAAGACTCGAAGTCGATCTTCATGGAGCCGCGTTGCTTGATGATGAAGACTAGTTGCACGAGAGATTCAAGAGACGTCGGTTGCAGATTGAAGAACTGTGAGATACTTCATTGAAGTTAAAGAAACAACCTCGATCTCACGACATCAAATTTTCGAAGAAGATTCGTCAAAAAGTACAAGCTACATCAAAGGGTAGTTTGTTGGGACATATTCGTCTTGATTGTATCTTGTACTTAGTTTTTTCAAAAAGTACCACATATATTTAGATCGAGTTGTAAAGCATTTCGACGCGATTTATGGACTGTTACGCCTGTGGTGCGCAACACCACTGTTGCGATGCGTAACACCCGTTTCGGGTGTTGCGGTTGCATAACACCCTTAGGGTTAGGTGAGGACTATTCATACCCCACCAACCTCTCATAAATGCATTCGTTTTTAGAGAGAGAAAGTCTTGCGTAACAGTCTCGTAAACGATTCAAAGTCTTTGTAATCGAATGTATTTGTAATTATTCGTATTGTACTCCATTACGTAAGTTTGATAATATCAATCATTCGGTTATTTAGTGTGTTTCACCATTACATATTCTCCTTTTTGTTATTCCGCGACATTTAGAAGTTTGGGTCTAAAACGAGGTTCAAGGAAGGCGACCAACATATGACTTACCTTATATTTTGTATAGAAAAAGGAACGAATATGCAACGAAAATGATAAAATAAAATAGCTAGTTTTAGAAAGCAATTCTCTTTTTGTTAATTTGGTTGTGAACTATAGTTGCTATTAATTTCGATTGAATTGTGTTTTGACTAAGATTTTTGGACTTAAACAGAACAAACAATATTTCAATCCTTTTTGGATGAGTCAAACCATGATTAAGGTGTGTATTATTCTTATAAGAAGTGTTGGGTTTGAAGCTTTGTATGTAATATTTTGGTGGTGATCAAGAAAAGCGTTCATAAACAATAATTGAGATACTTCAGTTAGATCTCGTAGATCTGAGTCAAAATACTCATTATGCTCAGGTAACATGAACTAATTAAGTGTTTTCTGACCGGTTACTTTAGTAAAACGATAAAGTGGTGAAAAATCTACTTAATCTAGTTCCTTAAAAGTAAACTGGAAGTGAAAAATCTAGCTAATCAATATGTTTAAGCAAATAACAGTTTACTAACCTAAAATTTAATATAGAAATACTAACTCAAGTACATCAAACCATGGTATTACGTGGCGCGTTATGACCCTTCATAGTTGGACAGCGGTGTGGTGGAGCTCGAGCCACTTTTTTCTTTTATCCAAGATGTTCTTAGTATTTCTTACCCTAATTTCTATCCAGCTTTGTTGCTCAAACTTTTTTCTCTTTCAAGAGGAGCTGATTTGGTCACAAAATCTCATAAGGTGATACTCATGAGTTTCCATCTCCTTTAACTAGGATGGCTAACTCGGGTTCAATTCACAAGCTTCGATCTAAAAAAAAGAAAAATCACTAATGTCACATTCTTATAAATCTTTTGATTCGGCGCCAAATATGGTTTCAGCTGAAGATCTTCAAGTGATTATTGGTTTATTAGCTTCTTTGGCAATTTTAGTGACTAGACCTTCATTACCAGATACTAAGTTATCATAGGGTCTTATAAAAAAATTAGCTTTCAGTTCTAAAAACTAGATCGAAATACATTTCCGTCCATAAAAAAATATAGTATTATACACGGATTGTTAGATAACGTGACTTAAACTAGAAGAGTAATTTAGTTAATTGGTATTTGACTTATTTTGTAATTTGATTTCGTTTAGAATTAGCATTTGTTTTAGTCGGCTAGTTGTCCTATAAATAGGAAATAGCAAAATTAGAATTTGTACCTTTGAATTTGAATACGAATTAGACACTTAGACCCATGCTGTCCAAGGATGGAAAGTTTGCAAATAACATGTATGGAGTTGCATGCCCTTATGAAGGATAAAAGTAGGAGTATAATTGACACTTTAGGGACCATGAATATGACACATTATGTATCATGGATATGAGTGTAGTAGATTATGTTTATCGTAACTTTTATACTCAAACGACAAGTTATCTTAGGCCGGTTTATATTTTCTTTACTATTTTTCGATCACTTTAAGAAGTTCACCTTGGTTCAAGTGTTAAAGGTGGCAAAAAATGTTGGCGTTTATATGTTTTTAATGTGGGAAAGGCTCATGCCTCGCATTCAAGCATTTGCAACATGTACGATTATGCAATCTATTTCAATAAAGATATTAGCCAGTATCAATTTTCATCAATCAATTGCCAACGCGAACAGACACGCACAAATATATGCCTAAGATTAATTCTATTGAAGACTAACACTGAATGAACTGCCTAAATCAGAAGTACCCTTGATAGACAGTCCAAAACCAAATGGTGTCGAGCTATCTCTTCTTATTTGATTTTTGGTTAATTATCGTGTCCGTATGTTTAGCTAGAGCTCCAAAAGTATAAAACTCTTCTGGAGTTGCATAGGCATCTTGGTAGGGGGAGTATGCATTAGACACATATGATCAGGCCGATTGATTGAACGCTCTGATTTCAATGATGATTGACCAACACATTTTGGCCGAGGCCATCTATCTCGACAAATTACAATGACTCTAGATGACAACTACAAAGAATATAAAGCTGGTATACAGTGAGTGTAGAAGACAACTACAAAGATTATAAATTTGGTTTGAAATGATAAATACGGTAACATAAATATATACTATTATATAAAGCGTATTACTTTTTTGGTTTTAAGTTTTATTTTTAAGTAAACAAAATCATGACGATTATTTTTTTTTTAAATCAATCATAATCATCCAATATTGTGAATTAAATAAAATTTAATAAACTATTTTAAGATATAAATAACAAAATAATATCATTCAATATCGACTCTAAATTTTCACTCATTACTTAAATAAATAATAGTACTAAAATTAAAACATATATGACTTTCGAAATTCATGTATCACGGGTGCGATTTAAACTAAATTCGTATAATAATCATTTAATTAAATAATATTTATTTCAATAAAACTTATGGGTTAACACCACTAGTATATAAAGCTTAATTTCTAATCGTAACTATTGTTGATCGACTTTGACCAACATCGTCTATTTTCAGTAACGCCCTGTCACGTAGCGTGGTTACGCTACTAGTTTCAGTTATTATCTACTTCCGGAATTTAGAGACCACCCGTTTCCCCAATAAGTTGTATCTACTTCCGGAATAATTTTCCCAGAAAAAAAGATGCCAACTTTGAATCTTTTCACAAACATTCCAGTAGACCCAGTGATTGCTTCTGACATTCTTAAAGATGCAACCAAAGCTGTTTCAAAAATCATTGGAAAACCTGAGTCTGTTAAGTTTCTTTCTCAATTTTCTACTTTTATGCCTGCCAACTGTTTGTTGAAATGCCTCTGTGATTTCCCTTAACTTGATTATAAGAAAATTAAGCTGGTTAATAACTGTTAGTTTTAGCTTATTTGAGGTGATATAGCGGAGCCTGAAATATTTTTACATAAGGGCCAAGTAAAAAGTATTTATGAAATCGATAAATTTATATTGTTCACGTGGGGTCAAAGTAATACATCAGTGTACTCTCATCCTATCTCCGTCCATGTATAAGCGTGTTATAGTGTTTGGATAACTTTATAAGTTTAGGGTTACGAGTTTATTCAAGGGGGTTGTATAAGCTCCATGTTTGGGGCTTATGAGCTTATGAACTACTTTTCTCCTTGGTTTTCTTGATAAGGTAATAAGTTAAGCTAAACACTCATCAAAAACTTATACGGATATTTATCGTAAGTTATAAGCTACTCATTAATCATAAGCCTAAGTCCACAAAAGAAGCTAAAACAAACACCTAAGGAGGTCTACGTTTTAGCTTATTTTTTTATAAGTAGTATATAGATTATGATATATAAGCTCTGTGCTCATAAGCTCATATTGAATGTTTGGATTAACTTATTTCAAAAACATACAAATAGTAAAGGGAAATCTTAGGGGGTGCTTGGTTAGGGGTAATGGGGGGTAATGGGAGGTAATGATAATGATTGATGGAGGTTGGTTTGTTGTGTTGTAGTTAATCATTGCACAATAATAGGTAATACTCCATTATATTCCAAATCGGGGTTATTCATTAACCACCCATTCCATTCCATAGTATTCCTTTTCACATTAACTACTTATTGAACCAACCGCCCCCTTAATTAATGCCCATAAGACACACAAGGACCAATTTTATAAGCCTAAGCTTTATCCAAACACTTCAATGGGCTTTTTTTTTTTTTCTAAATAAGCTAATAAGACAATAAGCCCATAAAATAAGGTGGCTAACTTTTGCAACCATTTGTTTTACACAGACGGATCTTTCTAGTAAAAGAACAATATAAACAATGTAAGCGTAAGTGAAAGTAACAGAATGTGAACCCTGTGAATTGAAAACTATGGCTAACTCTCCAAAGTATACAAGTACTCGGACCATTTTTTGTAAATAACTATAACTTAACCTGTCAAGTTAGTTACATTACTTAGAAGTAAGGTTGTTAAGCGGTTGATAGTACTGTTAATCTTAATGTAGTTCGTTGTATGTAACTGAATCTAAGCTTTTGAGTTAATTCATCAATAGAAAAGCTTCCCAATATCTTCTTCTTCCCTATGATATCTCTGTTTACTGATAATAAAGAGCGATGAATTTTACATTTTTATCGCTCGTTGTTGCAAAGTAAAATTTTCTTTTAAATCACTATGTTTTTATCGTAAATTTGTTATCTTGAAATGGCAGTATGTTATGATTTTGATCAATGGAGGCGTGCCAATAGCATTTGCGGGCACAGAAGAGCCAGCTGCATACGGAGAAGTGATTTCGATTGGTGGGCTTAATCCAAGTGTCAATGGGAAATTGAGTTCAACTATCGCAGATATTCTTCAAACAAAGCTTTCTATCGATAGTTCACGTTTCTATATCAAGTTTTATGATGTTGAGGTATGTGTCTTCATCTTCTTTATCATTGCAAGAGGTTGCAAAACGGGCGGGTTGGTAACGGTCAAAATGGAAACTTTGGTACCAAACATTTTTATTTGTTTTTCTTTTCTTTTTTCACCTTTTTATTACAAATTTGTGTGTTATTATAACATTAAACTAATGTCTTGAATAACGCGATTTAGTAAGTTGTATGAATTAAAAATACGTGAGTTTGGGATACATTTGACCATTCGATCCGTTTCTTTATTTGGCTGAACGGATTAATTTTACCTATTATAGTTCAACCATAATCGCAATACACCCATTTATAAATATGTGTCAAAATTGCCACATCTAGTCATTGCATTACTACAACTTTCATCTATGTATTCGAGCATGATTTGAAACTTATTTTCCTTATTCTCCAGCGCTCGTTTTTTGGATTTAATGGGTCGACATTTTAAATGGAACCTCAACACAAGGAGCATATTATGGTACTTATCTTTGGACAAATTTGATCATTATTCTTATGTTGTATCATAAAGTATTCATTTTATTGTTCTTGTTTTCTTTAAGCTCTCAGAGTAAACTTTGTTTCCGAGAATCAATAAGCATCTATAATTTCAGGTATTCGAGTTCATAAAATTGAGTTCTTAGCTGGGATTGATGATAAGTTTCCTTTAATTACATAAATGTTGAAGAATATATGTATGTTAGTCATCCTTTTGAATCAACTAAGTTGGTTATCATTTTATAGTTAACGAACCAAATCGGTTAAGGCGGTGTTTGGAATTGGAACTGCTTATTAAAAGTTCTTTATCTGCTTATTTCATTTGCTGCTTAATAATAACCGCTTATTTCACTTCAAATAATTACAAAAGCAATTTAAATAAGCAATCCCAAGCACCGTCACAGCTGCTTATTTCGCTTACTTGTAATCAGATAACGTGTTTGAATATGTTTATTTGTTGTATCAAAACGTAATAAGCAGATAAACAGTTTCAATACTCGATCCCAAAATATTTAACTAAAAAGGAAATAAAGATTCTTATTTATGAAGAAAAGGATAAATGATATGCAATTACATAAATAAAAAACTTAAAAGACCATCTTATTGATAAGCTCTGGACCAAAGTACCCTTTTGAGGAAAAACAAACCAGAAAAAAAATCAAGAAGAAAATCTTACATCATCAAGGGTAAAAATGTAAACTACTAAGAAAATGAAAAAGAAAGATAGGGAGAGTGTAAGGCACAAGGACACTCTAATAAAGTTTGGTACTTTAATTTTACATCAAATTTAATTTCAGTTTTCTATAAAGTATTTAAAGGTCAGTTGAATATTTTTTATAAAAAATAAATAATGACCGGTTTTTTTTAGCTTATAGAAGGGTCTTATTAGCTTATTGGCTTATGTAAGAGAGATAAGTTCATTTTAGGTGTTTGTTTGAGCTTATTAGCTTAAACTTGTGAGCTTATGTAAGGGGTTTTTATAAACTCCTTTTGTATGGCTTATTACCTTATCAAATATTTTTACCTTGTCATAAGTTAATAAGCTCATAGGCTACTCCAAACACTTCATAAAAATTTATTAGCTTTTATTTTATAAGCAATAATCTACTTATAAAATATAAGTCTAATTCTAAAAAATAAGCTTACACAAACACCCCCTTACTTTAAAGAAAATATTAAAAAACTTATAATAAATTGAGAAAAATTATTGCACTAGGTGCTCATTGGACTTGGTGGATCATTTAGGGCTGATATAGCACTATGAATTTGAATCTTCAGGAAATCAATTTCTTCTTCATCAGCCTGTAACATATAAAAATTACTTTGTTAATTACATTTACAAAATAAATTATGTGTTTACAAAAAATATTTGATAAAGAATGTTACAACCTGCTTTTTCGAAAAAGGGTTTTGTAAGAAAATCCAATCAGTCACGTTTTTAAGAAGATTCGTCGAACACTATTTTTTAATTTTTTGTATTTGATAACGACCAATCATATAAAATTCTCTCTAAACACATTCTCTAAAACTTTTTAAAAAACATGTGAATTTAAATGTGATTAAAATGGAAGAATATGAACAAGAACTTGTCAATAAAATAATATTTTAATCATGTAAAAAAAGCACAAAAAAATGTGATATTCAAATACTTTTTCTTTTTGGTAAATGACAAGGTAACAACCCAACAACTTGTTTAAAATATGAAAATTGTGGCTTAAATTTGAACACTATTTATATTTATATGTATAATAAAACAAATATCATTTGGATTATCTAATAGTCCAAAAATAATATAAAAGATATATAATATAAGATTTTTATCTTTTCTAATGAAAGATTATGGGGAATTCATATAAAGCGAATATTAAAAGGCTTTTGGTTAGATGGTGTCAGGATATAAGATGTAAATATAAATAATATATCGTGTCTTTTAACAAGTATTGCAGTAGTTGTTAGCAGTGTTTTAAAAACTGGTTTGAACTAGCCGGTTGAACTGTGTACCAATTGGTTAAATGGTTTAACTTTAGCGGTTTTTTTAAGAAACCGAGCAAGGATCAAACCAGCTGGTTTTTCGGTTTAATCGGTTCAATTGGTTCGGTAAATACCGATTTTTCAGGAAAATAATAAAAAAATGTAATAAAAATGTAAAACATTTTTTAAATGTAATTTTGAATTGTTAATCTTGTCTTCTTATTGTTTATATCATTAAAAATGAATGTTGTTATTGTTCGGTTGTTTACTATGACAATTTCATCAATAAATTAAATGTTATTTTTGTTGATATTATGATCGTGTCATGATTTGGATTGTTTGGTAATACGTTTGGGTTGTTCGTGAAGTTTAAAACTTAATTTTTCATTGGATTGTAACTACTTAGTATTATTTTTGAGTGAATTGTAAGTGTATTTTTGTTTTTATATAACACTTTTACTAGTAGTGTAGTTTTGAATTTTAAAACTTGTAGGATTTTTAATTAACATATAAGTTTGACTAGTCAACCTGGTTGAACCATCAGGTTCAAATGGTTCAACCGATTCAATCACTTTTGTCAAAAAAAATGGTTTTTAAAACATTGGTTGTTAGACATACGTAAGGTGAAGGAGTAGGGACTAGAGATAAATCGTGAATAGTTGTGAATTAATCAAAACTAATTGAATTGAATTTTTTTTATATATATAATGGGTTGTTCAAGTTATTTGTAAATTATTATTTAAATATTTTATCCAATTACCTAATTAAATGGGTTATGGTATCAAACAATCTTTTTGGTTTTTATCCTTTCACAATTCTTTTGATTATAACCTAATTACTTCACTTTTGGCCGATTATTGACGAACGAACTAATTTATGGATTTACGAGTTTCTCGTTGATAAAATAAAGATTAAAAATTAATCACTAATTAATTAATAAATTAATAAAACTTTCACAATCATGTTATTAATATAGATTTTCTAGATGGAAAGAAAAAATCATATAAGACAAATTGACATATCATCATCCCCTTTTTGGGAGAAACATAATATTTAATGTTTTTACTTTGTCAATAAAATCTAAATAATTGTTAGACTTCAATTATTGATCATTTAATATACTAATAATAAACTAATTTCAACAAAAACATGTTCCGACTAATTACATTTAAAACTATAGGAACAAAATCAATTTTCTTTTAGTTTGAATGATTGTATGATGGTTCTCTTTTATATATATTTTTTTCCCAATAAACGAAAAGGTTTCATATCTACTTATATGCGAGTAATTGCTAAGAAATTATGAGCTCAAATACAAAATTATGTTATGTATCATTTTATTTATTGTTGTATCCGTTTTTTTTTCTTTCTTTCTCATTATCTAATAAACTCAACTTTTATGAAACAAAAAAAAATTATAAATATAAATCATTCACGCGATCGAATATAAGCATATACTTATGTTAGTCACGTATCTTCTTCATTACATTTTTGAAAATTAAATTGTATTTGGTAAACCACACATATAAATAAAATTAATAAATTATTTATCATTTTGAATTGAATTTAAGTGACCGTATAGATTTATTCAGACATTATTATATTTTATAATTAAATATTTAAATATAATATAATATCCTACTTATCCAATAGAATAACCATCTAGAACAATCAAAGCATCATAATTATTTCATGATTGAATATCATAAAATAATCATATCAATAAAAAATCTTACATAATATGATAATTTAACTCAAATATATTATAACATATATAGAAACTACTTGTTTATATATGTTAAAAAGGTTAATTTTTGTCATTAACAACCAATTTGATGATATAAAAGAGAGACAAACCTGAATAAATAGTGTCTTGAAAAGAGTTTCGGAAAAAGCAGTGATGTTGGCCGTGACAACGTTCAGTTTTAATGATTCGAAAACCTCACAAATCTTTACGATCGTGTCTCTTCGTTTCCTACATTTCAAGCTCACCAACACCGTCTTCTCTCCCACATAGGACACATTTAACTGTAGATAATCCAATTAATACATTAATATGTCTATTCTTAATAAAGTTTATATATTATATGAATTTGAAATAAGTATTTTCCATTAAGACGGGTGATATACAAAAAAGTTATTACTTACTTCAAGAATCTCAACAGGAAATGCCCTAGACTCGTTAGAATCTAGATTTTGTTCGATCTTTTTCTTCTTTGATCTTTCGGTTGGCATAAAAACGGTCTCCTGATCGTAATCAAATACCCCAGATTCTGATTTTCGAGACTCGAGTTCTATTAGTTCCGCTTGAATAATCCTCTCTTGATCATGCAAATGTTGAATATAATCTATTGCATCTTTAATTATCGATGCCTTATCCATCTAAAAATAGAAATAAAAAAAAAATAAAAAAAATATTATTCATGTACAAAATAATTAAAAAATAGGTGGCAACATAAAAAAGGGAAAATATGTATTAAAAAGAAATTAATAAATAAAATGACGTGACAGTGCACTTATTATGGGTAATAATCAAGTATAAAGGTCCACACCTTAGTAATGTTGGGGACCACGGCTCTAAGGGCAAACAGCCTATCATTGAGCTTCTTCCTCCGATTTCTCTCGGACACAATGTTTTTAGAAGCCACCGACGACTGCGGTCCATCTGGCGAACTCGAATCATAGTAGCTGGACAACGTTTCGTCCAATCCGCCCCAACTACAAGTCGAAAAGTTGCATAATAATGAGTGTCTAAGCATTTATCGTTCATAAGAACATAAAAAGTAACGAATTAGTAATAATTAGTTACCTGTCAAATTCTTCGGTTTGGAGAAACATATTTGTTTCCCAATAGTTCTTGTACTCATCGTTGATGTCTTCCATGGATTTTGTTTTGTGAGAATTGGGAAATAATGAATGAGAGATTTAGAGAGAAAGGGTGTTTTTGTATTGTTATTATTATAAGTTTTGTATTTTAAAATGAGACATGTGGCCTATTTATAGGGGTTACTTTAACTTTTTATTCAAGGGTGGGGAATATAAGGTATAAATATGTTGGTGTCCATGATTGTTATTAATTATTAGTTATTATAATGTTTAGTGTTGAAAAGTTTAATATTTGTGTTTGATAAATTAGTCAAATATAGTTTTTAAACTTTAGAGAAAATACACTGAATGGTCATCGTACTATGTTAAAAATTCCGTCTAGGTCATTGAACAAATTTTTTGTCTATATACATCACTATAGTTCAAGAAACCTGTTATTTAAACCATTTTTACTCAATCAACCGGTTAACCTCTACTAATTCTCCCTCTCTCTTTCATTTTGAAAATTGATAACCAAACTCCACCTATTCTCTCTCTCTTTCGTTCAAATTGCAGAACCCAAATCCACCTATTCTCTCTCTCTCTCTCTCTCTCTCTCTCTCTCTCTCTCTATCTCTCTCTCTCTCTCTCTCTCTCTCATTTTCAAATTGCAGAACCAAATTAGATCTTAACTTTATTATTTTAGTTGAACCCTAAATTGAGAACCCTAAATTGTTATCATCGTTGAGAAGGTTTCTGCAATTTTTGACAAACAAAGAGTGTGAGAAAGAAAGATATAGAGATACCGATAGATACATATCAAGAGATAGAGAAATGGTGAGCGAGAAATCATCATCACTGTTATCGTAATGGTCAGTAGGAGTAATGGAACGTTTCAAAATCGTGGAAAGCTGCTGTGACGTCCCGTCAATTTTTAGTACTTATGTTACCGTTATTATTTATATTTTATTCGCGATTGATTTGACCCTGGTATTTCGCTTTGTTTTGTTCACGGTTTACTGTTATTGAGTATCGGGTTTTCTGTATTTTCTTAGTCGTCCCCTGAGACGTAATAATTTTATTTTATCTAAGTGCCAATTAGGTAGTATTCTCATAATTATAAGTTAGAAGGTTATGCCAAATTTGTCGGTTAACGTATTCTTTATCTTTAAGAAATCGTACGTTGCTCGTGCTTATGCTTACCGAAAAGTATATACTATTTCCAAATCAGAAATTAAATCGAATCATTTAATGAATCCTAATACCAATAAAATCATATAATGAACTTTCCTAAGTTCATTTGTAATATAATCGGGAATCCTAAACGAATTCATATACTTAACGACAACACGAACAAAACGAAGAAATCCAGGAATATGACCGAGCGCGCCGCGGTGAGCTGGCCGCGCCGCGGTCATAGCCCGGACAGTTTTTGTTTGTTGAGTTGTGAGTCATATCTGCATGTAGTGTGAGCTTGACACTTGCCTCAACCCGATTTGGACTTTCCACTTTGACAGAAATGCAGTCCCAAGGAGGTTTAAGTCACTCTTCTCTTTCTTTTCTTCATTTTATTAACCACAACACACACACACTCTTTATTTTCCTTTGAAACTCTCCCTCAAAACTTCATCTTTATGGCTGTGATTTCCAACAAATAATCAACATATTTCTTAACCAAAAAGTGTTGTGATCATCAAGAGGAGCAAGAGTTCTTCATCCCTTTGGTGGATTGCTTTGGTTTTCATCATTTTCGAGTCAAAATCACCTCCAAACATCAAGGATCTTCATCACATCTTGCTTGATCTTCACCTATTCATTTTCTTTGGGGTATAATAACTAATCTCTATTACATTTTCTAAGTTTTATTCATTGCATGAATGATCTAACATGTGGAAAGGAGTTTTTATAAAGTTTTGTGATTTATAATCTAAGAAAAACAAGGTTTATAAACACCTACATAAATCCTTACTTAATTGATGGAAAAGCTTTACAAAATAGTTGTTTGAAAGTGTTTTGATGATTCCATAACTTGCATGTTTAAACTTATTACATCAAAAGATGATTTTCCAACATAAAACAAATTTTGTAAAAATTGAAGTGTCTGCAGTCGTGACCGCGCCACGGTGCCTCCACCGCGAGGCGGTCGTGGTAAAGTTACGACCGCGGCGCAGTCACTCCACCGCGAGGCGGTCGTTGTCCAGATTTTGGAAACTTTGTAAATCCGTTAAATTTGCACCTTAAACTTGTTATATTATGAACCTTTATTAACGGTGAGTGTATTTTGTTTTGGGAGGAAGATTGGTCCTCATCACCACGCCACCGAGGTCTTTGGTTCCGGATTCTTTTCTTAAATATTCTAGCGGGTGCTAACGGTAACAATCGTTTTCTCTCAAATTCCTCATTTTCATTATCCATCGTTATTCGGTTTTAGCCTTGAAAACGGTTAGGAGTAAATATTAGACCAACACTAATGTATTGTCGGATTTGGATTGAGAATGGACGAAATATGTTAAAATGTAATCTAACCGAAAGTATCTTAATTAACTTATTATTGTATTATGTATTATGACAAAGGTTTAAAATGCAAATTGTTATCAAGCGGGAAAGTGTACGGATTTTGGACAAATAATTTTTGATGCGGAAGCGCTGCCGGATTTTCCATTCACGACTTTGCGACATTAAAACACTTATATAAATAAATTGTATACAAAAGTAACCTATTCTACAATAACATCGTCTTTGGACTCAAAGACGCCAACGCAATCAAAGATGTCACAATATTACTTAAAACGGATATTTTCAACCTTTTTGCGATATACTAAACTTCGCCACATATGTGATCATCGTTTTAATTCATCGAAATATGTTTTACGACAAACTTTATAAATAGTTTTGAAAGACATTTTACTCTAAATATTTTGGTATGAAAACACTTCAAATTATTCAAAGTATCAAATTGGACTTTTAAATTGATTTTGACTTTAATAAGTCAACATAATTGACATTTGACTCTTATAAGTCAACATAATTGACCTTTGACTTTAATAAGTCAACATCTTAATTTTGGTCGACATAATGAACATTTGTATTAATAATCTTTTCGACTCGGAGTCGTCACTTGTTTCCAACGGTCGCTGTTGACGTGAAGTATCGATATCTTGCCGATCGGCCCTTTTCTGGCGCGGAACATCGTCTTCTTAATCCGTCATCCTTATTCGACTTATTAATCGTTGGAATGTTATATTAAATTAATCTCAACCGACAAGGCTAAACCGAACTATACTTGTAGAGATACTGAGACTATATTATTGCTGTTTAGGGCACTTAGACGGTGGAGTTGTAGCTCCGTGATTGTTTATCCGAGATTTGCTGAAGCTTGTATTGTGAGTTATTCGTAGCCCTTGTCTTTACTATTTTTAGGGCTGTAAAGCGTACCTTAAAATTTGTTTGTTTAAATAGTAGGCCTAATGTATATTTTGTCTGCTTAAATGTTAGACGTCATCTTGTCTGCTTATTGTTAGACGTCATAATGTCTGCTTAAATGTTAGACGTCATCTTGTCTGCTTAATGTTAGACGTCATAATGTCTGCTTAAATGTTAGACGTCATCTTGTCTGCTAAATGTTAGACGTCATCTTGTCTGCTAAATGTTGGACGTCATCTTGTCTGCTAAATGCTAGACGTTATCTTGTTTGCTAATTTGCTAGACGTTATCTTATATCTTGCCTACTAAATTTCTAAGACGTTATTGAATTTCTTGTCTGCTTAATCGTTAGACGCTATAGATTACCTTATTACTTAAGAGAATAGGTCTACCTTATAAACTTGTCGCTGGGTCACTTTTATTCTAAAATTGCGAATAATTCACCAACATGTTGTTGATGTCGTTTTAACGCTTTGCAGGAAATTGAGGATTTCCGTTGATCATGCCATAGTTTATTTTCGGATCGCTTGCTTTTGGGAAATTCGAATTTAAATTGTTTATTGTAACTCCCATGTCGATCCGCTTGTTTATTTCTTTTGGAATTGTATTTGTACTTGGCGTCTTATCGCCTTTGACTTTATAATGTATTTTGCAACATTTGGCATGATCTATTTAATTTGATGTTTTGTTTATCGGTTATATTGTTGTAATCTTGACTCTTGATATTATAACTGGAACATTCCGTGATTCCGCTTTTAACGGGGTGTGACAGCTACAAGCCTTTCATTCTCCGTCAATCGCCGCTTCCGTCATGATCCGCCGACGACGTCGAACAGTTCATCTCCGCTTCCGTCGTGGTCCGCCGTAATTGATTGATTGATTAATCCCCGCTTCCATCATGGTCCGCCGTAAATTGATTGATTGATTAATTGATTAATTAGGTCAAATTTTGGGATTAATTAGATATATTTGACAGTTAAATTCTTCAAACGCACCTGATCCAATGCATAAGAAAGAAGGTATAAGAACAATAATATGTATTTTTTCCCTAGCCGGATTACAACCAGTGGTTTAGGCTTTGAAGCTGATAGTAACCAGAGTTTGTGCTAAACACTGTATGGAATTGTTTATTCAACATCTGCATATGCTTAAAACCATAAGCAGGTAATCAGCTTAATAATTTACACCCTAAGGATAAACTTGTAATTTTAATTCCCACAAAAATAATCAGCTTGAAACAAGCAATTTCAAAGTGCTTACAAGGTGTTTGAGATTGAATACTTTTTGGGCTTATTGGGTTACTGCGTATTTAAAGGAATATGTTCTTTCAAAGTGTTTGGATTGCTATTAGATTACCAGCTTATTGTTTTGCTAAAACGGGCACTTTTTAATAAATCACTTCAGTCTGAGTATGATGATGATGAATGTGTGATGGAATTTGCAGGGATTTGTAGGAGGAAGATGATGAATGTTTGGGTGGTAGTTATAAAACCGATGACGTGGCGGTTAACAAAAGGTTGCAGGTCAACAAACTTATCGATTTAAACGGTTTTTTAAAGTTAAGGTTATAATTTAAAAGGTTTCTTGAACTATAGTGATGCATATAGACGAAAAATTTGTTCAATGACCTAGACGGAATTTTTGGCATGGTACGATGACCATCCAGTGCATTTTCCCTAAACTTTATATCAAAGTAATTAAGTTGAGTCATATGTTCTTCAATGAAGATTTTAAGATTAGACTTTCACTAGCTAAAGTTATAAATAACGTAAGGCGTGGCGTGACGTGGCGGTGAGGTCAAACCTCAAGCTTTATAAAATATAACGAGACATGACGTTTTTCAAGTCGTGAAAAGGCGGCAAAATTTTAATAAATTTTAGAGTTTTTATATATATTTGTATATATATTTACTCTTATTAAGTTGTACCAATAAACAATAAATTAATAAAAAAAAAAAATCAATATTTTTACATTTCAATATACATCTAATCTAAATATAGTAAACAATTAAACAAAAATCAATTTTTTCAAATTTTAATATACATCTAATCTAAGATATAGTCACCAATTTATAGTCAAAAAATCTTTATAGTCGTTTTTAAATTATTTTAACAGTTTTTTTTTTTTTTTTTCCATAACGCGTTACAAAAAACTTAGAAAATAACGCGTTAAAGCTCGCCATGACCCGCTTTTTCACGGTTTTTGGACGTCACGCCTAACAACGACGTTTTGCATGTTTTCGTAACATCAAGGTCAACCTCACGCCATGACGCGTTATTTAGAACCTTGCTTTTAATATCCTCTAATATCAAAAATTCATCTTCATATTTATCGACGTTGAATTTTTGATATTATAAAAATTTCTATATACGTTACCGAACATGTGTTGTGATAATGCTTCTCATTTAGATTGACTACGTATATATACTTCAAATTATGAACGTCTAACGCCGTGGCTTTAGTTACTATACCCATATGCCACAAATGTTTGTTTCACAACCTATCCACACTACCATTTGCGCCACGGCCCTGCTTCCCTCCTGCCAACGTCTCTTCCTTGCCAATAATTACTCATACCTTCCTCTTCCCTCCGTTATACTTTTCCATCCATTGACGATACTTTGTGATCTAAAACGGAGCCCATAGGTTGATAAGTTAATGTAAATAAACTCCGAGTAAATATTATCCGATATAATTTTTTGGTAATATTTTAAGAAACTTTTTGGCTGATAGATAAAAACATCCAAATAGTTGTGTAACATATAGTGTGTTAGAAAATTGGTTTTGTGTATATGGTAACACTTATGTTCTGTCGGATCGGTCACTCAAAATCTTTGGTCTTTACCCGGACCCGATGAAAAAAATGGGATTAAACAACTATTTGAACGTTGTATAGAAATTATTTGTGTGACTTGCATAAATTTCATTTTTTTATTTTGTAAAGAAATTGTTTTTGGCAATGTGTGAATGTGGTTAGGAAATTGGTAAATGATGACGAAGAATGACCCCACGTGCGCCACGTGAGTAAATATTGTATGTTAATGCGTCAACTTCCAATTAAACAAAGTGGGAAATGTGTTTTCTAATCGCAATAATTTTAAAAAACAAATCACATTTATGAAACGTGACAAATCTTACTATAGTTATTTTTCAAAATACTATAATACTCGCTCCGTTTTAAAATTATTTTCCTTGTACAAAAAATACACAATTTTGAGAATAGGCTTATTCCCGATGAGTCGATGATTGATAATTATACTATGTTTTTCGTATTCAAGTGTTATTATTTTATTTTCTTGAACCAAATATTCATAGAGAATAAATGATTTCATATAAATTAAAATAATTTAAAAGTACAACTAAAATAGAAAAATAAATAAAGAATTATAATCACAATTAAAAACGGTTATGACATCAATGTTATTTGTTCATATTGAGTTATTCTTTTCTGGTTATCCATATTGTTTGCTTTCTTTGCACAATCTTATTCATACATTAAGTTATAAATTGAATTATTAGAAAAAATATTAATAAGAATGGTTGAAAAGCCTAATAGGGGTCAGTTTTTGAACCACTCTCTAGTAGAGGTGATCTAAATACGAAAATACACGAAGATCGGTTCCAAAACCAGTCTTTATTAAAAAGTAACGAGATAACTTTTTTCCCTAATAACTAATCTCTATAATAAGGGTAGACAACGCGGATTTTGTTCTGTTTCACCACCAAAAGCTAGTTCTACAAAATGATGAGATCCTCGCCTTTCATAGAATCATCAACTTGATTTATTAATCATTAAACGTCATGTTGCAAATCCTTTTTAGGTTGTTACAATTTTTATGTGATAGATAACGTAAGGCGTGACATGTCAGCACAGATGTTGGGATAGGGTACCACTCACTTCCTGTACCTTCGTCTGGGCATATATCGACGATGTCGAAGGCATCGGAATAGAAGGAACGGTTGGACGAAGACATGTGGGAAAAGTCTCGGAAGCAAGAGCATTGAAGAGAGTGCGACATTAATTGCGGACAAGACAGAATGATGGTAGCATTTAATGAAGAGGAGCGTGGGAGACAAGACGCCGCCCACGCGCTTCTTCATTAAATAACGGTCACAGTCAACAGAATGGTGTGGAGGAATGGCGGCCACGTCACTGACACGTATGAAAAGACTGATGAGACGGACCGGTCCTTAGGGCTTACCCTCCGGGTAATAACCGAAGGGCTGCTATATAAAGGCAACATGAAGAAATTAATAACCCAAGTCAATTCTAGCAATACATTTATTCCTGATCATAGAGTCTCACAGTTAGAATATTCCTTGTATTCAATATTCAATCATTTGTATCATTGAATGCTTTATAAATCTATTTGATATCACACAAGATCTCTCACACTGTCCTCCCCTTCGTTCTGAAAGCCGGACGAAGGGTCAAGCATACGAAAATTTACTTTAACATTGGCGCCATCCGTGGGACCTTGTTGTTAATCAGCGACAGATTCTGGAAAAACATGGAGAAAACGCCTCAAGATCAGCCTGAGGAAGGAATAGCCCAATCTGCTACCCAGGAATCTGCTGAAAACACAGGGCCACTCCCGACATTCACCCCAGGAGCAAACGAGCAAGCAAGCCCAATCACACCGGAGTTTGTGAGTAAAAACTTCGACAGCCTAAAAGCCATGATGAGCAAGCATGCTCAGAAAGAGCGAAGGAGAGGAAACCCCGTTGAACTCTCCTACGGAGATGCTGAGGACATGGAGCAGGAGGAGAACTCCCTCCCAGACACCCACTCGAATCAGGATCGGATATTGAGATCCAGGAGGACGTTTGATAGGGAACCATCGACCGTAGCACCCAATATCAGGCAGGAGGGAGCGTTTGCTAGCCTCCTTAACGCCCAACACATGAATGGGGCTCACCGGCCCGAGACCAGAACGTTTAACTTCGGTATGCCACACCCGCAGCCATAATTTCCACAGTATCAGCCTGTGCAACCTCCTCAGTACCAACCAGTGCAACCCCCGCAGTATCAGACGGTGCAACCTCCTCAGTATCAACCTGTGCAACCCCCACCGTTCAGCCAACAACTATATGGGCCAACGCCCCACGCGGGAGACCCACCTTTTATGTGGCAAACGTCCCAGACCCACCGCCCACCGGCTCCTGAAATGGATGACTTATCCAAACCCTACCAAAGGTCAAAGGACACTAAGTTCACCAAGCGTATAGCAAACTTCAAGTTCCCCCCCCCCCCCCCCCCCCAAGGATAAAGATGCCGACGAACGTTAAGACATATGATGGGTCGCAGGATCCTGATGATCATCTTAGTATTTTCTCCGGGGCCGCAGAAGTGGAACAGTGGTCAATGCCGGTGTGGTGCCACATGTTCGTTCAAACTCTATTAGGATCGGCCCGACTCTGGTACGATAGCCTCCCCACAGAGTCTGTGGACAGTTTTGAAGACCTGCAACACAAGTTTAAAAGCAACTTCATGCAACTGCGCAGATGCGAAAGAAGGGCGGTGGAGATGCACAACATTAAGCAGAAGGAGCATGAGAGCCTCAGAACCTTCATAGAACGCTTTAATAAGGAAAGCTTAGAGATCAAAGGGGCTACGGAAGATATGCGAGTCTCCGGTTTCATGCATGCTATAAAAAACACTCAGCTCATAGAGGCTTTGAATAATAAGATTCCGGACACTGTAGACGAGATGATGACACGAGTAAGGGATTTCATTAGGGGGAAGGAGGCGGCTAACCTTAGCAGGGAGACTAGTTCTGGTAAGACTAACAGGGAGGACCGAAGTGGAAAATCTGGAAACCATACTCGGACGGACGGACCGGGACCCCAACGAAATGAAGGGAAACAGCCAGAACAGCGTAACCGGAGTCCGTATCTTAATCCCTATACGCCCAACGTGTCCACTGATTACCGACGAAAGGAGGTATATACAGCACTCACAAAGACCCCCTGTGAGATCCTCTCAACAGAAGAAGTAGGGAAAAACTTCCCCGCCCCTCATCCGATGATAGAGAACCCGGAGAGAAAGCAGTCGGATAAATTTTGCGAGTTCCATCTAGACCATGGACATAATACTAACGACTGTTATCACTTAAAGAGAAAAATTGAGGAGGCGGTCAAATCCGGAGAACTCGCACATCTGATCAAGGATATAAAAAAGGGAGCGACACAAGGCAACAAAACCAGCCGTAGGGTGAAGGATGAGGGCTCTCAGGGGACCAGAAACCGAACCGTCAACATGATAAGAAGGGATCCACAGTCCCTAAAAAGAAAGGAGTCTGACCCAACGTGGATGAACCAAGAGATAGCTTTTCCACCCAGGAGTGAATGTTGCCTCACCTTAGACCCCATCATAGTGGAGGGATGGATAGGAAATACTATTGTTCCAAAGGTGTATGTAGACACTGGAAGCTCCACCAAAGTCATTTACGAACATTTCTTCCGGCAGTTTCGAAGGTCCGTTCAAGCGCGTATAAGGAGACCAGTATCGGCACTCCAGGGATTCGATAACGAAATGATGTGGCCGATGGGAGAGATAACCCTCCCTCTAACACTCGGGGAATACCCCTGCATGAGAACGGAATGGATGAGCTTCGCAGTGGTCCAAACACCAGCCCCGTTCGACATCATTCTAGGAAGGCCAGGGTTATACCAGCTGGGAGCCTTACCATCGCCCTACCATGGATTGATGAAATTCCCCACTCCTCATGGCGTCGCTACGGTGTGTACCAAGAGACAAAGGGAGAAGTGGTGTATCTCGGCGAAAAGAGCAGATAACCCACAAGGGACAGGCCATGGTCTGGAAGAAAAACTCATCATCAACCCCGGATTCCCGGAGCAGTCGGTTACCATAGGATCGCATTTATCGCGACCTTGCAAAGAAAAATTATTCACATTGCTCAGTGGCAACATGGATGTGTTCGCATGGACACCCTCCGACGTGACGGGAATACCGAGGGAAATAGCAGAGTATCGGTTGAAAACCTACCCCAGCGTAGAACCGATCAGACAGAAGAAGAAAGGAATGACCCCGGAGCGTAGTCAGGCCATCAGAGAAGAGGTAAGCAAGCTAAGGGAGGCAGGGATCCTTCGAGAAGCGAGATATCCAACTTGGGTCGCTAACCCAATGCACGTCGAAAATAGGGAGGGTCCCTGGAAAATGTGCATAGACTTTAAGAACATCAACAGAGCCTGTCCGAAAGACAACTACCCGCTACCCGAGGTAGATTGGAAGATTGATTCCTTAATAGGCTACAGATACAAGTGCTTCTTAGACACCTATAAGGGTTGTCACCATATACAAATGGCACCAGAAGATGAAGATAAAACCGCATTCCACACAGACTTCGGCGTGTTCTGCTACAGGAGGATGCCTTTCGGGTTGAAAAATGCCGAAGCTGCCTACCAAATACTGATTGATAGAGCTTTCGGAAATCAAATCGGTAGAAACCTGGAGGCCTACGTGGATAATCTTATCATCAAGAGCCATAGAGAGGAAGATATGATCTATGACATCGATGAAACTTTTCGGAAGTTGAGGAACATTAACATGAAACTAAATCCGAGAGAATGTGCATTTGGTGTAATAGAAGGGAGGTTCTTGGGGCATCTGATAACCGAAAGGGGAATCAAGGCTTGCCCCGATCAGATAAAAGTAATTACAGAGACGAAGTCTCCAGAGACACCGGAGGAGGTGCAGAGCCTCAATGGAAGATTGGCAGGATTAAGCCGATACCTCTCAAGGTCGGCCGAACGCTCTCTCCCTTTTTTCGAAACATTGAAGAAAAGAATCGATATGACGGATTTCGATGCCCTCCAAGAGTTAAAACAATCTTTAACCCAGCTACCAGTCCTTGTGGCCCCGAGCGAAGGGAAGGAATTATTCGTGTATCTGGCAGTTTCCAACAACACAATAAGTGCAGTTCTGACAACAGAAGAAAAGGGAAGGCAGAGGCCCGTATATTTCGTAAGCAACACTTTAAGGGCAGCGGAGGTAAAGTATCCACCCAAAGAAAAACTAGCACTGGCCCTCGTGCACACGTCCAGACGCTTGCCCCGATACTTCCAAGCATACCCAATAGTGGTCGTGACGGAACTGCCCATCAAAGATATGCTCACAACGCCGGCAAGATCAGGAAGGTTGGCAAAATGGGCCAAGGAGTTAGGAGGCTACTCAATTGAGTTTAGGCCCAGACAGTCCATGAAGGGACAGATACCGGCGGATTTCATCGCCGAGGTACCGATGCTTTCTCCCACACCTACAAACGGCCAGAAGGAAGAAATGATGGAATCATCATCCCAGACACCAAAAGGCAACTTACAGTCTCTCTACATTGATGGACCACCCCCCGGATACGGCAAGGCGGCCTATTAAGAATATGTTGTGTCTAAAATTGTAAAAGGTAATTTCCTTTATGATGATGCGATGATTGTAACCTTTCATAATATATAAAGCATATACCGGCTCTCGAATAGAGACGGAAATTCTCACACCCACTAGTCTGAACGCATATCCTAGTGAAGATAAAAAAAAAAAAAAAAAAAAAAAAGAGTCTAAGTACTCTTCTGGGAAGGACGCTTCCCAGCTTAACAACCATAAAAAAAAAAAAAAAAAAAAAAAAAAAAGAGAGAGAAGAAGAAGAAAAACCAGCAGAAGTACGAAGGAAAATGCGCACCTTGGCGCTAATATATCAAAAGTAGACTACACGAGGCAACAGAAACGATCGTTTAAAAGACATACAAAATTTAAGGAAAAAACTACATATAATGCCAAACACAAAGGAAAATCACTAAACAATTGGAGCGGCAGGTTCTAACTTCTTTAAATCCTCCACCGATAGCTCATGGCTCTGACTGAGAGCCTCCAAATAAGGGAAGGAGGGATGGCGCATGCGTTCAAGGGCCTCATCCAGCTTGGTTTCAGAATCAGGGTCGAAATTGGGAGTAGCCTGAAGAGGGAGATTCAAACGTGCCTGACGAAAGCCGTTACGTACCCCAAGGGTATACCCGGTTCCAGTGAACAAAGTGGCAAGTTCTCCATAAGGCGCGCTGAACTCATGGCTCTGGTGAAGTTTTTCAACAAAAAACTTAATACCGTCTTTAACTAGCCATGTAGCCTTTTCCCTCAACATGGCGTTCTCAGCTAGAAGCCTCTGATTCTCACCCTCAAGAGGGACTGCTCCCTCCATCGTATCACCAGCTGTGACCCTTCCACTCTCTGTAGTCACACCTACCATAGCTTTCTCACCACTGACCTCTAAAAGCTTCACCTTCTCAACCATGTTTTCCCAATCAGAAAGGGAGACCAGCTTCATCCCTGGATCCACAGCCTCACCTTCTTGTGCCTTCGCAAGTTCACTATTGGTGTCCTGTAAATCGCGGACAAGATCTTCTAGGTCCTGGATCCTACGGTGGGATTTTGCACGCTCCTTCAACCCTTGAACAACTTTGCGGAATTGGATCTTGGCACGTCTTCGGAGTTTCCCATTCTCTCTCTCCAACTTTTTAACTTTGGCCTTTATGGCCGTCAGACGATCCTTCTTCTTGGTCAGAGATTCCTCAAACTTAACAACACTGCCCTGAGAAGCCCTGAAACGGCCACGAACCTCCGTACCTGCTACTGCTAACTGGGCAAGTAGCACGTTAAAGTTATCAACCAGGGCTTCTTCGGAAAACTTCCTCCAACGCAAAGCTTCGGCAGGAGTAGCAAAAAAATTCAACATATCCTGACAAATGTCAGGATTACTCATCTCATCATCACAATTGACCTTCCAACCTGGCACATATCGGAACAAAGAGGGACCACCCCTGTCACTTGGCGAGCGAGGTGCAAAGGAACCTCCGGTTTCAGCATCGAAAGATTTAACTGGTGTACTCTCCACTTTCTCCTCTTCGTTAATACTATTACCTCGACCACCTGAAGAAACAGGCTTCTCAACATCTGACTCATCCGAAGAAGAAAGAGACAAAGGATGGGAAGAAGTAGCCCGCTGAGCAGGAGGGACATTCATCTTCAAACTGGCACTGTGAAAAGAGGGATCTGCCACACACGAATGACACATTAAGCTAAAAAAAAAGGGGGGGGGGGGGGTGAGAGTTCTACCACTGGTAAGAGAAAGCCTCCTTCGTTTAACCCTGGTACCAGGACCTCCGGATAACATCTCGGACATTGGCGAAAAAACAGACGGAGGGGGAAGATCAACCACCAAAGCCGGTACACCAGGTATCAAGGAGCGCACTTCAGTAGAGGGAAAGACAAAATCCCCAATACCTTGCTCCAGGATATGGACAGTATTCTCTCCCAAAGAAACCATGGGGAAAGTAACTCCAGTTAAGGTATCAAGCTTCAAGTAATCCAGCAAAGATATGGCTGCAAGATATACATAACAAAGGGATCAGGCATTCATCCACTAAACAAAAAAAAAAAAAAAACTTACAAGCGCCATTCAACTGGACGGAGGGATTGAGATTTAAAGGAACCCAATGGCGGCTTACGCCACCCAAAACCAACACAGCCTCACAATGAGTCCGAACCGGGACTTTGTTCCTGGAAATTAACCAACAACGCTCTGCTTCCTCTTCGGTAAGAGCAGGAGGGGGATCAGGAATGGCACCGGCCAGAGTGGGTCTCCAGTGCAACGGTATAGGTGCCACCGAAGCATCCAGCCAGAAGAACTTATCCTTCCACTGCTTCACACTAATGGGCGCTGGGCTAAAACATTCCCACCCCCCGTTCTCTACCTTTGGCCGACGCTCCACGGTAAACCAATCCCCCGAACGAATTAACCTAAAAAAGCTTCTCCAAAGGTTCAAAGTGGCGGGAAAACCCAGGGCGTTACACAGTAACTCAAAGTTAGTCACCCTCAGAACTCCCATTGGATTCATCTGGATTGGACACAGTTGGTAGTATTCAATAACGGAAAGGAAAAAGCGAGTAAAGGGGATTCGAACGTTAGAGGCGTCGAAAAAGCGAGTATACATCGCTATGGAACCCTCAGGGCAATGGGTAACGACGTAGTTATCAGAGGGATTGCGAGGACGCCATTCCATCCCCAGCCCGAACTCAGTGATAAAATCAGAGAAAGAAACTGGCGTGACGGCACAGCGAGAAGTTAACATATCATTCTTACCCATAATCGGTGAAATCAAAAACCAGAAAAAGCAGTGAATACGAATTATGTAAGGGAAGAAGAAAAGGGGAAATAAGAGGCAATGAAAATAAGGTGATTAAGGAGTATTTATAGGGAAATTAATTCCATCTCAAATCAATCAATTATTCCCTCCAGTCAAATCAGAGGTATTAATGGCTAACAGGTAATAATGACCCTTTAAATGCGAGTAGCAACGTCAGACAATCATAGTCTAGGGAAGATTCGATCAGAAGTAGGCCCCCACTCTCGTACTCACTTCCCTAGGCTAGGGGGGGAGATGTTGGGATAGGGTACCACTCACTTCCTGTACCTTCGTCTGGGCATATATCGACGATGTCGAAGGCATCGGAATAGAAGGAACGGTTGGACGAAGACATGTGGGAAAGGTCTCGGAAGCAAGAGCATTGAAGAGAGTGCGACATTAATTGCGGACAAGACAGAATGATGGTAGCATTTAATGAAGAGGAGCGTGGGAGACAAGACGCCGCCCACGCGCTTCTTCATTAAATAACGGTCACAGTCAACAGAATGGTGTGGAGGAATGGCGGCCACGTCACTGACACGTATGAAAAGACTGATGAGACGGACCGGTCCTTAGGGCTTACCCTCCGGGTAATAACCGAAGGGCTGCTATATAAAGGCAACATGAAGAAATTAATAACCCAAGTCAATTCTAGCAATACATTTATTCCTGATCATAGAGTCTCACAGTTAGAATATTCCTTGTATTCAATATTCAATCATTTGTATCATTGAATGCTTTATAAATCTATTTGATATCACACAAGATCTCTCACACTGTCCTCCCCTTCGTTCTGAAAGCCGGACGAAGGGTCAAGCATACGAAAATTTACTTTAACAACAGACAAGTCTCAAATCTTCGAAGAAATGACCAGACATGACGTTTTTTAAGCCGTAATAAGACGGCAAAAAAAATAATATTTTTATAATTTATATATAATTGTATATCTTTGTTACTATTATTATGCTATATAAAATAAATAAATTATTAAAAAGTCCATGTCTTAACATTTAGGTTACATATAATATAAGATATAGTCAATAATCAGCAAACAAATGATATTTATAGTGTTTTTTTTTTTTTTAAATGACATTTTTCACATTTTTTTTTCTTAATTTTCATAACGCGTTACAAAAAACTCGGAACGTAGCGCGAAAAAACTAGTCATGACACGTTTTTTGAACGTTACGCCTAATAAATACGTCTTACATATGTTCGAAAACGACTATCCCATACCTTGACACTATAACACTCATTATCGCCGTCATGACACGTTATTTAGAACCATGTCTATTATTTGTTAATTGTTAGAGTAAATTACATAGACCGTCCCTATGGTTTATATGCAATTATGGATTTCGTCCCTAACTTTGAAAAGTTGCATGGATCGTCCCATTGTTTGAACAAATTACTCATTTCGTCCCTAATTTGGACGTCCATTAATTATTGCCGTTAGCCTTCCCTCACGTGTAAAACACGTGAGGGTATTTTAGTAATTTTGCACTCTTCACCTACTTTCCCCCTTCTTCCTCAAAAGTCCAAAAGTCAAAATCAAATAAATCAAAATCAGATTCATAATCCCTCATACAATCAAAATTGAATCATATTTCCAAATAAATCAAAATCATATTCAATTGAATCAAAATTGAATCATAAATGAAATCGAATTCATTTTTCCAGCAAAATTAAAAACCACCCGCCAGCTCACTCTAGCACCATTTTTCCAGCAAAATCCGATTTGGCTTCATCTCCGATTTGGCTTCATCCACTCGATTTGGCTTCATCTCCGGAACAAACCACGCGCCGCCGATGCTAATGCCACCACCACCCTACATGACGTACCACCACCACCACCATCAGCCGCCGGTGACTCAATCCGGCGGTGAAGACAATAAATCGATTTGGGTTGGTGACCTTCATAATTGGATGGATGAAGATTATATACGTAATTGCTTCAGTGTGTGTGTGTGTGTTTGAAATCATTTAGGTTAAAATGGGGTGGTCACAGATCTGCTTGTTACTATCTTCTGTTAATGGTGGTGGTGGTGATGTCCGACATCCGCGGTGGAGAATGGGGTGGTCACAGATCTGAATTGGGGTTGGGGGGTTGGGTTTTAATCAATCAAATCTTGTTTTTGGGTATTTAGGGTTCTTAGTGTTTTCAATTGAAAAAGATGAAATTGATGTTGTTTGATTGTGATTTAATGGTTTTTTAGGGTTTGGATTGAAAAAGATGAAATTAGTAAAAAATGCGAAAAGACTAAAATACCCCTCACGTGTTTAACACGTGGGGCAGACTAACGGTGGAAATTAACGGACGTCCAAATTAGGAACGAAATGAGTAATTTGTTCAAATAATGGGACGATCCATGCAATTTGTTATTTATTAATTTAATTACATATTTTTGATTATATTTTAATTTAATGGAAAAGTGTATATTCTAAATTCAATGGACGGTATAATCATTCCACTTGTTTGTGTTTATCCGGCCGGGCCGGTGGTCCACATGTCAATGCTCATCTTCAATCTTTGGTCAAATTGCACGTGTTTTATTTATGTTAAGCTTTTCTTTTTTTCTCTTTTTCTTTTTCTCATCAATTTAAATATCTTTGGTTTATGAGAAAATATTAATATTAATATTTAAGAAATAATAACAAAGTATTTAGACATATTTTTATATGTTAGTATATAAATAAATATGTCCCATGCATTTTTAAGTTTTTTTTGTTTATTTCATGAACGTACAACAATTTTAAACGTGTAATAATGTCTATCATCTCTCGATTAATTTTTCTTTTTTCTTTTTACTTTTCTTTTTTTCTATATTAAAGTTAAAAATAATTTAAACTCACATAATTTTTCACTAAAACCGAATGTTACATAATATTTTCTGAAGAGTAACTACTAATCAAAGATGATTTAAAGTCATATAATCTTTGTTAAAATATTGCCTATCTAAAATAAAACATAATAATCAATACATAATAACTTTTTAAAATTGATTGTTCCAATATTTTTCACAAAAGTAAATCATAATCATAATAAATAAATAAATAAAGATCGTCCCTATAGCGATAGTTAATCTTAACAAATGAAAATAATAAACATTTTGATTAATATAAATATTACTTAAATAAACTTTTATTTATAATTACTAAATTCATTACTAATATAAAACAACATTGTGCAATAAGTATTTAAAACATTATACGAAAAACTTATTCGTCTTTAGGACGATAAATATCAAAACTCACAAAGAAATAATATATATTCTTTCTATGTATTACTTTCTCGTTCTGGTTTAAATGTCCTAACATAAATATTCTCTAACATATAAAAGAGCTTTTAACATTTTCAAGTATTGAAACAGAGGAATGTATGAGTTTAGTTACACATGTTGCAACATTTATAGCACGTGTCTTTTGATTTTAGTGGTCGACAAAAGTAACCGTAGTAGATAAGATAAACTTATAAAGACTTGAGTTACACGTTTCTCTTGCTTTTTTTTTTCTTCTTTTCTAACTTAGGTTTACAAATTATCAAAATCTGCAAATAAATTTACAAAATATAATAGAGTTCGCATATGCTACATGAAGTTCGCATATATAAACTCCAAAATTAAAAAAAGAAAAGAAAAAGAAAATTAAAATTATGCGAACTGACATCATCTTATGCGAACTGACGTCATCATATGTGAACTATGACATCACTTTTCGCATAAATGACGTCAATGTTTAAGGGGGTGTTTGTTATAGCTTATAGAATGGGCTTATTAGCTTATTAGCTTATGTAAGATAGATAAGCCCATTTTAAGTGTTTGTTTGAGCATATTAGCTTAGGCTTATGAGCTTATGTAAGGGGTTTTCATAAGCTCTTTTTGTGTGGCTTATGGGCTTATCAAACATTTTTACCTTGTCATAAGCTAATAAGCTCATAAGCTACTCCAAACACTTCATAAAAATTTAAAAGTTTATATTTCAAAAGCCATAAGCTACTTATAAAACATAAGCCTAAGCCTAAAATATAAGCTTACACAAACACTCCCTAAATAAATGATATCAATGTTCGCATAAATAACGTTGTTGTTCGCATAACGTCACTGTCAGCATAATAACGTCACGGTTAACATAATGACGTCACGGATAGCATATTTTTTAATTTCTAAGATTTTTTTTTTTTTTTTTTTTTTTTTTTTTGACAAAGACACAATGAATTTATGAGTTTATTATTTTTGATTTAATTTGTTAATTAATGTATTATTGTGAAAAGAAAAAAAATGTTATAGTATTAAATATCAAATATATCAAAAAGATGTAAACAAAAGATTCACTTATAGGTTTTTTTTTCAAAGATTTCAAACATTTTTAAGTATATTCAATTAATTCTTATAAACTAAATTTCATTTTACTCTACCTCTAATGTTAGACAAAAAAACAAACACATACATCTTTAAAGTAATGAGTAGAGGATATGTTCACATTTCATTACTTTTCAAACATACATTCTATTTCTCTTATATAAATATATAACTTGCATAAATGTCCAAAGAAAGAAAAAGAAAAAAAAAAATGGGTTCGCATAACTAGCATAATTTGGGGTTCGTATTATGCTAACTATGTGACTTTTTGAAAAATACTTTAAAAATTTTGACATTTTATAAAATACACCCCAAAATTTATACTATTTTGATAATTTTTCCTTTATTTTATCTAATATTTTCCGAAATGAACTTTTCCGAAATGAACAACTGATGTAAAAAAAAAAAAAACTTAGATATGAAATTATGTGATTTAGAAAAACTTTAGGGACGACTTTGGTAATCCTACTACTAACAACTCGCAATCAACTCTTTTCCTATGTCGACCTTTTCCTAACTAAAAACTCAAAAAGACATCCTATTGGCTATGAGCAAACGTAATCTCACACGGGATAAAAATAAAAATAAAAATCCGATGAAAGATATTGATTTACGTATAGGTTTTACGAGTTACTACCGCGATCATCAATTTAATGCATGCGTATAGGTTTTAGAGTTGCTACCACTAATATCAATTTGGTTAAAAGTAATGCAACGTGTAACAAAGCTATAATTGTTTTACATACATGTAAAAAAATGTAACTAATTGTACCTAATTTTAAAGAACTAAAAAATGACAAGTAGCTTTTATATTAATGACTTATTTTAAAGGGCTAAGAGCACTCGGAGTGGCACCTTTTCTCGCCTCGTTCTCGCCTCACAACGAGCGTTGTGCTCGTTGTGACTCCGACGTCGCTCGTTCTCGGGTCGTTGTGAGGCACCCGTTGTGCCCACAACGGCTCATTCTCGGATTTTGTTTTTTTTTTTTTTTTTTAATTCCAACGGTTATATATATAACCGTTATATATATTATATATATATATATATTTTTTTTTTTCTTTCCAAATTCACCTATAAATACCCCCACAATCTAACCAAAAATTCACACCAATTCTCAATCTCTTTCTATCTCAATATTCATCCTTTAAACCATATTACAAAATATGAGTTCGAATTCTTCAACCGAGCACGATGTTTCGGATTCGTCATCTTCCGACTCCGAATTGTTACAAGTTCTAGCCATGTCGGTACAAATGTTGGAGATGGAAGAAAATGAGGCTACAAGTTCTCGGCGCACGGTGAAAAAGAAAAGGCGTTATATCGCCCGCGATCGCGCCGAAGCAAACGAAAACGTGGTACGACATTACTTCTCCGGCGAAAGCGTATACCCGGATGAATATTTTCGGAGACGGTTTCGTATGAGAAGACCTCTTTTCCTCCGAATAGTCGAAGGTATTTCTAATTACTCTGTAGAACCTATACCCGACTATTTTAAATATTTCACACAACGCCCCGATGCAACGGGTAAAATGGGTTTTAGCTGTTTGCATAAATGCACGTCGGCTATTCGGATGATGGCGTACGGGATTACTCTGGACGCCTTCGACGAATATTTACAAATGTCGGAAAGAACTTCAACCGAATCCTTAGATAATTTTTTAAAATGTGTAATCCATCTATATACAAACGTTTATCTAAGAGCCCCCACACAAGATGATGTTTATCGATTATATCAAAAACAAGATGAGGTTCACGGGTTTCCGGGTATGCTTGGTAGCATAGACTGTATGCATTGGAAATGGGATCAATGTCCAAATGCATACAAGGGGCAATACACACGAGGTGACCATGGTTATCCAACGGTTATGTTGGAAACTGTTGCCTCGTACGATCTTTGGATATGGCATGCTTACTTCGGTGTCGCCGGGTCGAACAACGACATCAACGTGCTTAAACAATCGCCGTTGTTTCATGATATGCTCAACGACTCATCCCCGGACTACACATTCACCGTCAACGGCCACCAGTACACTAAAGGATATTACCTTGCTGACGGTATATATCCGGAGTGGTCGACATTTGTTAAAGCTTACTCGCACCCATTTGAAGAACCTCGCCAAAAATTCAAACGTTTTCAAGAGAGTGCGAGAAAGGATATCGAACGGGCATTCGGTGTTCTTCAAGGTCGTTGGGGTATTATAAAACACCCCGCCAGATTTTACAAGATGAACAAACTTAGAAGAGTTATGTATGGGGCTATTATATTACACAACATGATCGTTGAAGACAACGGACGGTCGATATGCGATGCCGATGAATGGTATGCTCCTCCGGTACCCATTCCGAGAACCTATAACGAGAGAATCAACGAACGTATCCGGATTAACCGAGAGGTTAGAGACAGGCCCACACACCACGCACTCCGGGAGGATCTCGTAGCCTACATTTCGACACTTCCGGATAACTATCGACAACGTTAGCTTTTTTTAAACATTGTATTGTAATTTTTTTTTTTAATTATTGTATTGTGTTTTTTTTTTAATTATTGTATTGTGTTTTTTTTTAATTATTGTATTGTAATTTTTATTTATTTATTGTATTGTGTGTTTTTTTTAATTATTGTATTGTATTTTTATTTTAATAAATGTATTATTTATTTTATTTAAATCTTTTAAGAAAAAAAAAAATTAAACTCCCACATTCTCCACAACCCTCCCTGTCATAACAATCCACAACCCACATTCTCACTGCCACGTCATCACCTTTTTCCCCACAACCCACATTGTCACTCATTATCACTCCGGGTGCTCTAAGTGAATGATAATGTAACAAATGAGTATTTAGTTCTTAAAACCTCAATTGTGTATATTTAATTATTATTTTTTCACTAATAATATAACGACCCGTTTTTTTTTGTTGACATGTAACCGGTTTAAATATTAGACATTTTACAAAAAAATCTGGTTCATGCATCATTTGTAAAAATTCACCATCGTGGAGACATCATATCTTTATCATATAGCCTCCTAAAATATACGTATAAAGTATGTTAACTATTTTCAATTTTCTCCAACAAACTATTAAGTTTGAAATTAACATAGATAAAGACAAACCCATGTTCAAAACGATAATAAGATATGCTCAATGCACTCCAAATCTATCAACTAGGTTAATATTCGTCAATTGACATTATGAATTTGTGCCAAACGTTCATAAAGTAAACTTTATCAATGTGTGTAGCAAAAGTCTTGGTCAATTGAGTGTGTGTTATAGGATACATTAAAACTTTAAATCTATGTACACGTTTTTCTCCATGTTATTTGGGGAGACAAAAAATGGTTGAGACCAAGACCCACATTGTCTTTGACTCCTTTATTTACCCTTTTAATTTAAATATTTTATTTGATTTAAGAGTTGATAATTATAGGTATGAAATGAGTTCATGTATGAATTTTTTTTGTACATTACCAATTTTTTTTTTTAAATGGTCGGAAATTTTCTAAATGAAGGAGACTGTTATTAAAATGGTATAATTATTTAATACATGTTTTTGTTTTTATTCTTTATGTTTAAAAGAAAAGTGTTTTGAAACAAAAACGGTTGAATTAAAATAGGTGTAGTTAATGAAGTTTTTTTCATTAGATTACCTATTATGTCACTGCATCAAAGACGTCAGTTATTTTTAAAGTTTGATATTTAAGGTCAAACTAAGAAGTTACTATATTTTAACCATTTATAATTAGATACAAGACAATAAATTTAAACATAAAAAAAAGAATAGTTTTCAGGGTGGATCGAGTGTAACCATTATACTTGGGTATATTGTTATCAAAACTTCCTTTTCAAAATTACATAAATTACCCCTTGATTATTAATTAAGAGAAAATAATCAAAATACTCCCTAATAATATCATATTTCAAAAATAATCACGAAATTCGCGAAAAGTTTTTGCGGCTATACCGTTTGTCGCGAGAATTAAATTTGTGTCCGAAATTTTCTAGCAACAAATTTAAAAAAAAATACGAATACATGGCGCGAGAACGTGACAAAGTTTTAACTTCTCATTTGACGCGAATACATGGCGCGAGAACGTACAATACAATCCGAATACATTATACAACGACATGACATAATTCACACCACTTATTTCAACAAAATCATTTCTCGTGTCTTTAGGAAAATGACAAAAGTGACGCGAAAATTTTTCACGAATTTCGAGATCAATTTTGTAATATGACATTGTTAGATAAGTATTTTAGTAATTTTCTGATTAATTAATTCCATATTAAACAAATGGCAATCACAAAAACGTACATAAGAAGAGGAAGACTTTATCACCACTATGGTTTTTTGCAATGAGGACAAGTTAGATGTTGTTAGCATCGTATAAGTTAATATAGTTTCTTTTTGACAAACATTTTATTTGTCAAAATTTGTTTCATACTTTTCATTAAAATTTAATTTTCACTTCTATTGTTTATCAAATGATAAGGTATCCTATGCTTGGGATCCACTCGGACTTATGGACTTAGCTTTCTCCATATCACACACATTTCAGTTAAAGATTCCTATCAACGCATACGTCCCATGAGTCGTTCTAAAGGTCATTTCTTCATTGATCCCAACTAGGTTTCAAGCTCATTGGTTAGTCGATGAATACCGTTTATTAAATAACTTGAGATGTGACGTTTTTTTTTTCTCATGTTACTTATGTAAAATATCAACTTATTTTTCTTTTTGTTCTAAATAAGACAACTTCTTATATTTTGTTAGTAGATATTTTTCAAATTTTGTCCTTTTTGTGTTATTATGTAATATCGATTCTAGCTAGGTCGATGAAATCTTCTCGTCATGATTTTGATGTGGCATAATTAGCTTATGGGGTCTAACAACATTAACTATTTTTACAAGAAGTAACTTGAAAAACAATACCTTAAATATGATGTTTAAAATAAGAAAATTAGCAATTAAAAGGGCGAAATCAACAAACCGTGGTCTATATAATGCAACATCATAACCTCGTCAACAAAATTTACCCGCTCGGTCTTGTCGATTCATAGTGACTCACAAGGGAAAACAAAATTAAAGTTTCTTATTTGTAATAGAAAACAAGAAAGATTAGTTTTCCAAATCTATAGAAGAAATAAAATAGGTCCACAATCATTAAAAGAAGCCCATGAAAATGATATAATGGGCTGAAGTGTCATACACAACATAGAAACCGAATGCTGAAATATGTAAAAAAAAAAAAAAAAATTCTTAGGGATTAACTTTTCGTTTGCAAATAAACCGAGTTAAATAGTCTGTGAATGGTCATATGTAACAAATTTTAAAGTTTATCTTATAATTTTTCAATCTGTTACAATTTGTTACTATTATATGTAAACGTGATATTTTATATCGAAAACTACCCTCATGTCACCCAAAAACCGTATTCACAACAACCAAAAAACAGTCTCCTGTCATATATTTCTTTCGGTGGTACAATTTATGGGCAATTTTTCCTAATGAAAACTAGAAGGAAGAAAATATTATGACAAAAAAAGTAATATCAGGTATCAACGTGTGCATGCATGATATTGATTTATTAATTTAAAATTAAATAATAAAAAAAGCGTGTTAGCATTTTCATGATGGTAAAGATGATTTCAATTTCTATACTAAAGAAAAAAATATTTCGTCAATATATAGAAGAATATCGAGTTCTTGTTGTGTATTTTTTTTTACATTTTCAGACTTCATATATTCACTTTTTTATACTAAATCTTCCATTTCTATGGAAATTATTATTATTTATATACGCATTGTTTTTCTAAACACCCCGTATAAAATTGGTTGACAGATCAAAATATTTTCTGAAATTGGTGTTTTAGTCGTTAAGGTTGTTCCTTGTAATTTTTGAAAATATATAACGGGAATATTTGACAAACAACCGTCGTAAGAGAGTGTTATTTATTAAGTTTATAAGTTTCTGTAAATTATGTAAGATTGATATGTTTAGTTTTAGGGTTTTATAACCTTATGATTATTATAAACTCAATTTAATAAACATATAAATCCAGTGACATCAAATGACATAAATGAATTTATGTTTTAATTTATTTATTATTTACGTATAATCAAGTGACATTAAACTTCATCTAAATTCAATCTTGGCAGACTTGACTACGAGAAATGGCAACGGTGATTATGTTGGCGGAACATGGTGACAGTGGCACCGTGGCGGAGGGACAACGAGGGCTACTGTTGTAGTTGCTACTGCAAAAGGTCGTTTAGTAACTTTGAAACTAGGTCGATTCTAAACTCCATAACCTAATTTCAAACATTATAACTTAATTATTATCAAAAATTAATAATTATAAAGGTGATACCACTTCTCTCTCACATCAATTTAGAACAACTTTTCCCAAGTGTGAGTCATCATTTCAAATCTAACAAAAATATGATATGAAAAAAGTAATTGGAATTAAAAAGGCATGTATTTAGGCCACAAAACCAAACTTCAGTTTGAATGTTCCACCAATCCCAACCCCCAATGCAAGAATATTTATTGGGATAAAAATAAAAGTGCTCATATTGATATGTCCAACAACATTCAATTTTATAAGATTTTAGAACATATTTTTTACTTATTAAATGTTTATTAAGGCTGTATTTGACATAACAAACTTAGGTTTATGTTCGGAACTGAAGCTTGTTTATAAATATTATTAACATGTTTGGTAGATAGTTGTAGTTTCAGCTTATAAATGTAAAAAGACATAAAAAAATATATAAAAGTATATATATATATTTCAATTAATTTAAAGGGTTTTAAATAATTTTTTTTTATCATAATCTCAAGCTTTTCCATAAACTACTTCAATGAGCTTATTGTTTTGGGATTTATGGGGGCTTATTTTTTAATAATACCATACAAACAAACAACAATTATGAAGTTGCTTATAAAAACCGATAAGCTTAAACCTCTATAAGCAATCAATATCCACGCGCCAAAAACACCCTACGTCTACCGACTGTTTCGGGACTAATATCCAAACAAAATACATATTACATAATGGATTATACTTATAGTGAGTTAGGGTTTCAAGCACAAGCACATGTGTTTTAATCGTGAAATGAAGTTTTATCAATGAATTGGTATAAGTCATGTTAAGTTAAAAAACGAGAGTCGTGTTACATTAAAATAAAAGGCCTACAAATTTGATTCGTGAGATGACTAATATGGGTTGTGGGTTCGAGTCTTGTAAAAGACAAAAGTATAAATATTTATGGTTTGTGAGTAATCCTTGCAATTCGAAAACAAATTTAGTCTGTGAGATAACATAACATCTCATGTTTAACTAGAACAATGTGATATCACGATCAATTAACAACATATGATTGATAAATAACCACAATATTACTCATGTTAATATAAACATTGCTATATCTTAGTTGTGTGTGTGTGTGTGTGTGTGTGTGTGTGTGTGTGTGTGTGTGTGTGTGTGTGTGTGTGGTGTGTGAGGTGAAGCAAAGAGACATTCCTTCAACCCTACCAAAAGAGAAGGATAAACAAAAGTTGTAAAAAGTAAAGTTTGATTGCCCCAAGCCACCTCAGATGTAATGATGGCTGTTTAAAGTGTACATATAAGAGGAAGAAATGTGGGGTATCAAGCTTCATAAAAAGTTAACCTCTGATCATCAACAACAACATCATTCACCACCAGTTTTGTTTGATTCTCATGCATATATTGTAATAAAAAGCACCTAGGGTTTAATACTATATATGTCTAAACACACAAACACACACACACACTCTCTCTATATCTATATCTATATATCTCTCTTCTTTACATGTCTCCACTGTGAAATAACATGGTGCTATTTTAGTGAAAGGGGCATTTTCTAGAACTCTTAAAAACATATTGAATGAAAGAAAGTGTGCAGTATAGAATCTTGTACTATCTCTTGAGAAATGTGTTAGTGTGTTGGTGTTGCACTAGCTCTCTGAAGGCCCTATGAGAATCCTTGTTAGGAGCTTCAAAAGATGAGCCCCCACAATACCTCTTATCAACTTCGTACAATTATACAAATAATACATGTATATATATACATACACAAACACACTCTAATGTCATGTATGACCATTAATTAGTATACCAAGCCCACACCTCACAATCATACTCCTATTCACAATACTATACTATTGTACAATATATGTATGTATATGTATATATATGTGCCTCTATGTATTATAGGGTGTGAGAGATATAGAGATAGAAAAGGTGGCATAGTGATGGTGATGAGCATGCGGTCTCTTGAAGCATAAGATTAGTAAATGTATAATGGAGTTGATGACTAGACATGAAGGAATATGAATTTGGGATGTTTCTTTTGGAATTATCTCCACATTCCCCTAATTATAATTCCCTTCTATTTTCTTGGATACATAAATAAATCATTTAGCGAGTAAACAATACAATATGAACTCACAATAAAATTTTACAAATTGATTATGCATAGAGTAATCCTATAATGTATATTTAAGAAATGACACTCTAGAATCCACTTCGTAAAAGGTTATACTAGTAAATATCACTTTAAACAGAAGATTATCCAGGAGGACATCTTTATTGCGATTCAACGAATCTCGTTGTTTTGGCTTGGTAACAGAAGCTCAAAAATGATGAACGGAAAGGACTGGACGACTTGGATTTTAAATCCGAGACACCTAATCATTGATTAGCTAACGTTCTTGTTGTAGGTTTTTTGGGTTATCTATTGAGTGGTTTTCTTTCCTTTCCCCTTGTAAATTCTTACGGCTATATCCCTCCCCTTCTTGGGGTTTTGGGTGTTTTTTTTAAATATAAGCTTTTCAAAAATTATGAATTTAAATAATAAACATTTTATATATATGATTTGAATATAAAAGGTTTTTATTAATTATATTATACTAAAAACGTATCCGCGTTACATGAGGTAATGGATAGAGAGGATGTCGTGGTGGTCAATTACGATAGTCAAGAAGGAGAGTAGTTTGTCCAGAGAAATGATCGTAAGTATGTCCCTCTTTAACCAATGTTTTGAAAACCGGGTTTCGAATCGACCCGGTCGAGTCACCGGGTTACCGGTTCAACCGGTTCGACCGCCGGGTCAACCCGGTCTTCCACCACAACAAAATAAAACAATATTTCTAATGATACGAAAAAATACCTATAAAATCATGAATATTTAATATATTTAGTTTAAAAGTCATATACTAATAAATATAACATGTAAAAACTAATATTATACCGTAAATATATGTAATTAGCTTGCTTTATTTGCAAAAAATCCTGAAAAATCACAAAACCCGGACCGGTTTAATTTGACCCGGTTTTTGTCGAAAAAACGGTTCAACCGGTTCGACCGACCGGGTCGAACCGGTTTTCAAAACACTGTGTTTAACAATGATTATTTGAGATGAGCGCACTTATGAGCTTTTAACTTATTAAAGTTTTTAGTTTAAAAAAGGTTTTGCTATATTAATAATCCTATCAATTGTTTCTAAAAAAGTCATTATATATATAATTTGGTTATATATATTCAATCATAATTAGTAATTTTGAAAAGTAAGTGCCAGTTTTTTGTTAATGGGTGATAAAATAAAGCATATAATAAATGTTTAAAGACAATCTAGATGTTTTTTAATAACATTTAAAAGAACACCTCTTAATTAAAAAGAGAAAAATGAATCTTTGTTTCCATAAAAACACCTCTTAATTAAATGGTACTCGTTGTGTTCTAAAAAAGTGTATGAAACAAAAAACGATCGAATTAAAATAAATATAAATTATTAAATATTTTTTATTAGATTATTCTTTTATCCTTATACTTAAAACGTTTGTTATTTTGAAAATTTAAAAGTTAAAAATATTTTTAGACAAAAATTACTATATTTTTTTCCTATTTATATTTAAAAGTAGCACAATAAATTTGAGACAAAGGTAAATCAGATGATGGACCATTTTTCTTTTGTGAGACACATGGAATAAAAAGCAAAAGTCTATTTAAAAAGTTTTAAACTTAGCTAGAGCTTAAGTAATAAAATTAGGCGTATGTCATTTTATTATCATCTTCTTTTTTCATTTAGATATTTTTGTTTTTCTATAACATTACATTGGATAAATTACAAAATTCTTGTATCACCAAATTATAGATAAAGTTTCTCGAATTTAAAAACAACTGTTTTTGTGCTCTAGTTTCACGTTCTCTCAAATTTATACTTTCAATTATATTTTTTTAAAGAAAAAACCATTTACCCTAGGGGAGGTCTTGGTTCGAGCCTCCTTCTAGGGTTTCCTTCTTAGGTGAATATTAGGAGATATGTAACTAACTTTGGTGTAAAGTTTGTGGAGATATGTAACTAACTTTGGTGTAAGGTTTGTGGAGATATATAACTAACTTTGGTATAAGGTTTGTGGGTCGCATACTGCCCAATTGGATGTCATTGTGGCCCGAATCACTAATATTGCCGTTCTAAAAAAATTAAACATTTTTAGTTATCTAATTTGAAATAATTACTTTTATCTTCTTCTTTTTTGTGTATATTAATTATTTTTTGTATTACAATAATTCTCCACTTTATTTTATTTTTCTACAATTATCTTTCAATTTTTATTTTATTTCTCTAAAATGAATCATCTTTAACATCACAACACTATCACCAACGTCCACCACTCACCACCATCATTTTCATAACCATGTAACCAATAACCATCATCTACAAATCACTCACAGTTTGAAGCAAACCCAAAACCCTAATCTCATATTTAGAGAAAAGAATATCTAAGAAAAACAATTAAAAAAAATACTAAACCAAAGCATCTTGAAAACGGAAATATGAAGGATAAGGTATATGGGAAGATAATAAGGTGAGCAATGGTTTAAGAAAAGAGTGGCAGTTGATAACGAAAGATGATTAAGTTGCAATGATTACGACATATAACATCTTTTATATGTATAGTGTGAATGTTGTATATTTGTAGTATGTTTATATCTTATGTGATAATCCTTAATAGTGTGTGAGAGAGTGAATTGACGAATATGATATAAGAGAGAAGAAACAAATTCAAATGGTTGGATGGTTGGATTTTACTCTCAGTGTGTCTCGAATGTTAACACCAAATACTATATTTAAACCAAACTTGGTATAAAAAATATTCAACTTTAAATTTCATCAAATTTGATATAACATTATACAGTACAACATATCTTAAAATATTATATTTTCAATTTTTAGATTATTTAATAACGATATAATTATTATTAATTTATTACTATTAATTAAATTATATTAGAGCTAAAAACTTTAACTTAATACACATTTTATTCTAAAACAAAAACTAAATAATGAAATATTCATTTAAATAACAAAATCTTAGTTATATAATTAAGATAAATTAAACATAGAAAGGTTAAAACAAAATTAATTTCGACAAATTCAATAATTGTAAAATTTATCGTCTTTTCCATCTAAGTCAAAACACGAACGATATTCACCGGATGAGTCAATTCCACATGGACGTGTTTCTTGTTCACTTTGTTTTGTTCAAATTTTCATTTATTCTTTACGCATCGAAACTGTGACAACCGCGATAACCCTTTTATATATCTGTCATATAAGGTTTATATAAAGGACTTAAAGGTTAACTGTCTGAAATTAGACTCAATCATTATAGGACACAATATTGAACTCGTCATCTTATATGTTTTTTTAGGACGGTGTTTAAAAAGTGTCATAGTGAAAGGGTCCTAAAAACCACGTTTTTTTGTATTAGTTTATAATAACATAATAATGGTATGAAAATGAAAGTAAACTTATAAAACGAGAAAATATAAGTAAATATGTACTATTCATAATTCCTACCGGAAGTTGATTATTTGGATTCTTTTGGACTAATTGAACTTAAGTATACATATAAATGTTAAAGTTAATTACATAAATCGTCCCTAAAGTTTATCTCAAATTACGGATTTCGTCCCTAGGTTTAAAAAGTTGCATAAATCATCCACTTTTAAAAACTAATTACCTTTTTCGTCCCTAATATTAACTGCAATTACGGATTTGGTCCCTAAGGTTTGGCCCAATTACGGGTACAAATTAGAAATTAGGGACGAAAAGAGTAATTAATTTCTATACGTGGACGATTTATGCAACTTTTTTAACTTAGGGACGAAATCCATAATTTTGGATAAACTATAGGGATGATTTATGTTATTAACTCTAAATGTTATTTGAACTCTAATTAGTATTATTACTTATTATGAGTTAAAAACTTATATATTTAGTATATAAACTTATATACATATTTATATAATATAACATTCGTGACATAATATATTATATACCATTACGAATAATTACCATAATTTGTAACTTTGTTAAAAGATTCGTAATAAAATGTATAATATACCTTAAAAGATATATATGGATAAATATACATACATATATACATATCTATATATTATTTAGAATACTTGACTAAATAGACTTGTAATATGAAAAAGAGTTAATTACATTGGTCGTCCCTATGGTTTGCACCATTTTCACCGGTCGTCCCTATAACTTTTTTATTACACCACTCGTCCCTAAGTTTACATTTTTTTGCTTCACAAGACCCTATTTTGGATGTGAAGTTAAAATCTCCGTTAGTTAGTAACATGTGCGTTGCACATGAGGGCAAATCTGTAATTTCACTTATATTATTATGTATTAAATTAATTTAATATACCTATAAATATATTTCTCCATCCCTTTTCAAACTTCTACTAACCCTTTTAAAACCAAGCTACAATAAAACCAAAAATCATGATTTTTCCACCAAAGAAAATAATTAAAACAAAAAATGTGATTTTTATTCCAGTTTCAACGATTTCCGATCGCTAGTGGTGGCTGTGATAAGATTTCTGGCGTAGCTTGCAGCGGTTTCCGGCGTAGCTCGCAGCGATTTCCGGCGTAACTTGCAGCGATTTCCGGCGCAGCTTGCAGCGGTTTCCGGTCGTTAGTGGTGGCTGTGACGAACTCCGATGATATGATCCAAAATAATAACCGGCAAAGGAGCATTGTCAAGATTTGTAATAAAAAGGCAGCGACCGACGATGAAGGCAATTTGTGACCGACGATGAAGGCAATCTGAAATAATAACCGGCGATGAAAATCAGAGCAATATGTGACGGAGATGAAGGCAACAACCGTTGGTTGCAAGAAAAATTGCTTGGAGAGAGAGAGAGAGAAGCGTTAATGAAGATTCGTGCTTATTGTCACTTAAATTGGATGTCGGAGTTGTTTTTTATTATTGTTATATGATGATTTGGATCTGGAAATAAAGTAGCTGGAGAGAAACATTGTGGGTTTTTGGAAATTTTGGGGTGGGGTTAATTAAATGGAGAAAATGATAGGTAAAAAGTCAAATTTGCCCTCACGTGCAACGCACATGTTACTAACTAACGGAGATTTTAACGGCACATCCAAAATAGGGACTTGTGAAGCAACAAAATTCAAACTTAGGGACGAGTGGTGTAATAAAAAAGTTATAGGGACGACCGGTGAAAATGGTGCAAACCATAGGGACGACCCAACTCTATGAAAAATACGTATTTCGAACATATATAAATATATTACATGTAAAATAGTTTATATTGACAAATAGATGTTTTTGGACTCAAAAACGTAATTGCGATCCTAAACATAATATTTATTATTATGATAATCGTTAAACTTATATTTTCGACAAATATATTTTTTCTCAAAAATGCGATCGAGATCTCAAATTCAAATAATAAATTATAACCTTCGTAAAACTTATATAAAATTGTTTTTTTAACCTATTTTACTCAAAATATTTAAATTCTTCAAATGTCGAATGTTGACTTTTCAGTTGACTTTGACTCTCCTTCGTAATCGTCGCACTTGACTAAAAAAATCAACTATCCCATAACGTTGATTTTAGAAAACTTCGATAAAACTTTGGTATCAGTATTCACAATTCTATTCGTCATTATTGAATCGAATTATCGATACCTTCTAGTAGTGATTATTGATTCGAAATATCGTTCTCTTCTATTCGTTATTTTGACTCGAAATATTATTATTTCGGACACTTTTGAATATACTATATAATTTAACGTTAATTGGAAGGCTTAGACTTGATCTTAGAGGTACATATATTTACTTGATGTTTTTGATCTAGAGCACTTAGGCGGCGAAGTGTTTTCAGCTGATTGTCACCCCGACACCTGCTTTGTTGATTGTTGTCAGTATTCGCATCCCCACTTTCGTTTTACATTTGGGGCTGGAAAGCGTGATACATCTATATATATTATTATTTTGTCTTGTATACCTTTGTTAGTTAGGACTTGCGTTTAGATAGTTGTCACTTTCTTGTATGGCCTATGGTTTGCAAGACCCTCGGTTTATACATCTATTAGCGTTTTGAGCCACCAGTATATATATATATATATATATATATATATATATATATATATATATATATATATATATATATATATATATATATATATATATATATATATATATATATCTATATAGGTTTGACCAACCCTCATCGCTGATATGGGATGAAGAGGGTACTCTGTCCCTATGAGTCGGTGTTATGACCGTTACTTATTCGTGATATACTTGGTTTGACACGCCAAGGTGGGGGTTAGCCGGTTTACTTGTCACGTTCAGATGTATTGATATCTAGGGCAATGTTCTCACACTTATGTTATAAATCAAGACACTTACTAATTAACTCTTATTAGTTATTACTCATGTTTATAAGATGTTCTTATTACTAAATTGCATGCGTGGCTATGTCTAAAACTATACGAATTATTCACCAACTTTATGTTGACGTCGGGTTTTAACGCTTTTCAGGAGATTGATATTTACATCGATTGTAGAGTTACATTATTTGCTTTGGATTTTGTGTGTACTATTGAAGAGACATGGATAGACGTAATTTAGTTTCTATTTAAGCTACAAACTGATTTTCATGTTGTTTTTATTTTGTATTGTTGTAACTTCTGAACTTTATTAATATAAACTTAATGTTGTAGTTTTATTCGATGTAATCTTGATCTTCATATACCTATGATATTGTACACATCGGGTTTCCGCCCAAGTACAATTTAACGGAATCACGTAAAAATATATTAGTTTGAAACATAATTTAGACGCAACATTTTGTTATCTTATTTTAGTTGTGCCATGTACATTCTTTTTCTTTGAATTTCTATATTTTGTGTTCATAATTAAGAGATTCACGACAAGACAACAACATTTTAAAATTTTCTTACTTGACATAAGAAATTAAAGATAAACATACTCATTTTCAACTTCGTAACACTTATTGATTACATTTGGGGCCGATACAAAAACATCAAAAGTTAATGTCTTATTTTGTTATAAATATAATATTTGTTGTTATCAACTTGTGTTTTGATATAATTTATTTAAATAGTTAATACTTGTATAGTAATTTTTATTAATATATAAAGCATTTTTTCTTTTTATTTAAAAGTTAAAAATTAAATAAAGTATAATTATTAATATGCCCCTTACATAATAAATACAAATTTTAAACTAAAAAACTTTATTTTTCTCACTATATTCTTTGCCAAAAAATGACTAATGAGATTTTAATGATGATTTTTTGTCATTAAAACACAAATTAACTTTACACAAATGTTAATTTTACCACAAATATTTAGATAAAATTAAACTTAACACACATGTTAATGTATAGAATAAAAACTTAACAAACTACAATAACAATATATAAAATTAAACTTAACACTCATGTTAGTGTATAAGATAAAAACTTAACTAACTACAATAACAATATGTAAAAACTCCAAACAATTTGAAGTGAACGTGAGGTTTTTAATACATAAAACTCGAGTTTTCTACTACTATTATATGTTTTTCATTGAAAATATTAAATGTAAAAAGTTATTAAAATTTATTTTTTTCTATACGGATGGAAGTAATCTTTACTCTTATATAAAACACTTGATACTTTTACTTAAAATTAAAATTTTAAGTAAAATTAAATTACTGCTTTATCATTTTATCAATAAATTCAATTTTTATTTTTATATTATGTAAACTAACTTTAAATGTTTAAACAAATGAAAGTTAAACAATATTCTAGAAGCTATTTTTAGTAAGACTATGTTCGAACAACGATTGTCAAACACAAGAATTAGGGTTTAGGTGATGTCAACCTTAGATCTCCCGTGATGATCACAGTGCAAACCCAACAAGTTCTTGACGAACCTAGGGTGATCAAGGTTGAGGATGAAGGCAAGAGTGTATGAACTCTGTGTTTAAGCTTCAGTAAGTGTGAGTTGAGATAAGATCCAAAAGTGAGATCGATAATGATTTGGACCCTATATTTATATGGCCAGTGTCAAGTATATGGAACGTTGTCCATTAATGATGATCATGAATACTTGAACGGTCTTAATCATTAATCACCAGTGTATGTAACGCCTTACTATTATGACGATAATAAAGCACTTACAGACACTAACACCTTGGACAGGCGGTGACAGCTTGACAGGCGGTGCTGACTTGACAGGCGCTGACATAGCTTGATTTGACAGGCGCTGTCATAGCTTGACTTTGACAGGCGTTGACATAGCTTGACTTTGACAGGCGCTGTCATAGCTTGACTTTGACAGGCGCTAACATAGCTTGACTTTGACAGGCGCTAACATAACTTGACTTTGACAGGCGCTGTCATAGCTTGACTTTGACAGGCGCTGACATGGCTTGACTTTGACAGGCGCTGACATAGCTTGACAGTCGCGGGCAGCTTGACAGCCGCGGACAACCTTGACAACCCCGGACAGCTTGACAGCCGCGGACAGCCTTGACAGCCGCGGACAACTTGGGCTTGGTTCCTTACTAACCTCATCATGTCTCCGTGTTAGGATTTGCCAAAACAACGGTTTGCAAGTCGTAACTATCATTACTCGTAAGTTATTTTTTTTTTTTTATTTATTTATTTTTTTTTTTTTTTGAGGACAGGCGACGGACCGGCGTACCTTTAGACCGGTTGTACCATTTGGTCCATGCATGCATTCATTGGAATGTATGTTTAATATGTTAGGATATAGGATTTTGGTGCTAGACTTTGGTAAGCCTTGGTACCGGCTGTACAAAAGAAAAAATGTTTCTTCCTTTATTGAAACAAAGAGTATAAAAGTATTTAATTATTAAAATGATTTTTTTTTTTTGAAGTGCGGCACCGGCGGCACAAAGTATACTGGCGCAAAGTGTACATGCGGTAGGGGCGCAAGGTGTACCGGCTGTCCATGGTGTACCGGTTGTCCATGGTGGACCGGCCGTCCATGGTAGACCGGCTGCCATGGTGGACCGGCTGTCCAAGGACCAGCGGCGGCGGTCAAGCAGACCGGCAGCGTAGGTGACCGGGTCAAAGCAGGCCGGCGGTGCAAGGTGACCGGGGTCTAAGCGGACCGACAGCAAGGTGACCGGGGTCAAGCAGGCACCGACGGCGAGGTAGGCCGGCAGTAATGTGGCCGCCACCATGTGACCGGTTGTAGGTTGTACTAGTCATTGCTTTGCTTTGTTTACACCTGTAGGTAGTAATAGCTTATATACCTTGTTGTTTATTAGGCATACTGTAGTTGTATAGGCGTGCTTTGTGACATTGTCTAGCTTTGAAAAATAATGTTTTATTGGATGATCAAGCCAATAACACATTTTTGTTTTTTTTTCTTTTTATTATGAATGTTGTGTCCATGACACCGTCTTGGGTGTGCATGACAGTGTGTATATTTGGTTGTGCGTATGACACTTTTTTGAGGGCCCATGGTTCCTTTGCATGCCAATGACATAGGTAGATTTGGGTATCTCTGATGTATGTTTCATATTGTGTCTGTGACACTGTGCCAATGGCACTTTTGTTGGTTAACCTTTACTTTGTTTACTCGCGAGGATTGTCGCTTCCCAGTGAGAAGTGCTTATCTTTTATCAAGTAGATTAAAAGACGAATATGACTGTATGTTATTTGGCCAGACAAGGTTGTCTTTTTTGGCTTCATACATGTTGTATTGAACTATGTTCTTAGTTGTGTACGTGCGCATGCGTGTTCAAGTTGTAACATTGTACATAATGAAAGTGCATGGTTGGCTTTAGACTGAGATGTCTATTGTGGCCTTATGCTTTGTGTATTGAATCCTTACTTCAATATTTATTTGTTTATGCAAATACCATAGAAAAATGATATTGTGCGATAATATTGGGATACAAGATCAGACCAAATGCTATTATTGCCAGTTTCATACATGACCATGACATTCCATGTGCTTGGAAACATTTATTGAAAACATAAAGGAAAAAATGACAGTAAAGACTATTGCACCTTGATAGGTCAGTTCATATTGGCTCCCTCATGTATCATGAAGACATGGCCATCAGGTGGTCCGGGGTGTTCTGTGTCTTCCCCCTTCTTTTGCCAGGCATAACTCTTCTTAGGTGGAGTTTTATTTGCTTGCTGCTTAGCGCCAGGGACAAAGTGTTCTAGCTTGCCCTCTTCCAAAGCCCGCCTGATTTCCCTTTTGAGCTCTCTATGGAGGAACAGCAGGGGGTGAAGTCATCACCGTTTCTGGTGCAGTGGTAGTCATGGTAGTGGTTATTTCTGGCGCTGAAGAAATAACCTTGGATAAATTTGTTACCTCCATGAAAACGGTTGATTACGGAGAAAAAAAAATTGGGAAAAGTGAAACGCCGTTAAAAAACGAGTCACACGGATGGCGCCAATGTTCGAGAAACGATTGTCAAACACAAGAATTAGGGTTTAGGTGATGTCAACCTTAGATCTCCTGTGATGATCACAGTGCAAACCCAACAAGTTCTTGACGAACCTAGGGTGATCAAGGTTGAGGATGAAGGCAAGAGTGTATGAACTTTGTGTTTAAGCTTCAGTAAGTGTGAGTTGAGATAAGATCCAAAAGTGAGATCGATAATGATTTGGACCCTATATTTATATGGCCAGTGTCAAGTATATGGAACGTTGTCCATTAATGATGATCATGAATACTTGAACGGTCTTAATCATTAATCACCAGTGTATGTAACGCCTTACTATTATGACGATAATAAAGCACTCACAGACGCTAACACCTTGGACAGGCGGTGACAGCTTGACAAGCGGTGCTGACTTGACAGGCGCTGACATAGCTTGATTTGACAGGCGCTGTCATAGCTTGACTTTGACAGGCGTTGACATAGCTTGACTTTGACAGGCGCTGTCATAGCTTGACTTTGACAGGCGCTGACATAGCTTGACTTTGACAGGAGCTGACATAGCTTGACTTTGACAGGCCTAGCTTGACTTTGACAGGCGTTGTCATAGCTTGACTTTGACAGGCGCTGACATGGCTTGACTTTGACAGGCGCTGACATAGCTTGACAGCCGCGGACAGTTTGACAGCCGCGGACAGCCTTGACAGCCGCGGACAACTTGGGCTTGGTTCCTTACTAACCTCATCCGACTATTAGATCATATGTAAACTTATTGATTTAAACGAGGCATTACTTGCCCGAGAGGCGGGTTTAATATTTATTTGGATTCATATATTTTTATTTTGATTTTTTTTTAAAAAAAAATATATGCTTCACTTTTTTTGTTTCATATTATAGTGATAATAATAACAATAACAATAACAATAAACATAAAGAATAAAAATTTAATAACAATAAGTATAAATAATAAATATATGAACATAAATAATAAATATATAAACATAAATAATAATAACATAAAAAAAAAATTCAAAGAAGAAGCAAAAAAAGTTTAAAAAAAAGATAGGGGTTTTTGAACTCAAAACCTACAACTTAAAAACACACTTTCTTACCATTTGAAAAGCCTCTTATTTGTTAACTCTTTCATAAATCAAATATATAATATAAACTTTTGTTTCAATTTTCAATAGCAAATTATTTTAAAAATTGAGTATAAGGGATAATAACATATCTCTCAAATTATATAAGAAATATATTATTTGATCTTTGTGTTTCTTATGTTATTAAATATTAACATATGACTAACCTTAAAAAGTCATTTGTACATGATTTTAATTAAATATAACATATAAGTTAAAGATAAACTACTTTTGATTGTGTAAAAATAATGATTATGATTTTTGAACGAGTAATGCTTTTTTATGAGAAACATTGTGCAAAAAAAAACACAAATATAATAATCCATAATTTATACCATTGTATATTGTTTCTATTCGTTTGTTCTTTTCATAAGTAAAATTATTTATTTGTTTATGATTTAAATAGTTTTTTACAAGTTGAATTAGAAACTATTATACATAATATATAACATTGATTTTTAACCGAAAGTTGAATTTTTAAACAAAAAACAAGCATTTTCCGTAATATAACACGTTTCGGATTAGAAACTTATGGTCCACATTAAGAAATGTTTTTTATATATTAAACGCCATAAAACATTAGACTTGCGAATTAATTAACCTAAATTAATACAAAATTTAAAAATATAATTTTGCAACGTAAGTTTGGGTTTTATATGTGACATTAACATTTTTCATAATATGTCACATATCAAACATATTTGAGATACAATTTCCATCGAGCCCCATAATGGGCGGACATGGCCATCAAAACCCGATTAAATACACAATTTTAACACCAAATAAATTGTTATACGCAACTTATATTACATAGCTTTTCAAAAAGAAGTTTAATTATCGTTTTAAATTTTTTTTACGAGAAACACAAGTTAAATTATATATTGATTAATAGAATTGACTTTTGATTTATAGATGTGAAAATGATTCAACCAAATAATTAAGAATGTAAAAGATAAGAACATAACTAATAAGAAAAAAAGAAACTAATATAAACTATATAATATAATATATAGTTATATTCGATCTATTTTTAATGGAAGGTTAATAAAACCTATCGATGACTCAAAATTTATGGTTACATAGTATGAAATATTAGAAATGTTCAAGTTTGTAAACCTTTAATAGTTAAAGGGGCATAACATTGGTTTAATCCATAACAACTAGTAATGATATTCTATTACTATTAGATTTGGCAAGAATAAGCAAGAACGTTCAACTTTATCTTTGTAGAGTTAGATATCGTATGTAATTCCACGAAAACGTCTAAATACAAAAACCACTAACTTTACATCCATCTCTTTAATCAATTTCCTACGCTTAAGGAAGAATCGACATATTCAATGAGATAAACCGTACATGTGTTTGCCAAGCTTTTCTAAATGTAAAAGAGTCGACGTGTTGTTATTTACATAGATTGCGCATTGTAATGACTCGTGTTTGAAATTATGTAAAAAAATATAGGACAAATCACATTTCCTATTGGTATATTTCTCAGACAAAAAACATGACAGAATACATTTATATTCAAAAAAAAAAAAAAAAACACAATAATAGTTGAATAATTGAGAAACAATAAAAACCATGTTACATACAAACACTATAAAATACACGTATATTGACACATCATTTTCATTATCATGCATAAATCTTAGTGTACCAAAAAAACAGCTTTTTCAAATTGTTTGTTTTGTACAGTCTTTATAAATTAATTTGTATCCAACTAATTTGAGTTTGTCATTTGCTTTTTGGTTTTGGTTGTGAAAATCTGTAAAAAAAATTACATTAATCAATCATATATCTTTCTTTTTTCATTTCAACTAATTTGAGTTTGTCATTTTAAGAGATATAATACAAATGTCTTCTATATCTATATCTCAGAAGTTGGTTCATCAGAGCAGCTTTTCACTTTCATATAATTTCTTGCTTGGAAAGATACTGTTTAAAAAGGTTTTAAAAGTTCATATCTCGAGGTGTTGCTTGGGATTAATTATTTACTGATTAAGCATATCAAAATAAGCGTAGATGGGTGACTTCATTAAAATGTGATTATTTACTTCTAATAAGCAAATAAATATAAATCATTGTAACACTTTAAAATTCATTTGCTTTAGAAAAAACTTCATATACAATTATATATGTTCATGTTTTTATTTTTATTTTTATTTCTCGCATAATAATTTTTCCCTTCTATGTTTCATCTAATAAGAAAATCTAGAAAATAAAGATGAAATTTATTCGCGTACTTCACAGTACATAAAGTTGATAATGGACGTTTAATTTGAAACAGATGAAATTAAAAAATATTGGATTCGATTGTCACTAGTCAAATAAGTTATTCGCGTACTTCGCAGTACATGCGTAAAGTTGATTTCTTATATTTCCGTGAACACGAACTTATATTGAAGAAAAACTAAAACTAAACAATCAATGAATGCATAATGTCACATAATTAAACATTAACTTTATCCATAATCACATCATGAAATTTGATTACTTCTCAAAAGTAATAAAAACAAAGAAATATTTTTCCATATAATGACATAAGGGAACTATTCTGATGTTTCCCACGCCTGTACTTAGGAAACTATATTAGGAAAATAAACAGGTGGTAGAGGGTACTAATTTAGCAGATATCTTTGTGAATCAAATACTTATATCTTTAACCTTTTTCTCATGAATAGTTATAAACACTATTTATGATACTTTTTGACTTATTGTTATTTTTCAACATTCTTTAAGTTTAATTGATAATCTTGATCCTATTGTATAGTTATGGTAATTAATCACTAACGTGTCTTAAAAAAATCTGGAAGTGATATCCATATATAGAGGTGTAAATGAGTTGATCTATTCGAACTCTTCTTGTTAAAAGTATGATTCAAACTAAGTTTAAACGAGTTGTAACCAAGCTTGAGCTCAACGTAGAAACTCATTCTTTAAACAAGTTCGAGTTTTGTACATTGAGAGCGAGCCTTTGATTATTTAGTAATTATAACATAATACATTTTTCTATCTAAATATATAGTTAATAAATTTTTAGGTACATATTTAATATATGAACCAATTATATAGACATAATATAATTATATTTAATATATGAACCAATTATATAGACATAATATAATTAAAGAACATCGTTCTGTATAAACGATTCGAGCCAGGCTTTAATCTAAAATGTTTTTTACAAGTCAAATTCAAGCTTTACATGTAGAGCTCGAAACGAGATCGAGTTTGAGCTCGGTAACTTAAATTTGTCCGATTATGTGGTTTGATATGGGTTAGGGTTCAAATCTAGTTTTGATCCGGTTTAAATTTGTGTACGTTTAATACATGTCTTATTTAATTTATTCAAGTTTTACATATTGGTTTTTTTTTGTAAATGGTTTCCGAATTTTGTTTAACATTTTATTATACTTGAAAGTAAATCTATAGCATTTGTTAAATTATAGCATATACTACACCCCAATTTATATAATTAGCATTTTTTGTGTTTTACTGAACTTAGAATCCATAAAATTTCTAATTTTTGAACCAGTTCTCATATTATCGGCCTAGAAGTGTTTGGTTCATAATCTATATTCCTTAGGCTGTAGTTGACAAAACACTAATTTAAATTACATATAAAGAAAAAAAAAAAAAAAAACTTGACCTATATTGATTGTTACTATTCACTATTCAGCTTTTTAGTTAAAGTTTTATATTATTACCACTTATTTAATTTCAAGTACACAAAATATTTAAGTTTTGTATGAGATAAAGTCATGAAACCTAACAATCAAATGTCAGAATAATATCCCAAGTAGAAATATACGGTGCAGTGTATACCAAGCCTTTTTTCATATGATTTTGAAACACTTTTAAAGTTTTTAATTATCAAAAATTTATAGAAGCTTTCAACGTAGACCCGACCGGGGACAAATCTTTCACTCACTGAGAAGTGAAAATATGTGACTAAATCGTCCTGAAGACGGATGTGACGGGAAGAAGTGGCATTTGGAAGTGTTGTTAACTTAACATTTAGGTTTTGGTATAACAAAGCTTGCTAATATTTGAATGTAAACATTATGTATGTATCCATCCAAAAAAAAGTATTATATTCAGAGATTGCCATGCATATTGCAGCATGTTGGTCTATTTGCCAACATGTACAATTTCTTTCTCTTTAGTGTTGGATAAACATACTTCACAATACTGTAAATCAAGAATTCATCTGTATTATTTACCTTTTTGGTTATGTCTTTAATGGTAAAAATATCATTTTATTAACTTATCATTTTTTAACTTAATTGGTGAAAAAAGGTGGACTTGTTGAACGACATGGTACTTGTCAGTATTTGACATACATAGATAGTCATGATTTTGATCTTGGTTGGGTCAACTAATTTATTGTGTATGAAAATGTATAATGCTATGACAAAGATAGAGGCCTCTATGAAAATGTATAATGCTATGACAAAGATAGAGGCCTCAAAGCAATTGAGTTGAAGGAGATGAAACATTTTTTTTATTTTTTTTTGGCTATCTAACAAACCCCGTAAAACCTTGAATATTTGCATCCGAATGGAGTACGAAGCCCCATGACATAAACACCTTGATTCATAACGCTTTCACCTAGTTATATACAGTCTCATTTGGCCATGATCTAATAATCGAAAAAGATTACATGATTGAGAGTAAAGAAAGAAAATAAAAATATATTAAATGTTTTCAAGATACTTCAATTAGTGACGGAGATAAAGGTAAACATAAAGATGCAAGTCCCCTCTAATGAGATTTTGTGCAATTTTTTAATCAATACAAATAATCCAAAATAATACATTATGAACCTTGTTAAGACCCATCCCATCCGATATAAAAACTTTGTTTCGCATTTACTTCAAGTTAAATAATTCATTATCATGGAACTTTTTTCGCATACAAGATACTTCAATGTAAAACGAAACATTTTCAAAATAATTTAAAATAACTAAACTACATCAAGGTCATTCTAGCCATGCAATAATACAACTGTACCAACCTAAATATCAAGTTACATATTGAAATATTTAGTAAACACTACTTTAAAACTGTGATAATACATATTCTCATTTGATTATGGGTTTGATTTGTAGTAAATAAGTACAAGGACTAGAGTTGACATATTGCTGAAGTGTTAAGTTGAGGGGCTAACTTGCTGATTGCTGATAGATGGAGGACTGATTTTGGAAATAAAGAAGTCGATGGTAGCTTTCGGTATTAAGCCTGATTTTGTTTCATTTCGAAGGGAGATCAAATATTTTGTTTTCTCTCTCTAAAATTGTTATCGGTTATCTCTCTAAAGAAAAAATTAGGGTTTGTGAGTGTTTAGAGATTATTGTATTGTAAATCACATCGTCTTGTTGTGATTATTATGGATCTGATTTCTTTAATTGTCTAAACCCTAATTTTTGGTTTTATGTTAATTTGTTATTTTGAATCTTAGGATTTACAAAAGTTATCATTACACTTTGTAGTCTTGTAGAACATGTCGATCTCATGTTGAAAACCATCTCCAAAATGACAGATTGTAGGGATGTGGGCCCAAGAAATGTCTCAAAATCCATGAAACTTGTCGATAATCTTTCATGCCCTTTTTGAATATTTGCTAGGGAAAATACAAACAAAATCATTTTAACTCCATATACAAAGAAAACGCATTTCAACACTTTAGAATGAACATCCATTACATCATTTTATTTCAAATTAATAAAGATCAACCATATAATCATTTATATAAATTTTCATCAACGATACCCGAAATATGTATTATTAATTTTATTTTTAAATGATTTATTATAAAACAGTAAATATTGATATCATGAAGACAACTGATGTAAATTAAACTTCATATCATCACATTTGATGAAAGTTTTTCCGGATACACATTTTACGTAATTTCAATAAACAAGTTATTCATTTATTTTTTCGATAATTATACTTTTCTTGTAATGAGAGCAACTTCATTCAGTTTCATGATCAACTTTTAAACCTTTTATTTTCCAATCTTTAGAGTGTTAAATTAACTTTAAACATATTATTCTACAATGATTTTGGCCACCCTCTTGCATGCTACTATCCCTTTCTATGATCAATTACTCTGGAATAATTTCCTTCTTTTACAAATAAAGAGATGAAGAGAAAGAAAGAATCTAATACCAGTAATTATTTCACTTGTTCAGCCTTTGGTTCAAGCTTGTCTTGAAAGACCCAGACTAGAAAATAAATAAATAAATAAACATTATAAGTACTTGAGGGAGTCAGCTAATATTATCTGTAGTTTAAATTTATGATTTAATATTAATGTTTCTAGATCACCTGTCATCTTTATGTGGAAGGTAATGAGTTCGAAACCTAGTACTGGAGTGTGAACTTCTAAGAAGATTTTCTACCAATGTTTGTGGCTCTCTCAGCAAAGGTGTTTTAACGGGACCAAAACGTCGTACATGCTAGGATGGTCAGTCACAAAAATGACACGGGTTTAAGAGGATCCGCCAATAAACTATTTTTTTTCTTCCTATAAGTCTATACATATTTACCTTTTTTGTACATGAAAATCATTAGATATCATCTTGTATATGAAGGTTGATCTACAGGAAGATAGCAAGTTTCAAAATTGCTTTACAAAAATGGAATAAGTTTCTTAACTTAAAAATGGATAAGTATTATTTTGGTGTGAAATAATAATTGAAAATATTAAATATACTCCGTAATACTTTACACTAGAAAACGTTTTGAGCCAGAAAGGAGAAAATGTCATTGACAAAGTTAATTTGAAAAAGAAAAACTAGATCTCAAAATTTCGAAATGAAGACCAAAGAAAAAATATTAGACATTATGTTTTAGTTGTCTTTTGTCTAGGTTGTTACTTTTTAGTCAAAAACAAACATTTTAGATTTTTATTTATTCGCTATCGGGAAACCTTGATCCAAGATCGTTTGAACATGCATTATATTTTCCAAAGATGGTGAAACGGGTCGCTAAGTTAGGATTGAACCATGTCTTATGCTTCTCTTTAGCAAAGCTCTCCCTCCATAAGCAACAACACATTTGCGTTGGGGACATTTGGTTTGGAAAACGCCTTCAATAAAGCGTTTTTCAAAACAAATATATAAAAATAATATGGCTATGCCAAAATGATAATCCTTCCGACGCAATAAAAAAAATCGATTTCAAATTGGACATCATAAGTTATTTATTGGTCTTCTTTAGCAAAAAGAAACTACGATAGTAGCAATAATCAATTAATCTAAAAGATTTGAATTCATTGCAACTTTTAAAACCGACATAGCTTATAGTTACACTTTCGATGATCATGAATCATAACAATAAACATTTTTTTTTCCTTTTCAGCTTTAATAAACTTTATGTAACTTTGAAGTTTTATTCAATCATGAGATGTAAATGACACTAATGAACTTTACTACATACCGATAAACAAAGTTGTACACAAACCAGCTAATTTCGATCTCTACATCTTTCGAGTAATCTACAAATCTTCATATTATATGTTCTCGTTATGCATTATTATTTAAATTAAAGAATTAATCACCAGAATAATCACCTCACTTACACTTTACAAAAATAATCAACTGATTCGCGACGAATTTCTCGCGACACTTTATCGTCGCGGGAAGTACATAAAACAAAATCAGACCAATAAAAATCAGACACGTCGTCGCGAAAATGAATATTGAAACGAGAAATGAAAAGTGTCGCGACAACGTGTCGAATTTTTATTGGTCTGATTACAATATATGTACTTTCGCAACGAAAAAAATGTCGCGAAAAATCCGTCACGAATTAGATGATTATTTTTATAAATTGTAATTGATAGGTGATTATTTTGGTAAAATTAAAAACAACTAACTAATATTGGATTATCAAATAAGTATGTTTTCTTAATGTACCTTTTGTATAAAAACTTTACATAAGAATGATCTCTTTTTTGTCCTTAGCATAAATGATTATTTGTATACAACCTAGAACTTTATGTTGTAATAAACAAGGTTATAATGGTAATTTAAGGTAGACGAATTGTACGACTTTGACCAAAAAAGTTGGTGGTCTTCTTGGGTCACTATTTTTTTAGTCCTAGCCTTTAACACATGACAGTTACTATTGAACCCAATTATCTTCACCTTTTTGTCTTTATAATTTTATTTATTTATTTTTATTTTCTCGTCTACTTAATACTAGTATAGTATCTAACATATAAAATGTCATATCAGGTAAAGTTTTTTTATTCATTATTACCTATTTAGAAATATAATTTAAATAAACAAAATCTTTATAATGACAATAAATCAATTTAATTAACCTATTACATAAAAAAAATAACTATTTTATGATTATAATCCTAAAATCTATGACGTATTAGATAAAACATTCATGATGTTTAGATATATCTAATAAAAACCCTAGCCGTATTTAGGCATTCTCTTCTTAGAATTTCTTTATAAGTCTTTCCATTATATAGTGACGATTTAAAGAAGCATCTTCCTCTTATCGTTTTTGTTGTGATTTTTCTTTTCTCCATTCATAGTAGCGACCAGCTGCCCCCTTTATCGGCTTTATTCTTCTTTGTGAGTGGTAAACTTTCGGTTATAAGATTGTTGTCCGCCTATCTTGTTAAACTTTTGGAAAAGATGGACTATGAATATAAAGTTTAGGATCGTTGAATCACATTTTGGATCCAACTTTTTTATGTGTCACGTTGCACAAAAGACTCTTCCAACCATATCTGGATTTTGAAAAAAAAGAAGGATTTGGTTCCTTGATGATTTCCAACGGCATCTTCAATGTCTTCCCCTCAATAAAGTTCAACATTTGTCCGATTTATTGATGCAAAATCCCCCTGCATTATTAAGGTGATATTCTCGAGTGTGGTTGTTTTTTCAAATAATGTGTAAGGTATTAGATTTTTGCCAATTTATTGCAAAAGCCAATGGTTCATGGATTTTTTTTTTAATTTGCAATCAACTCCCTAAGAGCAATTAGGATTAAAAATTTATGTTTTGTATATTTTATTTATTTTGTTCTTTTGATATTTTAGTATCTTTTGTAATCCGTGGATTTTCATTCCATTAAAATATACCTTAATTTTGAGGAGTGATTCTCCTTATGAATAAAATTACCAGGCTTTGTTTTTTATTCAGAAAACAAAAATACATAAAACATTCTATTAATGATTCACAAATATTTAAAATAGGCTATTACATGTAATTTCTTTTGGTTAATTCCCGATTAATTAATCTCTTGCCACTACTCCATCACCACACTAGCGACTACGAACATTTCTAACATCAAATAATAGTATGATTTTGCTCAATAATGTGTGATACAATCTACCGTATACTCTTGACCATCACCTTCATAGTCATCTATCGATTACCAACATTGTCCAACATTGGCGTTTGTCGCCCACCATTGCACACAACGCCCATCAACGTTAATTATGTCTCCCGCTATAGCCCATCCCAACTATCACTCACTTTAACCATCTATGGATGTCCAATATCGTTACTCGATGTTTGTAATTATGAAATATTTTTTTCTTTTGATTTTTATCATAATTTATATTTTTCCAGACCTTAACCACCCATGTATGCCCATCATCATCACTTGACGTTTGCAATTATGAAATACGTTTTTCTTTTGATCTTCTATCGTAATATATATTTTGCCATAGACAATAAGTTTTCAAAACTTTATAAATAGTTAAATATGGAAAATTGGGTAAATTATATACACTACAAAAAATAGTTCTTTTATGACGACTTAAATTTGGCCAGTAATATTATTAGTGATCAAATATTTGGTCACGACCATTATTGAGTAGTCATTTTTCGTCACTATAGATCCGTTACTAATTTTATTAGAGATCAAATAAGGTTATTTTTTGTCACTAATTTTGTTTAATGACCAAATTTAGTGACCATTTTTTAATGATGACTAAATAAAGTTATTAGTGTTCAAAAATACTCGTTACTAAAAAATTTCGTCATTAAAGCTTATTTTTCTTGTAGTGATAGATCGTCGATGTGAAGTGTTCAAGTTACAAGTTCCGCTCTAATCACTAAATAATTGCAACACTTGTCTCTAATAACTTAATGATTGCATCACTTGTCTCTATGGTGAATTTATTATCTCAACTTCATTCTTTTGTCTAACTCATTTAAATAATGACAATCATCTTCTTTGGCTTAGTCCGATCATCTTTTCCGACATTCTACAATCGTTACTAAATCAAAAAGTTTACCTACTAGCAAATGTATCGTTGGTGTTTGAAACGTGTCCTTAGCTTTTTTTTTCCCCTTTGTTTTATTGTTTTAATTTTAATTAATTTATTATGCTTAATTAGAAAAATGTATTAACTTTATAACTCAATATAAAAATTAATTTAATAACCTTTTTCCTTCGGCAACACAAATTGTTAATAGTTACCCTTATTGATCTCCCCCTCCCCTAATGCACATCGAATGGAACCCTAAAAACCAACCTACAATCATTAACCAATATTCATTTCAAATCACATCTCAATTCGATCTTCCTTTGAATCTAGTGCCTAAAACAACACCTACAGTCTCATTCGTTGTAACAAAAACATTTGATGATTGTTATACGAATCGAAAGATATGAACATATTGGAATCGTAATTAATGTCTTCTATTGATGTTTTTTTCCTTTTTCTTTTCAACGGCAATGTTAGTGATTCGGGGTCACAGTGACATTCAATTGGGCAGTATGTGTAAAAAGAGATAATCGAAACAGTAGATGAATAAAGAACAACAACTTTCTTATTGCCGAAAATGAAACTGATACAATCAACAAGACTAAGACTTAGAAACAATCAACAAGATGATCAATACTTTAGAGTTTCTATGTGAAACCCTAATAGACTAATGAAATGAGAGAAAGAGGCTACGGTAGGTTAAAAATGAATATTGCAATGTTATGAAAACCTAGCTGCCAACTTAATCCATTTATATACATGGATGTTACACTTAACCCCTCAAACTTTAACTCATATAACATAATAAACCAACAGCTTCCTTTCCTTCATTTTATCAATAAAAGCAGCACCAAACTTTGAGCATGAGACAACTTCAGTCCCTCTACATATTTCTGCATATAAACGAACTAAGTTAGAACTAGTTTATTCGGAGTTAGGACTGAACTTGATAACGTTATTTTAACATCCTCCCTCAGTCCTAACCCTAAAAGGGTTATGCAGTCCCAACTTTTTACACAAATAGTTATGTGAAGAAGGAGAGAGTCCCTTTGTAAAAATATCGGCTAGTTGCTCATTTGACTCGATTTTTATCAGCTTCAACACTCCAGAACAGACCCTTTCACGCACAACATGCAAGTCTATCTCAAAATGCTTAGTACGCTCATGAAAAACTGGATTATTTGCAATCATCATTGCAGCTTTGTTATCACAGAAAAAATCAACAGGAGTTAAATCACTAATTTTCATGTCATTCAACAAGTTTATTAACCACAAAACTTCACAAGTAGCAGCAGCCATGGCTCGGTACTCTGCTTCAGCAGATGACCTGGAGACCGTAGGCTGCTTCTTACTTTTCCATGACACAAGGGAATTTCCAACATACACACAAAAACCAGTAACAGAGCGTCTAGAAATTTTACATCGACCCCAATCAGAATCAACATATACAGATAACTTGATACTACTAGATTTGCATAGCTGTATTCCTTGACCAGGAGCAGACTTAAGATATCTAAGTACCCTAAGTGCAAGACTAAAGTGCAATTCTGTTGGGGCATGCATAAACTGTGAAAGATTTTGAACTGCAAAACTAATATCTGGTCTTGTAAGTGTTAGATATATTAATTTCCCAACCAGTTTTTGATAAACAGAAATATTGGACAGCAATTCACTAGATTTACCACTCACTTTATCAAATAAAACAGTCATATTTGCATCTAAGGGAGTAGCAGCAGGTTTGCAACCTAATAAACCAAATTCATCCAACAATTCAAGGCAATACTTTCTTTGGGACAAACAGACACCCAAATCAGTTTCAAGTAATTCAATACCAAGAAAATATTTCAAGTTACCTAAATCCTTAATCAAGAACTTCGAATTTAAGAACTTTTTCACAGCATCAATTTCGGCATTAGAATTTCCAGTTATTATAATGTCATCAACATAAACTAATAACATAACATGAATATCAGCTTTGGTCAGCACATAAAGAGAATAATCAGATTTACTTTGCACAAATCCAAATTCACAAAGACTCGCAGTTAATTTTTCGTTCCATTTTCTAGGGGCTTGTTTCAGACCATACAAAGACTTTTTTAACTTGCATACACGATTATCAGACTTGTCAAAATACCCTTCAGGTAGAGACATATATACATCCTCATCCAACTCACCATATAAAAAAGCATTATTAACGTCAAGTTGAAATAAAGGCCAACTATTACAAACAGCAAGGGTAATTAAGCATCTAACAGTTACCATTTTCACAACTGGTGAAAATGTTTCCTCATAATCAATGCCATATTTTTGACTAAAACCCCTAGCAACTAAACGAGCCTTATATCTCTCTATTTCTCCTGAAGCCTTATATTTAATCTTAAACAGCCACTTACAGTCAACAATATTTATATTTTTATTTTCAGGCCTTTTAGTGACATCCCAAGTATGATTTCTAAGTAATGCCTCCATTTCTGTGTTCATGGCATCTACCCAGTTAGGATCTAAACATGCTTCAGCAAAAGACTTAGGTTCACTACTTTTATTCAAGTTTGCAACAAAACAAGCAAAATCATTTTTCAAATGGGCATAACTAACAACTTTATCAACTCCATATCTATGTTTCCCCCCTAAAACATAGTCATCCAACTTTCTAGGGACATTTGTTTTTCTGGAAGATTTTCTAGAATTTGCAGGTTCATTAATAACAGATTCATCCAGATTTTGAAAAACATTGCCCTCAGGGATTACTGTGTTTTCATCAATCGGTGTTGCAGTGGTGCTCTCCTCCACGACAGTTTCATTCACAGGAGACGACTCCTGAAAACTGTCATGTGAGGTAGAATCGGACCCACTACCTTCACCATCAGTATCCATCCCTTCATCATCGGGACTTTTAGGGAGTTGGTTATACATGCTATCAAAGAAATTTAAAGTGTTTGTAGTGGTCTCAGTGTGCAAGTTTAGATGATCGTCATTAGTGGATTTGAAAGGGAATACATTTTCATAGAATTTAACATCTCTAGAAAATATTACACACTTCTGATCAAAACTATACAATTTATAGCCGTTCTTAGAGTTAGAATAGCCAATAAACGCACATTTAAGAGACCTACTACTAAACTTATCAGTATTATTAAGTACAGTAGCATAAGCAAGACAGCCAAAACTCCTAAGATGGGACAGATTAGGTTTATGGTCATAGACATATTCATAGGGGGATTTGCCATTTAACACAGATGATGGAGTCCTGTTAATAAGATAGGTAGCAGTTAGAACACATTCTGGCCACATAGAAAGAGGAATACCCCCCTGAAACATAAGAGATCTGGACACATTTAAAAGATGTCGATGTTTCCTCTCGGCAATTCCGTTTTGTTGTGGGGTATATGTACAACTGGTTTGATGAAGAATTCCATTTTGACTAAAAAATTCAGTAAGTTTGTTATTTACAAATTCTGTTCCATTATCACTTCTAAAAGCTTTAATATTTTTAGAAAACTGGTTTTTAATCATGTTATAGAAGTCAATAATATGAGAAAAAACTTCATCTTTGGTCTTAAGCATATACAGCCAAACAGCCCGAGAGAAATCATCAACCACAGTGAGAAAACCGTCCTTGCTAGTGACTTTATAAGGTCCCCATAAATCCAGATGAACCAACTCTCCCAAGTGACTTGATTTATGGTCACTTAGAGGAAATGGTTCTCGGGTTTGTTTGGCTTTATGACAAACATCACAAGGTTCAGTTTCAGTACTACCTATCAAGTTTAAAGAGTTTTTTAAGACATTTAAGACCTGGTCAGAAGGATGACCAAGTCTATTGTGCCACAGATCAACAGACAAACAAGTAAGCACATTAGGCACAGAATCACTAATACCTTTACTAATCATATTAAAGTAATATAAACCATCAGAAACACTACCAGTCCCCAGGGTGTTCTTTAGAGTTGAATCCTGAATAAAACAATTGTGTTCATTAAACACAGCAGAAAGTTTACTATCTTTGGCCAGTTTGAAAACAGAAAGTAAGTTCACATTGTATTCAGGTACAACCAAGACATCGTATAAAGTTATATGTTCATTTAGTTTCAAATTTCCAATTTTAAGCTTCAGTTCCATTTGGGTGACCTACCTTCAGGTTCAAACCAGCAATGTTGACAACACTATCAAGATGTACATCTGATAGTGTCATATGCTGATTTGCTCCTGAATCTAGGATCCAACCATTATGAAACCTAACAGGATTAAGATGAGTATTTGAGCAAAAAAATTTCTGAAAATTAGAATTAAAGAACACATTATTGTTAAGAAACCGAGTACCTGCCATATTGGCATGCACACCCCCTGGGACTGACTTATCTCCAATAAGTCTCAAAATCCTATCCATTTGGTCACTAGTAAAGGACATAGAACCACTAGAAACCACATTGTTATCAATCAAGGCATTATTATTGTTAAATTTACTTTTAAAGCCTTTTTTCCAGCCTGGAGGATACCCTACTATCTCATAACATCGTTCAACAGTGTGCCCAATCATACCACATTTTGTACAAGTAAGGTTAGGATTAGGACCTCTCTTCTCAAATTTTTTATTGAAATTGTTATTAGTTTTTATTAGGTTCAAAAGTTTTTGCCATAAAAACAGTATTTTGACCTTTGTTTGAAGAGGATTGAGAAGAACCTCTATGGGATTCTTCTCTAGACACAATAGCAAATGCAGTTTTAACAGATGGAAGAGGGTCTGTAGTTAAAATATTACTACGTATGAGAGAGTAGTTATCATCCAGGCCCATCAAAAATTGCATCAGTTTAATGAGGTTATTATGGTCACAAAACATTTTAGCACCATCACATGTACAAACAGGAAGTTTAACTAAAGCATCAAATTGTTTCCACAGAGAATTAAGCTTATGATAATAGTCAGACACAGAACTACCACTTTGAGTTAAACTATTTATCTTATGATGCAGATTAAATGTAATAGACCCATCTACCTTATCATATGTTTCTTTTAATTCATTCCAAACAACATAGGCAGACGTAGAGAAAACTTGACCCAAATACAGTTCATCAGAAATAGAGCTAAGTAGCCAAGAAAGTACCACAATCATATTGCCTACTTAACACAGCATCAGACTCATCCTTTTTTAAGCTACCATCAATAAATCCAGTTTTATTTTTGGTTTGTAGGGCAAGTAACATAGCACAACTCCACACATTATAATTTTCAGTTCCTTTAAGTTTAAATGTGATTAAGGACGTAGTGTTAGTGTCACTAGCATGCAGAAATAAAGGGTCACTAAAGTCCAAATTATTAACTTGGGTCATTTTAATATCATTACTAGCACCAGATTTTTCAGCACTCATAATAACAGACAAAGGCACAAAACAGACAAGCAAGCAGATTAACAAACACTAGAAGAACAAACAACCAGCAATCACCACAAGAATATGAAAACAGAATAAAAATCCTAAAAGACAATACTGTGTATTGCACCCTATACTGTTCGATTCAGAGGTCTACTAAGCAGGGGCTCAACAGCACGCTTCTCTTCTACCAAGAAAACGTTAGTACAATAAAAATCAACAAATACCAACAGATCACATTAAATCCTCTGGCACCACAAGCAACCACAATCAACCAACCAAAACAGTAAAGTAAAAGAGAAAGGAAGAGAGGACTTACAGTGGGAGCAGGAGCAGGAGCACCAGCAGCAATATTACAAAATAATAAAGGAAAGAAATAAAAGAATAATACAGACCAATAATGAATGAATAAAAAACAAACAACAAAAAAATTAAAGTAGCAGCGGAAGAATAGAAGAACCAACAGCAGCAGCCAGCAATTGCTCCTGGAACAGCCAAGGAAGAAATGATAGCCAGCAACCAACCAATTAGGGTTTACAAACCCTAATACCAACGAACAGCCCAGATCTAGCCTGAACAGAGTCAATCAAAACCACGAGCAGTCAACCACTAGATACACCCGATCTAATACTCCAACGAACCACAAATCTCAACCAAACCCGAGATCTAAAAACAAGCAGCTGCTAAACCAAGATCTAAAAAAATACGGCTACAAACCCTAGATCTGAAACAAACAAACCAGCCGCTAATATCAAGATCTAAGAACAATAGCTACTGACCTCAGGAACACCGATCTAACCGTAACCACGACAAGATCCAGCAGATCTAAATCAGCCGCCAAACCTCCAGATCTAACCGATCTAAACCGTCAAAAACAGATCTAACCAGCCAATCTATCCGTACTAACAAACCCTAGATCTAAAAAACAGTCTAAACCAGCCGCCAAATCTCAAGATCTACCCGATCTAAACCGAAACAGAAACCGACAAATCTCAAGATCTACCCGATCTAAACCGAAACAGAAACTCAGCCAACACACCGTGGTCTCAATCGAAGATATCCAGAGCACCTCGGTGCTCTGATACCATGTAAAAAGAGATAATCGAAACAGTAGATGAATAAAGAACAACAACTTTCTTATTGCCGAAAATGAAACTGATACAATCAACAAGACTAAGACTTAGAAACAATCAACAAGATGATCAATACTTTAGAGTTTCTATGTGAAACCCTAATAGAAAATGAGAGAAAGAGGCTACGGTAGGTTAAAAATGAATATTGCAATGTTATGAAAACCTAGCTGCCAACTTAATCCATTTATATACATGGATGTTACACTTAACCCCTCAAACTTTAACTCATATAACATAATAAACCAACAGCTTCCTTTCCTTCATTTTATCAATAAAAGCAGCACCAAACTTTGAGCATGAGACAACTTCAGTCCCTCTACATATTTCTGCATATAAACGAACTAAGTTAGAACTAGTTTATTCGGAGTTAGGACTGAACTTGATAACGTTATTTTAACAGTATGTGACCCATAAACCTTGTTAGTTACATATCTCATAATATTCAGCTAAGTTGGAAATTAAGAGGAAAACTCGAACCCAAATAAAGGTAATTGAAGTGAGTAATTATATTTAGTTTAAAGAAAAAGAAAAGAATATTGTTGGAAATGCGAAAATAAAGATTTGGACAAAAAGGTTAGAGATCACGCCAATCCTCGTAGAGGGACATCTCCCAAGTACCCTAAAAGCAACCCTCTGTCTCCTCTCTCTATTTTCCATTATTGCCACTTTTTCACCTTCATCTATTTCCTTTCTATATTTACTTTAACTTTTAAAAAAAATAAAAAAATAATTACTAGTATTTGACATACCTTAAAAAAAGTAATTACTAGTGTTTTATTAAAACGATCTAATAATCTTTAAAGAAAATATAAGACGTGCCCTTTTAAAACATCGTTTTGTAACTGAGTTTTTTATTTTTCAATACAATCACAAACACCCAGTATGTCTCGAGTTTTTATTAAACACGCAAAATCACTTTTATGTTTGTTTGTTTTTATGAAACCCTAATATCTAAATAAATATTTACAAATTTATTTCATTACTTTAATATACTAAGATAACACTAACAACCTATATCTTAGATAAAGATAAACCTTTATCTGTAATAACTTCTAGGTTTATCTTAATGATTCTAAGTCTATTCATTAACTTTAAAAGAACAATGTATTGTTCAAAACAACATCAAAATAAGATATATGTAATCGATTAACATTCTTTCTTTATTTACTTAATTTATTTCTACACGTTTTATCATCTTGTTGTTAGAACGATAATTATGCAAATAAAAGGATGTAACATTTATCGTTTTAAAAAGCTATATTCTCACTTTTTTAATTTACAGTTAAGTGTCATACTTTCTAATATTGTACATCTAATTAATGTTAGCATTTAAGTTTATGATTGTACATGTTAAAATAAAGGAAATGATAAACATGAAAAAATGTAGAATGATGAGTGGGGGCCAACTTTCTCTTTATTCACTTTATTTGAATTTCTGCTGGGGCTGTCTGTCTATTCAAAGCAGTGGTAAACAAAAGCCACTGTCTAATTTTAATTTTATTTTCAACTTATTTAAAAGAATTAAATTAACATTATAAATATATATTAAAATTTTGTAGTAATATTTTTTACATAATTCATGTAGGTCCTACTTTGATAGACAGTACCCGTTTTGTTTTGTCAAATATCCATTTCCATTAAAATATTCACCCATGCATAAATAAGATATTAATATTAATATATAGTTTGTTCAGTTATGAATAATTATTGTTAAAGTCAATGAATATGAACATAACAAAAATCATCTGAATCGTAAAATTTATTCAGAAATCTTATTAGTGGGTCTATAAGTTTTATAAAAATTGGTACCGTTGAGCAACAATCCAATAGTCAAATCGTAAAATTTATAAATATAACCCTTTACAAAATTTACGAGGAATATCTTTTTAGATGAATATTTTAAAAGAGAGTTCACAAAACTTCATACATGTAATTAACAAGTTAATTTTCTTTTATTCGCGCGTTGGATTGGAATTGTGAAAATATATTTTAGGCGCATTGACTCGTAAATGTGTTTTATCGGCAACTTAAAGTATCGACATATTTAAAAATTAAATAAAATTGTAAAAGATTTATTAGTTTATCTTCAACTAGATTTTTTTTTTTTTTGTGACAGAGTTCTATAATTATTACAATATAGTCGCGCGCGCCATATCATTTTTTTTTATGAAAATATGAGATGAGTCTTAACATTTGATAGTTATGTTGAATAATCATAATCTTCCTATAAAAAAATATAATTTGTATTCTAAGTCTTAAGTGATAAGAATTATATCTATCTACATTTACTTTTTAAAAAAAAATTTAGTTAATTATTTATTTCAAATTAATTACATGATCGAAAATGTTAATCAATCTAAGAAAATTTTGAAATTGTCAATGATAAATTAAAAGTTATTTCTATTATATTTTGTGGTTAAGATTTATATTGTATTAATTTGAGTAAGCTAATAATAAGTTTACGAGAAAAATATTATTTTTTCATAAATAATAAATCATAACCTTGGTCACAAATCTTTAACAAATTTTTAATCGAATTGTTATTTTTTTATTTATTTAATTTAGGTTCTCCAAATTTTATTTTATTTTATTTAACGGTCACAAATCCTTAAAAAAATAGGGACATATTTATGAGGGATCGAGGGATACTATTCTCTAGCTTATCGGTCGAAAACATGTCATAAATCCGACTCTCACTTATGACGGAAATATTTTTGTCGTAAAATTTGTTCCTGTTTCTTATATATATTGCAAGTGAATCTTTTAAATGGCTTATAATATTGTTTAATATTGCGATGATCTAGAAAAGAAAGCAATTGATCGAATAAAAATGTATATAAACCAAAACTAAAAAAAGTTATTGCATGAAAAGTTTGCAGAAGAGAAATAAATTGATCAAATGAGAATTTATAAAAACTCCAAAATTCAAAAAAAGCAAGTGTGTCTATTCATATATATATACATGTATGTATATCGACAATTGTACCAACAATAATGTGTCTCTTATCCAACAAAACATAAAAAATAATAAAGTAAAGTATCTATTCATATATATATACAAGTATGTATATCGATGATGTATATCATACATGCTCCTATTTGAGCCTAACCTTCTCGTTCTCTAGGTAAAAAATAAATCCAAATTGATACGTTTGTAAGTCACATGCATTTGTTATATTATATGTTTTTTAAATCTGATTTTAACTATCTAGTTAACATAAACAAAGACAAAAGCAATCTTTTAAATGACCTAACTATTGTTTCAAATATTTTAATTACCATAGCTTGATGGTAGATTATTACTTCATGTCTCTATTTATACACCATCCATAAAAGAAAGAGTTAATTTCCTAAACCGTTTCAATTTTTATATCAGATTGTAGTTTCCGTATTTATATTTTTGAAATCCCAAGTAGAGTCTTTATTAAAAACCTTTTGTGAATATATCGTCTCCGGATGAAAAGATTATGCAATTAACATGTTTAAGCCTTTTGTGCAATGCCTGAAAAATGATGTCGGAAAAATAATTTGTCGAAAACATGTCGTCGAAGCGATGCCGGAAAAAGGGGAGATAAACTAACAAAAATGTAAAGTTTAAGGGGCGATGGACTATTTATATAACAAAAATGTTGATTTTAACAAAAGCTCAAAAGTCCATTCAAAATAGAAATCATCCACGTAAAATGTTTCAAAAATTGGATTTACCGATGTATAATAAGAAAAAGAAATAAAAGTGTATGACGAAAATTCGTGTTAACCGTCGACATCATTCATGTAAATAACCATTCATAAAACAAACTCTTGAATAGAGTATAGATATGGACTTTAACAAGACGGTTTATATACAATTAACAAGTATAAATTCTTTTACATAAATCGTACATCCATTTTCTCAAAAACGAAACAAATATAAAAGTTTTTCTACCTAGTGTAGACAACGTTAGAGCACACAGAGTGATAATCGGTATTGTGGATGATTGTGACATTTTTTTATTGACGTGTCATCCACAATTAGAGTTGTAAATTTTTTTGGTAAAGTGATAATGAGAGTTGTGGGAGCTGTGGGACCCCAGTTACAATACAATAACATAAATATACAATTTTATTAAAATAAAAAATAAAACTGCAATACAATAATTAAAATAAAATACAAACACATACAATAAAAATAAAATTACAATACGATAATTAAAAAAAATACAAATACACAAAATAAAAATAACTAACGTGTTCGATAGTCATCCGCAAGTGTCGAAATGGACGCCACGAGATCCTCGCGGAGTCTGTTGTGTATGCTCTTGTCTCTAATCTCTCTATTATTCGGATACGTTCATTCACTCTCTTGTTATAAGTCCTGGGAACACCTGTAACCGGAAGAGGATACCATTATTGGGCATCACAAATCGACCGTCTGTTGTCTTCAACAATAATGTTGTGCAATATGATACCCCCGTACATAACTCTTACTAACTTGTTCATCTTGTAAAATCTCGCTGCATGTTTTATAATACCCCAACGACCTTGAAGAACACTGAATGTCCGTTCGATATCCTTTCTCGCACTCTCTTGAAAACGTTTGAACTTTTGACGCGGTTCGTTAAATGGGTATGAAAAAGTTTTAACAAATGTAGACCACTCGAGATATATACCGTCTACAAGGTAATATCCTTTATTGTACTTGTGGCCGTTGACGGTGAATATGTAATTCGGGGATGAGTCGTTGAGCATATAATGAGACAACGACGATTGTTTAAGCACGTTGATGTCGTTGTTCGACCCCGCGACACCGAAGTAAGCATGCCATATCCACGACGCAACAACTTCCAGCATAACCGTTGGATAACCATGGCCACCTCGTGTCTATTATCCTTTGTATGCATTTGGACATTGATCCCATTTCCAATGCATACAGTCGATGATACCAAGCATACCCTTAAACCCGTGAACCTCATCGTGTTTTTGATATAAACGATTAACATCATATTGTGTTGGGGTTCTTAGATAAACGTTTGTATAAAGATGGATTACACATTTTAAAAAATTATCTAGGGATTCAGATGATGTTATTTATGACATTTGTAAATATTCGTCAAAAGCGTCCGGAGTAATCTCATACGCCATCATACGCATAGCGGACGTGCACATATGTAAACAACTAAAGCCCATTTTACCCGTACAATCGGGTCGTTGTTTGAGATATTTAAAATAGTCGGACAAAGGTTCTACGGAGTAATTAGATATACCTTCGACTATTATGAGGAAAAGAGGTATTCTCATACGAAATCGACTTCAAAAATATTCATCCGGGTATGTGATTTCGCCGGAGAAGTAATGTCGTAACATGTTTTTGTTTGTTGCAGTTCGATCGCGGTTGATATAGCGCATTTTCCTTTTCTCAGTCCGACGTGAACTTTTGGCCTCATTTTCTTTGTCCTCCATTTGTTCAATAGCTTCTACCGCCTTAACTAGTAATTCGACAAATTCGGATTCGGACATGACGAATCCGTAACATCGAGATCGGTTGAATAATGTGAACTCATTTTTTGTTGTATATATTTTTTAGAAAAAGATTAAGATATATTGAGAAATATTGTGGGTTTTAGTTTAAGAGTTTATGTTATATTTATAGAGGAAATGTGAAGAAAAAAAAAACAATAACGGGTCGTTGTAGCAACGACAAGGGTGATAACGACGCTCCACAACGAGCCACCCCGGAGTGATAACGAGCACATGCGTTCATTGTGGAGCGACCACGAGCCCACAACAAGATTCATTCCGAATGCTCTTATAGTTTCACAAAAATTTGGTCAAAAACTATGATATGTCCAAACCCAAAGGATACATTATGAAATTAACTCTAATTTGCCAATCTTACAATTTTAAGCCATAAACCAAAAAGGGTGATTGCATGAAACCTTTTGCTGATGCCAGAGAAAGTACTCCTGCAAGAACTAGTACCATGTGCATCAACAGTTGTACCCAATACAAAAAATTTCCACTATAATGACCTTAAAACAGTTTTATCCAACCAAGAAATAAAGTAACTCATCAACTATATATATAAACATAGTGTATCTATATCTATACATCACACATACATGCTCCTACTGGTTTCCCATCTTAGAGAGAGAAAGTTTTAGAGAGAGAGAGAGTAAAAGCATAGCTAGGGTTTCATCTATAGAGGGGTGTGGGGGGGTTGGTGATACAAACAAGTGATGCGCTCAGGAGGTTGTACTGTACAACAGACACTAACAACAGAGGCTGCTTCAGTTTTGAAGCATTCTCTAACCCTAGCAAGAAGGAGAGGCCATGCTCAGGTTACTCCTCTTCATGTGGCTGCAACTCTTCTCATGAGTTCAAGAGCTACAATTCTCAAAAAAGCTTGTTTAAAATCACAAAATATTCATCAAAATGCCCATAATACCCCTACTAGGGCACTTGAGCTTTGTTTCAATGTTGCACTTAATAGACTTCCTACTACACCTACTCCACTTCTTCATGGCCAGCCTTCACTTTCTAATGCACTTATTGCTGCACTTAAAAGAGCTCAAGCTCATCAAAGAAGAGGTTGTATTGAAAACCAACAAGCTCAAGCTCCAGCTCAAGCTCAAGCTCAAGCTCAAGCGCAACAACAACCGCCATTGTTAGCGATTAAAGTTGAGCTTGAACAGCTTATAATATCTATTCTTGATGATCCTAGTGTAAGTAGGGTTATGAGAGAAGCTGGTTTTTCTAGTACTGCTGTTAAAACTAACTTGGAAGATTATTCTTCAAGAATGTTTTTCAATAGTTGTAATAATGGTGGTGTTTATTCATCTCCATCTTCACCAAATCATCAAAATCAAAACTTTTTTCCTACCCATTTCTTGAATCAGTGTTGTGAGCAAAACCCTTGTACGGAATTTTATAACTCTTTGAAAAAAGATGTTGGTTTGGTTATGGAGGTTTTACTAGGAAAGAAATCAAGAAAAAATGTAGTGATTATCGGCGATTCGATATCGGTAACTGAAGGTGTTGTGATTGAGCTAATGGGAAAGGTGGAAAGAGGTGATATTCCACATGAGTTAAGAAATGCTCATTTTATCAAGTTTCAGTTTTCATCTGTGCCTTTAAGGTTTATGAAAAGGGAAGAAGTTGAGATGAATTTAGCCGATTTACGACGAAAACTTGAATCTTTATCATCAAATGGAAATGCAGTGATTATATATGCTGGTGATTTAAAATGGACAGTTGATGAAAAGGAAAAAGATTTGATAACTTATAGTCCAGTTGATCATCTTATTGTGGAAATTGGTAGCTTGATTTCACAATATAATGTTGCAAATAATGTTTGGTTAATTTCGACTGCGAATTATCAAACTTTTATGAAATGCAACAAGAAACAACCTTCTTTGGAGCTTCAATGGAGTTTACAAGCTGTTTCTGTTCCTTCTGGTGGACTTGGATTAAGTCTTAATGCAACTACTACAAGGTATTTTACTTAACGGTTTAACGTTCGATTCTAACTAGATATTTCATGTTATAACATATTTACGGGCTCAAAATGAATAATAATGTTGTTAACTTGTTATATGTTATGTTATTATCATGTGAAAACAACAAATTTGGTTAGTTATATATAAGTGAAAAGTTTATAGAAAAAAATGACTTTTTTTAGTTTGGAGTTAAAAACATTCTTGTGTCTGAACACAAAGGCATGAGATGAAAGCATGATGACTCTGAAAAAAGTAAGACAGTGTTGTTGTCTTTTCCTTTTTTATTTTTTTATTTTGCCTTTTAATTTTGTCCTTATTCACATTATTGGAGCATATTTTCTGATTGAACAGAAAAAGTAGGAAAATGACCAATTTTTTGCATTTTAATTTATCAAATATATAAATAAAATAGATATTTAAAAGTGTTTGTTTAAGTTTATATAAACGGTTTATAACTTATTGATATTTTGGATTATGTTTCATAAGTCCGGATTATAGGCCGAAAAATCTGGACTTATGAAATATAAGCCGAAATATCAATAAACTATAAGCTCAAACAAACACCCCTTAATTAACTTTTTTTTTTTTGATAATCTTTGAACTATTTATACTTATTTTGTCACATCTTAATCTTATATTATGTTCCTTGTTACTAACTTTTTTGTCACTAAATTGGATTTATTTATATGATGATATTAATATTAATATAAATATGGTTTTAATGTTGTTTTGTAGTGGGCATGAGTCAAGGGTAAATTTGTCAAACAACACATGTGAAGATAGGAAGCCATTGATATGCAACAACGAGGGAGATGATGATATGGTGGTCATGAGTTGTTGTGGAGAATGTAACTCGAATTACGAAAAGGAAGCCGCTGCTGCTGCTACCGCGGCGAATAAGCCTTCCACCGTGTTACCATTTTGGCTCCATCCTTCCACACCTTCATCAACCTTTCACAAGGTAGTATATAATTTTGGCTTACATAATAATATTAAATGACGAAAATATCCTTCATAGTTGATATTTTGTAACGAGCGTTATAATGTGTTTTAATACAATATTGAAGAACAAATACAAATTTTAAAATAACAAAATATTTAAAAAACGCACGAGTATAACAATAGTTACTACTGTTTATGAAAGTTTTCTAACGGATTTCTTTTGTGAAATGTTTTAGGAAAACTTAGTTGAATTGAAGAGGAAGTGGAACAGATTATGTCAAAGTCTACACCAAGGAAAGCACAACGTAAACAAGAACTACATGAATTCGTCATCGTTAAACAGCAACGACAACCAAGGTTTGGTTGGAAAAAGCTTCTCATGTAGCTCCTCAAGTTATCCATTCTGGCCTAGCAATACTAATCCTATCAAAAACAACTCGTCAATCTCTTTTGGTGACACATTTAAGCCTCAAACTGGTGGTGGGGAGCGTACTTATCCCCGATTCAGAAGACAACAATCGTGTCACATTGATCTCAGTTTTAGAAGCAAGAATGATCACAAAATCGATCCAGAACCAAACTTAGATTGTCTTAAGAGTAGAGAAGATGATAAGGAAGTCAGAATAACACTTGGTCTTGGAAACTCGGAGTCTAATTTGTCCAAACGACATGATGTTTATAAGTGTTTACAAGAAAATGTGCCTTGGCATTCGGAGAAAATGCACTCGATTGTTGAGTTTTTAATAAGTTCTTCGTCGTCTAAAGCTATAAAGAATGATTCTTGGTTCTTGATTGAGGGGGATGACTTTATAGGAAAGAAGCGATTAGCATTGGCGATTGCAGAGGCTATGTTTGGGTCTAGTGATTCGCTTTTGTGCTTTAACATGAGGAGTTCTATTAACAAATACGAAAATCTTGAACGGGAATTGAAAGAACAAGAAAATGTTGTTGTTTTGGTTGAAGATGCTGATTTTGGAGATGGGTACTTTTTGAAATCTTTAAGTGAGGGATTTGAGAAAGGAAAATTCGGCGAAAATGGTCAAGTTATTTTCATTTTGAGTAAGGGTGATCACTTTGATGATGAAAAGAGAAGCCGGATTTCCCCAGCCCGAATGAAGTTCATTGTGAATGAGATGAGTCACGTGTCCGAATTTGATCAAAAACGAAAACCCAAATGGGATTCGGATGATTTAACCAAGAGAAAAGTTCCAAGAATAGAAGAGGGCGAAATCAAGAAAGATTTGTCTAGGGAATCAAGTTCTAACAATCTTGATCTCAATATCAAAGCCGAGGCACAAGATGACGAAAATGAAATCTCGATAGAATTTAGCCCTAATTCAAGTGATTTAACCCGAGAAACGGATGGAAGCCCTAGAAACCCTCACGGTTTTCTTGAAACGGTTAAAACCCGATTCACATTTGACCGGTCTCCGGCTCGGGACAGCTTGATGAGAGAAAGCTTCTTGTACAAGATGAAAAGGGTATTTGAAGTAGTGTTTGGGAACATAGAAATTGATTTGAAAGTAGAAGAAATGGTGTTAGATGAAGTTTTATTTGGGTGTGGGGTATACTTGAATGGTTTGTTTGAGAAATGGCTGAAACAAGTTTTTCAAACAAACTTAGAACTTGTGAAAAATGGGGGGAAAGGAGTAAAAAGTTTAAGGGTGTCTTTGGTGATAGATGAAAAACAAGGGGGTGGGTTTGGTATACAAGAAAAAGATGAGGGGTTCATGGGTTCGAATCTCCCTAACAATATCAAAATATGTTTTATTATGTAGGTTTATTTATTTTACTCTTGTAAAAATATGAAAATTTCTATAATCTAAATGCTCTACTTTTAATAGACTTGTGTTTCTATTTGATGATGCATAGAAAATAGAAATTTAGAACATTGTGATTATAATAATTTTTAGGGCTATTGTTAACAATAATTTTTACAAATCAATAAAACCGTAATTTTTTAAATTTATAAATGTTTGACATTAGGTCCATAAATTTACTAACGAGTGACCGAGTTGTTACACACCTATTAATAAAACCATTTCATAAAATTGTTTCAAATTCAACTTTTATCAATTTCAATTTGTAAACGTAAAATATGTTATTGGTAAAATATCAATCACTTAACCTTTCTGAAGAGATAGGAACATTTTTTTTGCCAAGTCTTTATTTGCGGCGAATATCACTTAATTACTCACACCTTTAGTGAAAAACAAAGTTTTGAGTTAATGATCTCATTTTCTATCTTTCCTTTCTCGTTAGATTGATCGAGACTTGAGAGACCTCATATCTTTTACTTTTACAATTTTATAATTTAAGAATCTTAAAAAGAAAAATATTATATTTATCTTTCTCAACTTTTTTTTATTCATTTACACCCACACTTTTCCTATGTTATAATGAATTTTCTTTTCTGTTGCTATATATATATATTTCCTTTATGTTATATACTAACTAGAAAAAATTACCCTTTATTTATCATCCAATGATTGATCATGATGATAAATTACCGTTTAGAAAATAGTGCTCCCCGCAACATCTTAGTTGATTTTTGTCACGAGAACTTTGAGAAAAACGGGTTACGGGTTGGGGGTAATCTGATCTTACTCATTGGTCCAAGCCTCTGAGACAGGAACGGTCTTCGGACCACATTGCTTGAGACTGGTAGGTGGTAGCAACACTAGTTGATACCAAATATATACGAAGTTAGGGAAGTTAGGGAGTTATCACCGAGAGAATGTATGATCATGATCATAAATTAATCTTGTATAATCTAAAACATAGATTTGTGATAAAACTTTTAAATTTTTTTAATTTGAAGAATAAATCATTAGTTAATTTCCACTAAAGCCAATCCCACTTCCTTATTTATTTTTTGTGTTCTTTTATAAGGTCATGATTTTATCACTTTTGACTTGATTTAAACCCCCCAAAAACAAGCAAAATCATTACATCAAGCGGCGGTGTGGGGTTTATTTCCATAGTTTTTGTTTTATAAATACCCCATGATTGATAAGTTTTATTAAATACATTAAGGTAGATAATAATGAATAGGAAAATCATATTTCATCTTAATTTTTTATTTTTTGTTTATCCTTCTAATTATAAGATCAATCCATTGTTTAAATGACAAAATTACATATGTCTATTTTTTAAGACTTAAGAGAATAGAAATATACCAAAATGGATATTTTTTTAAGATTACTAAAACTAACAATACAAGTGCGTCGGCTAAAATTTCCGACGCAAAAGTTATATTAGATGAAATTTCACATTGGAAGATTACATAAATGGAGAATTTCATAATGACTAAAAAGAGAATTTGTGTACAACATAAAGATTATTTAATTAAAAATATTAACTCCACTAAACTATGAAATACATTATGATAATTTTGTATTCATTGAAAAATAATTCAAAATGATTGAATTGTCTTTTTGGAATGGAATGAGTAAATTAATTGATGAAGCTAAAATGTGAGATAATGAGTAATGAGTAGCCTTTATGAAATGCCAAATTAGCATGCTCTTGGCTTTGGATCATATATGAATAAAACAACCACACTATCATAAGATAATGATGGAAACATAATCATTATGTGTACAATCACTATATCATTCCATGAAAACAAACGTTTTGTTGATTTTTTAAAAATATTTATTATTTTCTTTACATAAACAAATCTTTGTATAGACCATAAAAGTTAGACAACGGGTAAAAAGGATTGGTTAATTAGTCAGGTTTGGTTTGGTCGAGTTAATCGTTGTTTCAAGTTTTATAAATAATCAATCGAAGGGGAAATGATATGTGCGGTTATCACATAATTTTCATCTAACCAACAATAACACTTTAAGTAAATACTCTTAGTAAAACATATCATTTTGTTTTAATATTTTGCTAACAAAGTCCCCGATGTTATAAATAAGTAATTCAAACACACATTTGTATGAAATAACGGTTACCCATAGATGAAGGAACGATTATTTAAACGAATTGACGTTTATTATTAATATACCCCAAAAAACCTACATAGTTAGAGAAAAATATCCAATCTATGACTCCGGTAAACACTATTATGTTTGTTTTTATGTCACGATATTAATTCAAATTTCATTTTTACATATTACGAGTTTAAACAATCTCTTAAAAACATATCTAATAGAGTAAATTATTTAAATCATCTATATCAACGTACTTTATAAAATTTACGCAAAACCTAATTAGCGTCTTTAAAGCGCAACAATTGTGTTCTCTGAACCAAATGCAATGACTAGATTTCCTTTTTATGGACTAAATGAAATGTTAAAGGAAAACGGTATTTTTGTTATTTCTTTTGGCCGGGTTCACCGACATTATATTTTAGAGACACCGGAAAGGTTTGGTGTAAGTTTAATACTAAATAAGAAATTTGAATATACTACATGAACCATTATTGTAATTTACTTTAAAGTAATTTTAAAGATTTGTTTTAACTTTAACTTTTACATTTTCCCCTAATTCAAATATGGGGGTGTTTGTTTGAGCTTATATAAGGGTTTATGAGCTTATTGAGTTTCTGCTTATGTTTCATAAGCCCGAATTTTATGGCTTATATAAAGGATTACGAGTTTATGTAAATGCTTATAAGTCTATTGAGTTTCGGCTTATGCTTTATAATGAACAAATATTTGTAACTTCAATGCTTTGTAACCTTTGTACAAAACAAAAATGTGTTTAAGTAACTTTATAAAGTGAATCATTCATGATGAATATCTTACATCCACCCTTTTGAAACGATTTGATGGTCCATTCATAGACGTGGGTTAAAGTGTTCTTGTCACATTGCTAGACTATTATTATCCTATAAAGATGAAACTGATTTCACTCTTTATTTCTTAAAAGGTTCCTCAGTTAACACAAAACATATATTTAAGATATACATAAACTATATACGAATCACTAGCGATATTCAAACTTTTAGTTTAACGAGCGGTTATTTTGATACTTTTATATAGCTCCGTCATGCAAACATATAAATTTATTCGTTATACGAATGTAATACTCTTTTTGTTGTTGTTTTTGTTAGGAAAGAAAAACGAGTATAACATAAACGTTTATCATTAAGAAATGTAGAAAACCATGAACTAATGCATCACATTCTTGCCCTTGGTTTTGGTTCTTGAAGTATTAGTTGTTAACCATAATTTTAAAGCTATATTTAGCGTTTTCCTTTTTCAAACAATCATGCGTCTATCGATTACCTAAAATAACTTAATTATGTTATATCTTATCGTCAATAAATCAAACGGGTAAAAACCTAATTTAGCTAAATAGAAGTGGTCCATATAGGCCACACGAGCAACCACGTAACAAGTGGCTCAAATTTTCACATATTTACGACATCTTAAGTCGTTTCATTCACAAAAAAAATCTTCTGTTAATAGTTGTCTAGTAATCATATCTAACACATTAGCTATTTATAACTTTCTAAAAGCTAGAGTAAAGTGTAGGTTGATCAACCCGACCCGTACTAATATTCTACTACTCAACTTGCACATTATGAGAATCTAGTCTCTGTGTTGTGTTATCTGGGAGTGAAACGTAGCATCTTTGGGGTCGTAAAAGCGAGTGATCATAAGCTTCTCTTTTTCATCTTTGATTCAAACTTGATGCAAAAATATGAAAAGATGGTAAAAGAAGAATAATATGGATTAAAGTGTAAATGGTATTACTTGGTATTGAATAAAAAACATTGCTATGTGGGAAAGTAAATGAACTCAGAATTCAGAAATCACTTTTGGTAAAGCAGAGTGTAATAAAATTCCATTTTAAAGTTCTAACAATCAAAAGACCCAAAGTAATCATCAACAATCCCCACCACCTTTGACTGCCCCTTTACATTCAAAAAAATTTCATAATTTTTCGTCATGTTTTGATTAATTTCATAAGGTCCATAACCTTCGTATAAAACTCGATTCTCAAAAACGACCTAAGGTATGTCGATCAAATACCTCTTTGCATATTCTTCAATTTGTTACATTGGAGTGGCTGATGTAGAACTTGATGATACGCAACAGATAAAAACGTCACAATGTGTAAATATTGGCAATTTAAGGAAATAAGGATGCGGAATTTAGAGGAAGATTGCACAAAATCATACAGAGGCAGGGTACATGATTGTGCAAAATGATTCATAAGATATAGTGTATAGACATTTTTTTTACAAGACGACATTTAGACCCTTTCTATCTATAAATGGGTCGATTTGGATTGTGTTTTATCTCACATAGGTCAATAAAAAGTTGTAGTTTAAATTGGAATTCGTTGAAAGTCTTCCAAAGAAAATCCACTTTTAATGTATAGAATCTCCTAAATCGTTTATTCAATGAATTAGATTAACATAACAGAGTTTTGGTGTAAACAAAGGCCAGTACGTACAAAAAAACTAATAAACGTGTTTCAATCCAAACTTGTTTCGGCGGTTAAGCAATACCCCCTGCCCACCCATCTTAGTACCTCTACTTCAAGCCATCGTAAGATTTCTAACTAATGTTATTGATTCTGAAACATCCACTTTGTATGCTAAACAAACAAAATCGACTATTAGTAATGTTAGACATGGGTAAATAACAGTATTTAATTATCGATGAATATTATTGAAAAGTACTACAGTACTATTATTTTGATCGATTAGAATACATATTAGAATTTTTACAATGTTACGATTCTTAGTTAGGGAGTTATGTAAATAGGCATAAGGAGAACCTTGTTATTACTCCTGAGTTAAGAAATTTATTTAGTAACTAAACTGAACATCATTATGAGAGTTGGCTTATCTCTCGACTATAAGTCGTTGTTTTCTTTTATTATTGCTATTTTATTCAATTAATCATTCGGTGTCATTGTATTTCCTATCTGGTCACATCAAATTGGTATCAAATTTTCTGGACTCTAGTTATCATTTCTCAGTAATGGAGGAGAAGATTGAAGCCAAATTCTTACCCATGGAGCAGTTTTAAAAAAAGAATAATAGAAATAGATATACAAAACCAATTAAAAAAAGGTAGTCAACGAGTTACAGGTTAGGAATCGAGGGGGGCAAATCCAAGCCCCGACTAGATAAGAATATCATTAAGTGATCGACTCCCAACTAATCTTGTCATATCCTTCCCAAATTGTGTCAAAGAATGACAACTCGAGAACACACAAGTACATTGGCATCAGCACCACACAATGCTAATTTTTTGCGTCAACGCTGTAGAATAATTGACTGATTTCCTTCCATCTCACTACAGTTATTTGCCGAAGATTAGTTCTATGATTATTCGATAGTCGATACTTAAAGGTGTAAAACTACCACTTTAATGCTTTGCTCATAACACTTGACTTCCATAAACATCGACAAAAGTGGTAAATTGTCATCTAGACTGCCTCTTCAATATAAGAATACATCTTAGCAAAAATCTATTTTTCTCGGCATTGAGAGCTTGCTGCCCCTAAAAAACTTAACACACTGTTGCCTTACTAACCATCATCATATCGTCAACAATTTATATGACATAATGTTAAACTGTCTAGCTATCTTATAATTATTGTCCTACTATTACACAATCTAACATATTTTTCGTTTCAGGCTAAGATCTAAGTAAAATAGCAATAGAAAAGCATTATATCGAAAGCCTGCAGTACGAATGTCATACATATTGTTTATATGGTAAACCACGTACTTATCCTTCAATAATATGATTATTAAACATTTTTATGATGCAAATGTATATATTCTATGATCTGAGCAAGAAACTGAAACAAGCACACATCTATTGTTCGGTTTATAAACAAGATGAACAATAATACTATCAAGACAAAAAATTTACCCTAAAGTATAGTTAGCTAGCAAAACAATTAACCATACGTTTCAAATGTGGGAACTTTTAAGTTATTTTAAAGCACGGAAGTACATATTTCATATCTATATCTATATCTATATCTACATAGTCTGTTATCGGGAGTTTGACTTTTGACGAATTAGAAATTGGATAAACTCTCACGTGTACCCGGAAAAAAAAAAATTATATAAATTCAACCTTCAACCAGATTGGACTTGGAATAGCAAACATAACCCTTAAATTTTGTGGCCCATTTAACATGAATTCTAAGACCAATAAACACAAAGGCAAATGGCCAATGTGCATAAAGCATAGAAGTGCTCTTGATGTAAAAATTAAAAGTTGAGCTTGTTAGATTTTGAAGCAATATCATATTCCAAAAAAAAAAAAAAAAAAAAAAAAAAAAAAAAAAAAAAAAATAATCTTATTATAGTAGCTATTTAACCAATAAATTATTGAATTAGAAAATAGTCTTAATTCATTAAACATGTTTTAGTTATGGTTTTAGGTTTAGTTTTTTAATTAATAATTGTTTAGTTTTAATTTGACTAATTTGGTAAAAATAATATCGACCCTTTTTTTTTTCAAAATCCAGATAAAGCGAAATAACAATGTATTTGGTCATTGATAATTATATAGTAGTAATCATTACAAAATATAAAAACACACATTAACTTTAGTCTATAGATTGATTATGTTCACATGGAGAGTGTCCTCTTTAGACATGTTATCACCAAATACTTTTATTTTTATTATATAATATCCCATCATTCGTTAGTAATACTATATATAATTTGTCATACAGTTTAATGAGAGTTTATAATTAAGGGTTTTTCTAACTTGTGCCCTAGGGCACATGTTAACACTATTTTTAAATATTAAAAGTACAATCAAAAGTATCAAAAGTTAATAAATCAATAAAAAAATGGTACTTTTTGATAATTTTGATTGTACTTTTAATATTTAAAAATGGTGTTAACATGTGCCCCTAGGACACAAGTTAGAAAAACTCTATAATTAATAACCAAAAGCCCCCAAAAACAGAAAATTTTTATTAATTAATATGAAAAAAATCAGACACATTTCACTTCATTACAACAACAAATGCGTACCTTGAGTTTTACCTAGCGTGGCAAACAAATTACTTTGAGAAATCAAATTATTTTGTACGTTTAGGAAGAAAATGAAACAATTTTACTCACTAGCGGACGACAAGCTACCCGAGGGGTAACGATGGATCATGGATACCTATCAACTTAATTTTTTCCAAGGTAAATTTTTATAAGAAAATGGTTACATTTGATCTTCTAGCCAGATATTTGTCCGTAAATATTTGGGTACCATTTAACTTTTTCCCGAGGTAAATATATGGGTAACTATGGATGTTTGTTACTACTTTGGCTAGTGGTCGACTTAGGTCTCTAAGAAAAGTAATCCTTTACAACAATAAAGGAAAAGAAAACAAAAAACATATTAGGTCGTGTCAAATTTTATAATTTTTCAACAATAAACCAAAGCATACTTGTAACCACCATAACTTTACATATGTTTTATTTGTTTATTGCAAGACAAATAAATATTTTAGTTTTATAGAAATAAGAAACGAGATAGAAAATAATAGAATGACCGCAAATACATAAATAAGGTTTTTTCTTATTCAGATTATATTCTCGCAACTCAAATGTTACCTAGTAAGATTCAAACTTAACACTTCTTGTTATAAAACTATAAATAACATTATCTTAAATAATAATGAGATAACTAATTTAGATCGCATACACATGATGCGACGTGTGCATGTTTCGGCTTTTAACGAATCAACAACCAACACCCAATACTTTACAGATCCTTTGTTATCATATTGTTTTTTTAAATATTATTCTATTAATCAAACTTTTATTTTTTGCGCTAATATTAAATATTAGAGTTATCATTCCTGATATTTGGTTAGATTGCAGATATTCAACTGGAAAGTTAAAAGGGAAAGAAGATGAGGGTAATTAAGTCATTTTACTTTTGGAAAAGGACTAAAACTAAACCAAAAGTTTCATACATGGATAGTTTATGCACTTTCAAAATCTTAGGGATGAAATCTGCAATCTGGCTAAATATCAGGGACGATTTTTGCAATTAACTCTAAATATTATAAAAAAATGTACAACTAGTCAAAGTAAAGGTACAAAAATAATTAAATTTCAGTACAAACATAGTGCAAAATAGCAAAACATAAATATTTGGTACAATAAAAGAACATAAACTATTTTCATGATGTGTAGAAGAAATTATGCATTTTCACTTTTATAAACTATTAATTGTTAAGTGTATAAATCTATAATAAAAGCATTTTTTTTAACAAATGTATCAACATAAAAAGAATGATATGAGGGCGAGATTAGAAGGGTGAACGCTTAGTGGTTGAATGGCGGCAAGAACGTCGACAGTTAGGTGGTTGAGGGTGGTAAAGATGTAAATATTTAAGGTCACGACGACGATAAAAGCACGTATGTGAAGGTGAAGGATATGTAGATGCCCTATGTTGATAGTGAATAGAAAAAATAATAAAACTTTACATATATGATAAGAGTTAATTACATAAATGGAGCATGCGGTTTAATGAATATTTTAGATTCAGTCTTTGACGGTTTCTTTTACATAAATTGAACATTTTTCTTTTTTCCGGATCTTGTTCTTGTGGTTTTACCCATTACCGATTTGGTCCATCTACCATAAAGACTATTAGTTTTGTCATTAAATGTATGGACCAAATTTGTAATATACTTTAAACCGTAATGGCCATTTATGAGCATAACTCTTTTAGAAAAACCATGTGTGATAGAAAATGGGGGTAAGACTTTTTATATAAACCGTAAAGCCATCAAAATACATTCTTTATGGATGAAAAACTACTCAAATAACACAATTTTTAAAAGTCGAATATGAATGACGTGTCATATTATCAAGCGGTGGTTCTGATTGTCTATGGATGTTAATCAAATCTTAACTATTGCATCTACAATAACACATGTCTTAAAATTCAAACCCGAATATAAAATGTTACTAACAATATATGTAATAATTGTAAGGTAGACGAGACGATAATCATGTATGTACGTATTTGTGAGGGTTTGTGTATGTGAATGTGAATTGATTTTTCTTTGAAACAAGTAAATTAAATAAATGGTTTGCCATTTTATAACACATTGGTCATGGAATTTAATCATAAAATAACATAATTAATGATACATATTCCATTGGACCATAATATGCTTTGAATTATCTTATAAATTCTGTATATCTAAAAAAATAGTAAATTATCAAAATAATCACCTATCACTTACACTTTATAAAAATAATCATCTAATTCGCGACGGATTTCTCGCGACATTTTTTTCGTCGTGAAAGTACACATATTTTAATTAAACCAATAAAAATTCGACACGTTGCCGCGACACTATTCATTTTCGCGACGACGTGTCTGATTTTTATTGGTCTGATTTTGTTTTATGTACTTCTCGCGACGATAAAGTGTCGCGGGAAATTTGTCGCGAATCAGATTATTATTTTTGTAAAGTGTAAGTGATAGGTGATTATTCTAATGATTATTTCTAAAAAAAAATAAAAGTTTATAGAAAGAAATTGTACTATAGAAAAAAACAAAAATGAAAAGGAGTGATAATACTAGTTTGTACAGTTATTCTGTGGTCATTTTAAAAAAGAGCCGTACATTATGCGATCAACAGAAACTCACATGGCTCTTTCACAACATGCCAATTCTCCTTTTTTATCTTCTTTTATATTTTATAAGTAAATGGATAATCCATTTTATGTTTTATATTATATAGTATATATTATTTTTTAATGTTTACATACACATAGTAATAACATGTTTTTTGGTTAATCTTATAGATAAATATTTTAGAGTGATTGTAGAAAGGGTTTGAAACCGGTTTCTGTTAAACTGTGTATATTTGAGTTAATAACTCGTCCTTCTCATCTAAACATGAAAAATCATCTTTTATAACTTTATATGTATATATACGCAAACACATGTGACATTTTCATTTTTTTACCAAAAAGTTTTACTATGTTTGAAAGTAGACGAATATGAAAATAATAAGTCTATATGGTTTTCGGACCATTTTACTTGGTTGTTAATGGGAATGTTTTTATAATTGGAACATATTCCAATAATGGAGTTCGAAATCTAGAGACAAAATCAAATATATATGTCTTTACGTATCACTAATTTAACGGGGAAAAAGAGATTCAAGATTCGTCGTGAATATGGTGACAAAACCCTTCGATTATGTCATTCGGTGGTGTAATGAAAATGATTTTTGATAGACGTATGAAAATGATATCAAGACAAATTTTCTTTTCTGTTGCTAATTTTCTTCATTCAATGTTGAAGTTATAAGAGACATGACATGAGTGAGCCTCAAAAATTGACGGGCCAATACGTGCAACCATCAAGATGAGGTGTGTTTTAACGACCAAGATCCAACCACGCTTCTGGATTCTTCTAATTAAACATAAGGCCAAAATTCATTTGATACCATGAGTTATTAAATGTCGAGAATAGTACCTTGATTTGGGTAAGTGGAATTTATACTACTCTAGAAATGTAAAATAATTTGACTAGTTAGTTCTCATTGTCGATCCCAATTGAATGCACTACCCACCATAATGTTTTGTTAGAGCAAACATAACTGACAAACCGGGCCAAATCAGCGACCAAACCGGACTGAACACATCTTGATCCGGTCCTCGATCATATACTCTTCGATTTTTCAAGAATGGGTCGGTTTTGCTTTTCCTCTGGACGATTTGGTTTAGGATCAATACTCAACCCTTTTGTAAGGTACTAAAAAATAAAATTAGTCAAGTTTAAGATATTAGAAATTCAATTTAGCCAAGTCCAAGATATTATTCTCGACCTTTACTAGTTCAAGATATTAAAAATTCCACTCAACCAAGTTCCTGTTCATTTCAAATTTGATAGGATGTTAGCATCAATTTGCATCATAATTGATAGACAATGACCTATAAATAGGTCATAAGATAGCGACGAACTAATCCTCATTCTCCAAGTAATTTGCTCCATCTATTCCTACTTTTATTGCAAATCACATAATGCAAATTTATACAAAATCGACATGCCCTATCAGAGTAGAAGTATACCCATTCGGGCCATACACATATGAGTTGCGGGATGGTTTAACACTTTAACTTCAGCATATATCTATTAAGCACGTCTTAAACGTCCATCAAAGAAGTATATTCGCTACATATTCGATACAAATTAAGTATATTCGCATCAATTAATTATATTCACATCATCTTGTCTATTTAATTGTGTTTTTTTTTACCGAATCTTACATTTGAATAACAAATAATAGAAAATAAATAGTAACTTGTGTTAAACAATTATTCCAAACTTAGCAGCATATAATACAAACATCACATTATGAGCACAAAAGAAATTCACATTTAGCAAAGTATAGGCTCAACTACAATCATTGAAATCTATCATTTTAGTAAGTGAGATGTTGCTAGAGTTTGATGTTATATGTTGGATCCTAGCAATTCCTATTGTCGGTTGCATCTTTCTTGCTTAACGGAAGAGCATCCCTTAACTTTACAACGCTTTTTAACCGTTTTTTCTTGGTTCGGTGAACTTTAAAATTTAGAGAAACCCTAAAACCAACGTCAAATGCAATTCATGAATTCAAGAAAGGAAACCCGACCAAGGGAGGGGTAGATGGTGCTCGCTTTTCCCAAATTTATTTTTTAGTCTACCCCTTCCCATAGTTTAAATTTTGACTCCCCCGAACAAAACTTCATCTTGTCTTATTTTCACGATCTGAAATGTTAGAAAATATGAAATCATCCTAAAACATCCTCCTAAATAAATGCAACCTGAATTTCTATTTTTGCGGTTTTGATAATTGGTAAAAATATGTAACCTGAATTATGTACGACATAACACCCTTTAAGACTACGCTTTTCAAAATATGGCCATTAAGGCTATGTTTAACAAATATGGTTGTTAACACTATGAAATCATCCTAAAACATCCTCCTAAAAATCCTTCTAACTCTAAGATCAAAACATTTGGCAAGATCAATGGATAATATAAGGAAATAAAATGAGTAGATTACAAATGTCAAATTTATATGAAATTAGAAGGATTTTTTGAAGAATAGTTTAGAAGGATATTTCATTTCCCTTAACAAATATAGATACAATTTATATTGTATATTAGTAATAAATGTCATATAAATTTGCTAAACATTGTTGTAGGGTCATGGTTAATCTTGATTTAATTGATTAAATTAACTCATACCTCAAATATTTATATGGAATTTTAATATTATGATTATCATCGATTATATAATGTATTCAGTATGAAAGCTAGTAGTTCATTCAATGAATTTTATCTAAATATAGCAAAATTAACCATTATTTTCGAGTCAATAGTTAACAAAACTCAATAAACAATCAATGTATATTTACGCTCTGTTCCTGAGTAAAAGAAAAGAAAGTAATGTAAAGAAAAGCAAATTAAAATAAAGAAAAATATTTATTTTACTTTAACGTCACCCAGACCTGATTATTTTATTGAATAAAATGTATAAACTTTATCTTTTCTTTGTTTACTTCCTAAAATAAAACTTGAAAACACGAAAATTTATTTATTTTCTTTACTTTACATTCTTTTACCCTAAAAATAAAACTTAAGAATACAGTGTTAAAGGTCAAAGCCACGCCTTTTTACACATTTGAAAATAACTTTAAAACTTAACTCTAAAATCAAAATAGATAACTGAATTATATGTTGACGGTTAGATTAGGTTTAATCGTACCATGTTTAGCAACATCAATAGATAATAACTAAATCTTGTTGGCGGTTAGATTTCGGTTTATCTTTTTTTTTTTAATACCTTCGACATCCAAAGAATAAAATCCGTTAAATAAAAATACTAAAAGACGAAAACAAAAGTACTTGGTTAAAGCAACATATTTCTATTATCTATTATCTATTATCTATTTTATATATTCTATATATATACACACACACACCACACAACATACAAAAATATTCATCACCTCATTTACTTATCTTTGAAGAAACCAAAACTAGAGCAAAAACATGAGACTATTATACGTTTGTGAGGAAGAAGAAAAGGAATTAAGCCGTCGTGAAGCTCCCGGTGCGTGCCCTCAATGCGGTGGCAAGGTTGAAGCCGTTGATTGTGCTCACAAATGGCGGTTTTGCTTTTTGCCACTTTGTAATATCACTAAACGAAGATTCAAATGTAGTAGATGTTCTAAACTATTGGTATTCTTGTACTCTTAATTACCTACTTAACTTAAGTTGTACTACTATGGATTCATAATTGTAAGTTGGGCATTGTATTATTTGTTTGGTAATGCATTATTGAAGATAGATATGATGATTTCATATTACATATTAAATTTAAAAAATATAAATGATTGTTAAATTGAATATTTATATATAAGGTGGTGTTTTGTTTTCTTGATCATGAATTCAAGAATCCTATAAATCGATCGTCTTCAAATCGAGAATCATACCTTCATCAACCGATATTAAAGGTTCAAGCCTCAATAGGGACATGTTTGTTATGCCTTCATCTGTCAAGAAAGTGGAGTTTTTGAAAATTGTTTTTTCGACATATGTTATATTCGCCTATTCGTTTTGTCTTATAAATGCAAGTATGTGTTTTCGGAATTTTTAATTTGTCTCATGTCGGGAATCATGGACATTTTAATTGTTTTGTTAAAATGATTTTGTATTTTAACAACCCGTAAATGTTTCTAAAGTGAAATGAAGTTGTTTTTAGATATTCAGAAAAAGATAATATTTTTCTTAATGTATGTGTCATTACGAGAAAATAAAAGTTTATGAATGAAGGAGCCATTAGCGATTTGATACTACAACATTTTGTTTGTCAAAATTAATGTTTTGAAAACCAGACGTGACATGATATTAAATTGTGTACATTAATAATAGGTCGGACCCAGTCAGATCCAACTTGTCCGACCCAAAACGATCCCTTGGAGATTGAACCAATAGTCACATTTGAACCGACTTGCCTGAAAAATCCATCAGGACCCGGTTCGACCACTACTACTTTCCGGGTTCTGAGTTCCATGGTCATAATTCATCACAATAACCATGGAGATCAAGAAGTAAACGATATATTTATTTTTATACTATATTGATTTGATATATTATCTATTTTAATTCAATAAATAATTAACATAAAATTTATATTCATTGAGAACTAATATTACAAAGATTTTGTTAAGGCCTTTCAAATGAGTCAATTATAAAATTTGATTGTTTGTATATTATTTAATGTTTTCAATATAACCTTATTCGTCCAAACAAATAAATTTTTTTTATCAAAAAGTTAAAAGGTACGATAATGTTGATTTTATTTTATTTTGATCAAACGGCTATAAATTATATCATATAGAATCCTAACAACCAATATTAATAATTGTACTCTAGCAACTATTGTGTCGGGCCTTAATACAAGATAAAATCTCATTTTGGCATCCTATCAATACATAATACATTGGTATGTTTGATGTTAAATTTGTATGAACATTTTAGGATATTCGAGCTTTCAAATTTTCAAAAAAGTTCTCGTTAATTTTGGAAACATAAAACGATTCACTTAGGTGGTAAATTATGAGTTTTAGAAAAAAGAAAAATTCAACAATAGTTTGTAGCTCGAGTTACAACTTATTTTACTAAACGTTAGTGTTTTCAGAAAAATAAAAATAATAAGCAATGACGAACTTATAAAATACAAAAATTGACAGATTGAAATACAAAGATATGGGGACCGGATAAAGAGCATCTTATGCACAAAAGATTTATGTAAAACATGAAAAAACAATAAAAAGGATTTGCATCGATTTAGATGTCAGACACAATATTTATTATTTTTATGAGTCTCTTCTCATAATTTTTTCCGAAAGATCAAGCTTTAACCAATATTTCTATGTCTTAACGTCGCAGATAAAGAAGTGAATCCAAATTTGAACTAATAACCAGTACTTTCAGCCATTTTTATGACTTTGTTTTAGACGTAAAAAATATTGACAGCCTAATCATCTTTGAAGTAAAATGACATGTTTAATACACCGAAGAAACAAAGTTTTGCAATTATCTATTATCTAATGTCGAGTGTCATACTTTTACCCTCACGTTAGTCGATTTGTTTATGTTTCGTCTCATCTCGTCATCCTCATTTTTGTAACTATTACTAGGGTTTACCACATAACTAAAACTTAGTAAAATCTATATGACAAGAATAGGTTAATTATTTTGGTCATAATTGGTATAATATTTATAAGTATAGTTTCGGTATATACGATCGATATTTTGATCCTTGAAGTTTATAATACTTAGACCACTCCGATGTATACTATAAAAATCATTTTTTTTCCTTTATATTTAGAATATAGATATAGAATATTCATTTCCAACTATACTCTAACATCATCATTTATAGTTAGAGTATTGAGACATTTCCTCTAAATATAGAGTATCACTATTCGTGATACTCTAAAAATTCAACTATACTATATTTTTAGATTATATAGTTGAAAAATAATCGGTTTTAAAGTTACTTTTTTATACTTTATATTTAGAGCATAAGGTTGGAGATGGTCTTACGTTATAAGAAAAATTTCCGACCAATAACAGGTTATGACAAGTAGGTTAGGACAAAGACATATGTAAAGTGAGGACCAAATAGTGTCAAAGGGACCGACCATGATCTCTAAGTAGTGTCACAATGTACATATATTTTCGAAAAAATGGAATATGTATATTAATCCACTCACTTAGGATATATATATATATATAATGTAGTAAGCATATCATTAAAAGTATTTTGTTATTGTTGAAGTAAAAATCCTGACACGTCTTCTTTTGAGGTTGAAGGGGGTAGCTGGCTTTCCATTCAGGCTTTGCACCTCACCCAAGCTCTTGGGAGATTTCATCTCGGCTACGGCACGTACTTGCTCCGGGCAAGCCTTAATTCCCTTCTCTGTTATAACATGTCCCAAAAATCTTCCCTCTTCTACCCCAAAGGTACACTTCTTCGGATTCAGCTTCATGTTGATACCTCTGAGGTTTTTGAATGTCTCGGCGATGTCATATATCATATCCTCCTCCTGATTACTTTTTATCACCAAATCATCCACGTACGCTTCCAAGTTTTTTCCTATCTGGTTCCGGAACGTCCGATCGATGAGCCTTTGGTATGTGGCTCCGGCATTTTTTAATCCAAACGGCATTTTTTGGTAGCAAAAAATACCGAAGTCCGTGTAAAACGCCGTCTTATCTTCATCTTCTTTCGCCATCTGGATTTGATGGTAACCTTGATATGCGTCAAGAAAGCACTTGTACCTGAACCCCATCAGTGAGTCTATCTTCCAATCGATCTCCGGTAGTGGATAGTTGTCTTTGGGACATGCCTTGTTTATGTCTTTGAAGTCTATGCACATTCTCCATGTCTTATCGCTTTTAGCCACCATGACCGGGTTGGCGATCCATGTTTGGTATCTCACCTCCCTAAGGATGCCTGCCTTTACTAGCTTGGTCACTTCCTCCCTGATAACTTTGGTCATGGCCGGAGCCATGCCTCTCTTCTTTTGTCTGACAGGCTCTATGCTAGGGTACGCCTTGAGTTTATGCTCGGCTATATTCCTGGGTACACCCGTCATGTCTGCCGGCTGCCATGCAAAGACATCCAGGCTGTTGCTGAGCAGGGTGAATAATTGTTCCTTGCATTTTTGTGAGAGAGAGGATCCTACGGCAACTGTTTGTTCTGGGAACTTGGGGTTTATGATTAATTTTTCTTCCGGACCACTGATTCCTTCCTTCGGTCCCATTAGTGGCCGGACCTCGTGGCATTCTTTTCTGTTCCTTTTGTCTGACCTCACCGTTGCTACTCCATGTGGGGTTGGGAACTTTAACGATGAATGGAGCGGCGAAGGGACCGCTCCTAGTAAGAATAACCCAGGTCTTCCCAAAATTACGTCGTATGTCGACGGAGCTTGTACTACCAAGAAGGTCATCATCTCTGTTCTCATTCTGGGATATTGCCCCAGAGTGAGAGGCAAGTCTATTTCCCCCATCGGACATGATACCTCTCCCGTGAAGCTCTGCAGATGCGCCCTGGTTTTCCGGAGCCCGGCTTGGGTTCCCAGTTTGAGTTTCCGAAAATACTGCTCGTATATTACTTCTGTTGAACTTCCAGTGTCCACATATACCTTCGGCACTGGATAGTTTCCGAACCTCCCTTCTATAACAATAGCGTCTTGTGAGGGGCAATATTCACTTAATGGTGGGAAAGCTATCGGCTGGTTCATCCAGTTGAAAACTTCCGGTCTTTTCCTCCTTCTTTCGTCCAACTCTTGGCGAGTCTCTACGTTTTGATAATCGACCATGTGAACTTCTTTGGTTTTTCCTTTCTGCCCACCTCGGCCATCTTGTCGGTTATTCTTCCCCCCATGTTTGGCTCCTGCCCTTACCTCTGTCAAGAGATGACGTAACTGACCGGATCGCACGGCTTCTTCGATATGCTTCTTGAGCTGGAAACAGTCGTTAGTGTTATGACCGTTGCCTTGATGGAACTCGCAGTATCGGTCAGCATTCTTCTTTTCTGGGTTCCCCGCCATTGGTGGGGGAATGGGAAATTTTTGGCCGACAGGCTCTGTAGACAGTATTTCACAAGGGGTTTTGGATAGGAGCTGGAAAATGTTTTTGGGCCTGCCGTCCGGAGAGTATGGATGCACATGCGGAGTAAAGGCCCTCTGCTTCGGAGGAGACCTCTCATTCCGCGAAACAGGGGTGTCCCGCCTATTCCCTCCTTTCCAATTGCTTCGTCTGTCTTCTCGTGCTACTCTTCTTGAGTTCCCTTCGTCCGTTAGGGAAGCTGCTTCTTTACCTCTGATGAAGTCTTGCACCCTCTCCATCATCTCTTCTACCGTTCTGGGAATTTGATTGTTGAGTCTTTCAATGAGCTGCTTATTTTTAATTGCATGCATGAAACCTGAGACCCTCATTCCTTCCGTTGCTCCTTTGATTTGAAGGCTCTCCCTATTGAATCTCTCCATGAACCTTCGGAGGGTCTCGTCCTCTCTTTGCTTTATATTATGAATTTCCACGGGGTCCCTTTCGTACCTTTTTTGCTGCATGAAGTTGACTCTAAACTTCTGTTGTAATTCCTCAAACCCGCTAATACTGGCCGGCTGGAGACTATCGAACCATAATCTGGCTGCCCCTATTAAAGTTTGTACGAACATGTGACACCATACCGGCATGGACCACTGTTCTACTTCGGCAGCTCCGGCAAAAATACTGAGATGGTCATCCGGATCCTGGGTTCCGTCATACATCTTTACATTCGAGGGCATTTTAATTTTTGGGGGGAATTTGAACTCTGCAATTTTCTTGATAAATTTTGCTTCCTTCTGTCGATGGTACGGTTTCGCTAGATCTTCGGCCTCAAGTCTTGAATTTGTCATCTGGGCTTGTTCCGGAGGTACAGCCCAGATATTAGGGTTATACTCCACCGGCGCCGGGTGTAGGGACACCGGAGCTGAGTGTCCTGATGAGAAGTATGGCATTTCAGCCCCTTGCGTGGGCCGTGGTGCCGAAACACCCGGAGGTAAGTCAAAGAACGCCCTGGGGGGCGGAAATGTATGCTGCGGAGGTCTGTAACCTGTTGGTGGTGGGGAGAATATGGTACCTTCCCTCTGCCTTAGCCCTGTGTCCGGCATCTGGGTGAAGACCATTTGGTCAGTTCTTCCGAAGAGATTTCGTCCTTGTAACGGACTCGTAAGTTCTTCTCTTCTTTCTACTTGGTTCATCAACCCCCGTAATCGTCCAAAGTTTTTTACGACAAATTCTGGTGTAATTACTTCATCATCCTGAGATCCTGTCGCCTGCGCTATGGGGTTTGATAGAGACGATGATGGAGATGGCATGGGGTAGTGAAATAATGGCTGATATGGTGTTGCTGGAAGTGGTTGAGATCGTGGTGGTTCCACAGCGTTAGTTGATGGCCGAACAGCGGGTGCTACCGAGGACATCCCTGAGGATGAGGGGATATCCATGTCTCTCTGTTCCTGCTCCAACTGTCGCTAGATTGTGGTCCCACGGATGGCGCCAAATGTTGAAGTAAAAATCCTCGGGAATCTTGTACTTCGAATAGTCTTCGAGTGATCTTCTAACTGTGATCTGAAACACCAAGAAAACGACTAAGCTTATCGGGGAGATTCCCCCGATAAGGCTCGGGCGTAAGAATCAGTGTTTGTCATAGAGATTTAAGGCTATTTATTGCAATAATTAAGTATTGAATGAGGTCTTAAATGAGAGAATAATCAAGAGCATTTAATAAGAATGTTCTTGATTTAGAATGTTAAGGATCCACCCCTTTCCAGAAAAGGGTCTTGTTCCTTTTATACTACCTTTGTTCTGGCCTCTTGTCCCTTGTGTAATAGGCTGGACCCTCTTTCGGCGCCCTGCATCCTCTTCTTTCAAATATCCAGTCCAAGTGCAGCAGCTTCGGTGCCTCCTATTATCCAGCGGGGTAATAGGAAGGTTCTACTACTTTTCCTGCCACTTCACGTGGTAGTGTCCTTTTGGCCGCCTATGTCAGTACTTTATGTCAGGTGGCCATGTGATACCTGACACGTCTTCTTTTGAGGTTGACGTACCTTCGGTTCGCTTCCGGAGCTAACAGCTTCCGGAGCGATTTCCGGAGCGGTAACTTTTGGAGTATATTTATATATACTCCAACAGTTATTGTTAAAATGGTCTTTATTGATCGTGTTTTGGTTTGTTGGTCGTTCCACATTGGTGAAAAATGAAACTTTTATGTTTGTATGTAAAGTTTTTGTTTGACATTTGTACTGGTTACGATAACTTACTGTATATATTTAGATGTGAATGTATAATTAGAATAAAAACTAAAAAAGCGATAAAGTATATATATATACAGAACGATAGAATGACACATAACTACTTCATGTAACAACTTTAACAACTGTTGCGACACCGGAATGTCACAAGTACAATCGGGTAGAAGGTTCGGATCCGATAGAACTGATCCGAAGAAGACCCTCAGCCTAGTTCTTATCTCCGATCTTGAACTATCTGCACAAGCAGGTAAACACTCGAGTGAACGGAGCGGGGATGATCCCCTGGTTTACCTCGGGCGTAAGAGTAAGATTACGAAGAGTAAGAGTAAATAAGTAAAGTAAGAGTGTATAGTGTTTATGAACGTTACCCTTGAAGTGAAGAGTGAGCTTGGTATTTATAGATCTTGAGTTTCGGATAATAACGTGCTCTAAGTACAATATCTTGTTTATCCTGGAGGTATTGCGAAGTATCGTACTTTCTGTCGAGAAGTCATCCTTCGGCCTCATGGTCCTTAGGATGTTCTTCGGATAATAGGTGTTGTTTAGATTCTCTTTCTTAAAGATTGTGTCCAGCTAATAGGTCTTTCAGCGTACCATTGGTTTGGCCGATAGACTTCTATCGGCTAACCGATGGTACGTCATCAGCCCCCCTAGTCCAGTATTACGTAGTTAAGACTATGTAATGCTTGACTAGAAGAAAAAATAAAGTGTTTCAACTCTTTCAGCTTCCTCTTTCGGTTGACTGGGTGTGTCTCTTGAGTTTCTCCGGAAATTTGTAACCGTCTGACTGTTTAGGCGGGATAATGAGTTTTTGGCTTCGGCGGGAAGATTTTCAAACTGTTGCATTTAATGCTAATGCCACTTGTCGCTATTCCATTGGTCGAGGGAGGCGGTGGGATTAGACGCGCATCCCATCGTCTGACATACACTTGCCTATAAATAGCTTATTTTACCCCATTTGTAACTTTTTTCTCACCGTTTTCTCAATTACACTTTTAACTGTGTGTGTTTTTCTTCCTTCAATCTTTCTTTCGTTGCTTTTTGTCTTCTCATTCTTTCGTGATGTCAAAGAAAGATAAGGAAAACCTTCGGAGGTCATTCAATAGTTTGACCCAGGAGGACCTTGATGTCCTCTGCGACAAATATGCCATCGGCGTTGGCTATGGCGCTACTCTTCCTGGTCCCAACGACACCATTCTGGATGCGCCTCCCGGCAAGATAGGGGTTTACGCTGAGTGGTTTGAATTTTCAAACCTCCGGCTTCCATTCTCCAGACTCTTTTTGGAGGTTTGCGAATATTTTAAGTTTCATCCTTCCCAGATGAATCCTCTCGGAGCTTTGAGACTTACCTGTTTTGAGGTTCAGAGCTGGGCTCTTGGGTATACACCTTCGGTAACTCTTTTCCGGGTGTTTTATAAGCTTGGAAAGGCGGGGGATTGGTTTACCTTCGATAAGAGGAGGAAACCTAATCCTGTTTGTTCCTCCGGTGCTCCTTCCGGCCGGAAAAACTGGAAAACCAAATTCTTCTATGTGAATGCCGGCGTGGCTCCCATCCGGATGAGATGGAAGCATAAAGATGAGTCTGTTGCCGATGAGCAGGTAAAGCAGGGAGAAGTTTCGGATGATGCTATAAGAGCTTTGACGACTCACCAAGTTGAGTGTCGTACGCTACCGGAGCACGCGCTGGTGATGGCCGGTATAAGTCGGTTTTGGACGTCGAATATTTCCAAACCCTGTCTACAGTTGCACGGCCGAGGTATGTTATGTTCTTGTGCTCGCGATACCGATGATTCTATGATGATTACTTATTTGCTTTATCTTTCTTTTTTGTAGAATTGCCTCTGATAGATTTTCTAGAGTTGAGTGATTGGTCCTCGGTTAAGTACCTTTCCCGTACCCTTGCTAAAGATGAGGTACCCTGGCTGGTTCGGACGAATTCTAGAGTGATACACATGTCTTCTGAAAGACTTCCTGCTCCTTACACCGAAGCTGATGCGGTATTTCCGGCGGGTTATACACTAAGAAATCCCTTAGATGAGGATTTCATTCAGCCAGCCGCAGGAACTATCATGGGTAGTGGTGCTCATCCGGCCAAGAGTGGTAATAATAATACTATCCCTTTGCTTTTTCGTGCTTTGTTTGCGAAGACATCACCCTCTGTGGGAAATGCAGTTGCTAGGAAGAGAAAAGCTACGGACTGGTTTGCTCCTCCGGAATCATCCGAGGGCAAAAAAGTTGATGATGTTGAAGGTGGGGAGTCGGAGGAAGAGACTGCACCGACGGTTGAGGTGTCCAGCAAAAAGAAGAAAGTTTCCATGTCTACTACCAGCTTGACTATCAGGGAGAGAAGAAAAGGTCAACAATCTGAGGTTCCATCGGCTACAGAGACCGATACTTCAAGAGCTGGGGAGAAAAATAAAGAAGTTGCTACTTCCGTCTTCCGGGGTAAGTTTATTGTCCTTGAAAGTTCGGAAGAAGGAGGTGTCTCGTTAGATGGTACGGAGTGCTATCTTGACCCTCCTTCTTATGAGACTTCTTCCGAAACAAGGAGAGCTCTCGAACTGATAGTTGATGATGATTTCCCGACAGGTCCCCAAACTGAACCTGTAGCTGTCACTTCTAATCCGGAGCCGGTTGTTGAAGATATGATTATTAAAGAACCTGTTGTTGAGAAACCGGTTGTTGAGGAACCGATTACTGAGGAGCCGATTGTTGGTGTTAAAAGGACAGGTGAGAAGTCCTTCGGAGAGGCTTCTTCTGCTATTCCAACGGATGAGGAGTTTGTGGCTCCTAACTTGGTTGACGAACCCCTACAGGAGCCTTTTGTTGGGGTTTTGCTAGATCAGGCACAGGATGATCTAGGGTATCGGCATCTGTCGCCAGAGACTGTGACTTATCGGCCGATATCCCCCCTTATTCCATCACCGGAGCCGAATGAAAACTTAGCAGCTGAGACTTCACAAGTGTTGGTGGATCAGCCGGAAGGTATTTTTCTTCTTTCTGGAATTGTTCAACCTTCTCCTTTTTCGGAGTTTATTGACCCCCAGTTATTGTCTTTCAGGTAATCTAGTGGCGGACGAACGTATGGAGGACGTCCAAGTGTCCTCGGAAGAGGAAAATTCCGAAACAGAGTCTGAAGGTCTGGACACTGCTTTGGCCGGGACATCCTTCGTTCCGGCGATTAGTAAGGTCAAGTGTGGGGACCTCTTCCGACCGGACTCTTATGAAATCAATCGGGATCTGGTTGATAATCTCGCTACCCCTGCTGAAACTCTTCGTTTGGGAAAACTTGGGAACATCCAAGCAGGACGTGAGTTTGACTTTGCTCTGGCCTCTTTAAACATAGTAGGTCCTGACCTCCGACGCCGAATGGAATCATCGGCTCGGGAAACGGCAGAGCCTCGAGTGTATCTTCGCTGTTGCATAAAGTAAAGTTCGAACTTCTTCTTCATGTCTTTGAAGTTATCAATACCCTCTTCCGGCAACTCACCGAATCATATTCTAGCAGGCCCCACGAAAGTCTTGGCGAACATTCGGCACCAGATCGGCATCGGCCAACCCTCGGTATCTGCCGCGCCAGAGAAAATGGCCAAATGATCATCCGGGTCACCACTTCCGTCATAGGTGCGCACGATGCTAGGCATCTTCACCTTTCGAGGCATTCTGAACGTAGAGATTCTTCGAGTGAACTTAGAAGCAAAGTCTGACTGATAGGGGAGGTTCAGATCTTCCTCATCGTCACTATCTTCTCGCTCCGATTCACTCGCATAGCGGATCTTCCGGACAACCGGAGGAGTCTTCCGGGTATGATCTTTCTTCTTCTTCCGCTCATGCTCTTCCAGCATGGCTTTAAGTGCATTGTAATTCTTTTCCAGGAACTCCTCTGAGATCCCCGTACCGGTCTCTACATGAGTCTGATTATTCCCCGGAGTTTCGTCTTCGATTATTGGTTCCATATTATTTCCTGAGGTACTACCGATAAAAGGCGTGTATGGTCCTGTAGAAGCCATAAACCCACGGATGGCGCCAAATGTTGCGACACCGGAATGTCACAAGTACAATCGGGTAGAAGGTTCGGATCCGATAGAACTGATCCGAAGAAGACCCTCAGCCTAGTTCTTATCTCCGATCTTGAACTATCTGCACAAGCAGGTAAACACTCGAGTGAACGGAGCGGGGATGATCCCCTGGTTTACCTCGGGCGTAAGAGTAAGATTACGAAGAGTAAGAGTAAATAAGTAAAGTAAGAGTGTATAGTGTTTATGAACGTTACCCTTGAAGTGAAGAGTGAGCTTGGTATTTATAGATCTTGAGTTTCGGATAATAACGTGCTCTAAGTACAATATCTTGTTTATCCTGGAGGTATTGCGAAGTATCGTACTTTCTGTCGAGAAGTCATCCTTCGGCCTCATGGTCCTTAGGATGTTCTTCGGATAATAGGTGTTGTTTAGATTCTCTTTCTTAAAGATTGTGTCCAGCTAATAGGTCTTTCAGCGTACCATTGGTTTGGCCGATAGACTTCTATCGGCTAACCGATGGTACGTCATCAACAACAATCATAGCAAATTTGTAATTAGTTTCTACCTAATTAGGTTAACGATATAAATTGTTGCCAATTTCGCCTTATTTGCTTACATAGTAATGTCGTTATCAAGAAATTGCTTTTATTTATATTTCTCCTTTATTACAATATTGAAAAGTTGTATGATTTTCGAAAAGTTGATGTAATGGAGGTTTAGAGACGGTATTAATCATGTGAGTTTATATTTTTACTTTTATTTATATTTTCCAGTCAATATATCTTCGTCACGAAAGACATTTATCACGTGAGTTTTGTCTGCAAACCTCATTCATGTCGTGGAATGGAGGTGACGACGAAATTAATCATGATTTTTGATTAGTTTACTCTCATATGTTATCCTAAATGACATAAAAGTGTACTTTTTAGCTAATATTTTTTTTTAATTTGAAACCTAATAAAAAATCAATATGTTTTTTTATTTCTTCTCATTGTAACATTTTTTTACCATAAAGAGAGGACAAACAAAGATGAGGACTTTGCTTTGTTGCTAATCATGAAACATCACCCTCTTCTTCTATTATTGTACTCTTCTAGTCCCCACAAATTAACTTATAGCTCATCGAAGGACAAACTTTCTCGTCCTGGTAATGCCGACACGATGCTTACGGACCATGGAGCTTTCCCTAGTCACACTCGTCACATTTATATCAACTCTCACAATCTTTTTATTAACGTTTTATTAGTATTTTATCAAACATGCCCGACCAAAGATATAATGCCAAATTATACGTAAAGGTGGTAAAATAGTTTTTACGTGATCTACCAAAGATGTATATATTTTCAGTACACTTCGAAACGGTCAAGTTGTATTGATTGGTAGATACTTTTGAATCTAAACATATTGTAATAAAAAAAAATATCTTACAATAAAATAAACGAACCAAAAAGGGTCTCTAAGTATTTGACAATTTTAGACATATTTGATAGGTTATTTAATGATAAAACAAAACTGCTATAATATCTTTATTATTTGATTAACGGCATCTACATGCTAATCTCAATTAATTTGATGTACCACAATTTGTTGTTAAGGGTTATTTTGGGATCGTTTACTTTCTTTTAACGATAAAGGGTTTTAGGACTTATAACATATTGTTCAGAGTATAGAACTCTATACCAAAATACATTTAACGTTTTAAGACGCAACTACAAATAATCTTGAACCGAAACATAATACAAAAACCCTTTGAACAGCTTAACAAATGTGTGGTGAATTGTAAAGTGCGAAACATATCAAGTTATCAACCCCGCGGACATTTAATTGACTTGGTCAAGGATAAACAGGTCCCGGGTTTCATATGAAGTTATCAACCCCACAAACGATTAATTGACTTGGTCAAGGATAATTTATTCCCGGGTTTGAGGCTTGCCTGCTATTTAGTCGACATGACATTGTCTAGAACTGGTTCTTGAAAGAGGTCAAAGAACCGTATGGTAACCAGACTTTGATAAATCTTTTTGTAGATTACAAAATTTAAAATGAGCCCAACAAAGGGCAGCCCAATAACTAAATTGTTTCTAGGGTAGAACAAAATAACTATTTAGTAAACTTAGGGTTAGGGGATGTGAAAAAATGGGAAAAATCGAATAATGATAAATGAACCAAACCAACCGAATTGAAAAAGTTGTTATGAAACAAAATTTATTGACTAGATCTTTAATCTAATCTAATATAATTATCTATAAAACATTTGACCACAAAATCGTAAAGTTTAAATTTAAGAAGTAAAATTATAATGTCACTCATTTACCATTTAAATAAAATTTAATTTATTAACTTACTTTCTTCTTTTTTAACTCACTTTTCTTACTTTTCATTTTCACCATCAACTAAATTAAATTATAATTAATTTGACTAACAATTTTTTTCAAAAATTTTCACAAATAATTTCTTACATCTAAATTTCAATATATAAAATGTGAATTAATTTTTTTTTTATTAATCGTCGCATATAATAAATTGTTATGTCCAAAAATCTGCATTTGAAACCGTTACCGAGTAATTGTGTTTATAGCCCGAAGGGGATGGATGACCTAAAACTTTTACTGCAAAAATAACATGAGTCTAAAGGCCATTAAAAACTATTACACTTAAAATATATTCGCAACACTAGAATCGAAAACTATTAAATTCAATATGATTATGGTCATTCGGCTAAATATTACACTAATTTTTAACGGGAAGTTCGAGTTTGAATCGAATAAAATGTTTTCTTTAATAGTTCACGATTCAAACCAAAACTATTAGTCACAACATATAAATAGTATTTTATAGTTCGAACAATCGAACAAGAACAATTTTCTAAACAATCAAATGAGTTTACTATATCACCACATATATGTGAAAATATATGGAGAGAATGTTGATGCTCTATGAACCGGATCATAAACTATTAAACTCAAAATATTAATCGTGAAATGAGACTCTAACAAAAATCGTTACCCCATATTAATAAAATAAAATGATGGGCCGAAGGGGTGCACCACCTGTTAAAACACATGATTAAAACAAACTTATTACAGAAATAATGAAGAACAAATTACATAAACAAATCTAAACGAATTACACCGATTCCTCACTACAAACACTCAATCTCTCTAACACTTAATCACAATAGGCATCAAGGAGATGACAAGAATCACTCAATCTCACAAGATTATCACTCAGAAATTATCAAGAAGTCAACAGCTTTTGAGAGAGAACAAGAACCCTAATCTGTTTGTTATGATGTTATGATGACTGCACAACTAACATATCCTATTTATAGCTACATTGCGTAACCCTAACAGAATCAACCACTTTTCTTATTTAGTCCTTCATCTTGACATATCTTGCACTTTAGTCCATCTGCTAGGCCTCGTCATATTAAGCCCATTATAAGTCCATTATAAGTCCATTATCCAGTCGATTATGCAAGCCTAACAATTCAACACAACACTTGTTAGATAAATCTTAAACATATTTCATGTATAACGATTATTATTTCAACATCCCCCCTTAATCTTTATCATGAAATATGTTAAACAATTTTAATTTTGAACACAAGTAATCATGTTGACCAGTGGGTAAACCTTTCGTAAAAATATCTGCAATGTTTTCAATTGACTCTATTTTTTCTACATGAACCACACCTCCAACAATTTTTTCCCTCACGAAGTACAAATCAATTTCGAAATGTTTAGTACGCTCGTGAAAAACTGGATTAGCACTTATTTGTATTGCAGATTTATTATCACACCATATCTTTACTGGCAACAGTTTTGTGACATTTAGTTCATTAAAAATTTTTAGTATCCAAATAACTTCACACACAACTGAAGCTAAAGCTCGATATTCAGCTTCAGTTGTAGATCTAGAAACAGTGGATTGTTTTTTACTTTTCCACGAAATCAAACTATTACCATAAAAAACTGCATAACCTGTTACCGACCGTCTAGAATTCAGACATTTACCCCAGTCTGCATCTACATAGGCATATAATACTGGCGTTTCATGTTTAGAAAACATAACACCATTACCTGGACATCTCTTAAGATATTTAAGAATTCGGAATGCAAGTTTCAGATGAGACGACAATGGAGCATGCATAAACTGACTTAGACATTGAACAGAAAACGAAATATCAGGTCGTGTAATAGTCAAGTAAATTAGCTTCCCAATTAACTTTTGGTAATACGACACATCAGTTAAGGGCTTATCATTACTATTACTATTTTCTTTATCAGTGATAATCAGATTAGTTTCAATTGGAGTTTTTATAGGTTTACTTCCAATAACTCCGAATTCAGCCAAGAGTTCTAGGCAGTATTTCCGTTGAGATAAGCACAGTCCATCATTATTTACGAGCACTTCTATCCCTAAAAAATACTTCAAAGTACCAAGGTCTTTAATCAAGAACTTAGTTTTTAAAAACAGCTTACATTTTTCAATTTCAGAATTAGAATTTCCCGTAATAACAATGTCATCAACATATACCAATAGTCCTATAAAAACATTCTCAAAAGACTTAACAAACAGCGAATAATCAGTCTTACTTTGCAAGAATCCATTTTCAATCAATGACATAGTTAATTTAGCATTCCACTGTCGTGGAGCTTGTTTTAACCCATATAAAGATTTTTTCAACTTACATACCCGATCATCGTTTGCATTAAAATATCCTTGAGGTAAGTCCATATAAACTTCCTCATTAAGGTCACCATATAAAAACGCATTGTTAACATCTAATTGAAATATTTGCCAATTATTTTGAACTGCTAAGCTGATTAAACACCTAACAGTGACAATTTTCACTACTGGTGAGAAGGTTTCATCAAAATCTATACCTTCCTTTTGACTATATCCTTTTGCTACAAGCCTAGCCTTATAACGTTCAATTTCACCATTAGATTTGTATTTGATCTTAAACAACCATCTACATCCTATCGGACTTCTATGAACAGGCCTTGTAACAACATCCCATGTACCATTTCTATATAATGCTTCCATTTCAACATTCATGGCATTTATCCAATTAATATCCTTACAAGCATCAGCAAAACAAGTAGGTTCTATAGACTTATTTAAGCTACTAGTAAAACAGTAATTCTCATAACTCAAGTAAGTATAGCACACCACATTATTCACATTATATTTGACCTTACCATCAACAACAAAATCATTTAAGTGTTTAGGAAAAACAGTTTTTCTAGAAGACTTTCTAACTGTTAATTCACTTTCATTTTCAACATCACGTAACCCCTCAGAAGATTTAGATTCACTCGTATCATGGTCTAGTTCATTGGTTGCATGAACAACATCTGTAGGAGTCAAAAATTCAGGTACATGGACTATAGTATCTGTTTCAACAGTTTCTTGACTTCCTTCAGTGTTATTCGTGCCTCCTAATGTACTTTTATCAATTTTATTGTTTTTATCTAAATCTAAAATATCATCATTGGGCGTTATCAGTTCCTCACATTTATTAAAAAAATTAATGTGATCAGTTTCTTTACCCTCCAACTCTATTGAACCAGCATTCAATTTATAAGGAAACACCTCTTCATAGAATTTAACATCTCTAGAGAACATAACAGAATTGGATTCAATGCACCACAATTTATATCCTTTTTGCACACCCGAATAGCCAATTAGCACACATTTATATGATCTTGACTCAAACTTGTCATGAGAATTTAATACTTTAGCAAAGCATAAACAACCGAAACATCTCAAATGACTTAAGTTTGGTTCTCGACCATATATCATACAAAACGGAGATTTGCCACATAACACAGACGATGGTAACCTATTTATCAAGTAACAGGCAGTTAGAATACAATCAGTCCACAAATAGAGAGGGATTCCCCCCTGAAACATAAGGGATCGTGCAACATTTAAGAGATGCCGATGTTTCCTCTCTACTACACCGTTCTGCTGAGGGGTATATGCAATTGTTGTTTGGTGAATTATTCCATTATTATGACAAAAGGCATTCATTTTACTGTTTAAAAATTCACTGCCATTATCACTTCTGAAAACCTTTACATTAACATGAAACTGATTTTTTAACAGATTAACAAATGATTCAATATTTTCAAACACATCAGCTTTAGTTTTCAGTAAATGTACCCAAACAGCTCTAGTAAAATCATCCACTATGGTTAAGAAGTATTTGAATCCTTCTTTAGAGGTAACCTTGTAAGGTCCCCAAACATCTAAGTGTACAATTTCACCAAGTCGTTTTGTTTTATGTTCACTTATTGGAAATGGTTCTCTAGTTTGTTTAGCTTTGTGGCATATTTCACAAGGTGATAAAGACTCATTGCCAATTCTTAACTGATCTTTTAATGTATGCATTACACCCTCAGCTGGATGGCCAAGTCTATGATGCCAAGTGTATTTTGAGAGCAAACATTTATTAACACAATTAGACATGGCAGACTCACCAACACAATATTCATCAAAAACATATAGGCCACCATAAACACTACCAGTCCGCAAGGTCTTTCCCATCACATTCCCTTGAGGTAAATCCTGAATATAACACTTAAATTCATTAAACCCAACAAATTTCTTACTATCTCTCGCAATTTTGAAAACAGACAACAAGTTAACACTATATTCTGGGACAACAAGAACATCATACAACATTACATTATTGTTAAGTCTATAATTCCCAATTATTTTTATTTTTGGCATTCGTTCCATTAGGGTGCTCAACAACAAGATTAAGGTCAGATATATCAACAATGTTCTCTAGTTTTTCATTAGAATTTACATAATGTTGATTAGCACCAGAATCAATAACCCAACCAGATTTATTTAACTTTGACCCATTATTATTAATAGCATTGCACATTATACCTGCCATATTGGACTTAGGACCATTCACACCACTTTTTTCAGCCAACAAACTCATTAAATTTCTAACCTGTTCTTGTGAAAAAGGAAAGTCATTAGAAGAGGGGGTCTGATTATCTGTAGAAGCATTGCTATTAGAAAACCTTTGACTTTGAAATCTGTTATTGTTATTATTGCCATTATTATTATTTCTTCTTGGAAGATTTGGTGGAAAACCAATTATTTTGAAACACCTATCAACTGTATGACCAGACATTCCACACTCAGTACATTTAAGTTCAGGATTCCTCAAAAATCTTTTGTTATTAAAATTGTTTCCACCATTGGTTTTATTGGCAACAAAAGCAGTATTTTGTGACTTTTTTACAGAATTGTTACTTCCACTATCTCTATGAGATTCCTCTCTAGAAATAATAGAAAAAGCAGTTTTAACTGATGGCAAAGGTTCTCTTGTTAGCAGATTGCTTCTAATAGGAATATATACATCATCAAGACCCATAAGAAATTGCATAAGTTTTAAAAGTTGGCCATGTTCAACAAAGTCTTTAGCACCATTACAAGTACAAGCAGGCAGTTTAACCAAGGCATCATATTTTTTCCACAAGGAATTCAACTTATGATAATATTCAGAAACAGACAAGCCACTTTGTGTTAAAGAATTGATTTTATGATGCAGATTGAACACAACAGACCCATCTATTTTATCATAAGTTTCTTTTAACTCATTCCATAGACTAGTGGCATTTTTTGAAAAAATTTGTCCAACATATAACTCCTCAGATATACTACCAAGTAACCATGACAGAACTACAGCATTACACCTATCCCACTGTTTAGCAAGAATTTCATCATCCTCATCTTTTAAACAAGTACCATCAATAAATCCCACCTTATTTTTAGTTTCTAATGCAAGCATAACAGCACAACACCAAACATTATAATTTTCAGTACCTTTTAATTTGAAATTAACCAATGGGGCATTAGAAATATCACTAGGATGTAAATATAAGGGGTCACCAAAATCAAGTCTGCTGACAAGAGTAGTACTTATCTCACTTTCAGCTTTGTCAGCTGACTTTTCATCAGCAGGGGTCACCATATTCACACAAAAAAATAACCAATCACAACACAGTCAGAAAAAAATAGAAGTAACCAACCACAGTACAACTACAGCACACAAGAACAAACACAAACAATCACCAGAACACAACCAACCAACTCACAGCAACCAACAACAACCAACAACAACCAACCAATCACAAGATCAATATGAAAATAACCAACCACAAGTGCAAGAAAATAATCAACCACAAATGCAAATGCATATGCTCCTGAAGAGACGACTAGCCAGGGACAGGGAGTATTTGGAACGTGTCAAGCCAGAGGCCAGCAGTCCAATTCAAGCCTTAACTAGTGTCCTTATCTAGGTCCAAAATGACAATCGCCCCTACTGAGTTAGGCCAGGACTTACTCCCAACCCAGTAGTGCACAACAAACAATCACAACCAATAATAACCAAAAAGAAACAAGAACCTGATTATGGTCCAAGTTTAACACCAGGGGGCAGTTGATTCCCACCCGACGTGGAAACTCCCTGGGTAAGAACTTGCCACAACACAGGAAGGATAAGGAGACTTACAGAGCTGTCTTAAGAAGACGAACCAGAGCTTACACAGCGTACCCACAGCGGAAGACAGGAACACCAGGAAATATTGAGCTTCTCAGAAAGAAACCCTAAGTGACCAGTTGCTTCAGATCTACCAGATCTACCACCACGATCAACCAAGATCCACCACTATCTATCACTAACCACCACGATCTACCAGATCTGACTACAACTATTACCAAGAGCCACCTCGATCTATCTGATCTGACCACAAACAGTACCCGATCTGCACTCTACAAACCCTATCTCAACGGATCTGCAAGCTACAAACCCTAACTCACCCGATCTGTAGAAAACCCCCACTGAATCACCGTTACAAAAAAACCTAATCAACTATTACAATGGAGATCAAGAGCCGAAGCTCTGATACCATGTTAAAACACATGATTAAAACAAACTTATTACAGAAATAATGAAAACAAATTACATAAACAAATCTAAACGAATTACACCGATTCCTCACTACAAACACTCAATCTCTCTAACACTTAATCACAATAGGCATCAAGGAGATGACAAGAATCACTCAATCTCACAAGATTATCACTCAGAAATTATCAAGAAGTCAACAGCTTTTGAGAGAGAACAAGAACCCTAATCTGTTTGTTATGATGTTATGATGACTGCACAACTAACATATCCTATTTATAGCTACATTGCGTAACCCTAACAGAATCAACCACTTTTCTTATTTAGTCCTTCATCTTGACATATCTTGCACTTTAGTCCATCTGCTAGGCCTCGTCATATTAAGCCCATTATAAGTCCATTATAAGTCCATTATCCAGTCCATTATGCAAGCCTAACAATTCAACACAACACTTGTTAGATAAATCTTAAACATATTTCATGTATAACGATTATTATTTCAACACCACCGTAAAAAGGTTACCACATAATTCATTTTCTGGTTCAATAAACCGAATAAAAACTCTTACCATATAAATTATTTTTTCATAAATCGTTACCATAATATTGTCGAATATAATTTTTTTTTACCGCTGCATCGCGCGGGTTTTATTCTAGTATAAAATAAAAAGAATTAAAACATCAATTCGACTTTGTTTTTATTTGAAAAACCGAAGTGAAAAATTCAAATCGAACCATTTTAAATTAAATATTTACCAATAAAATATATGATATTGCTTATCGAGCATGATTTTCCTAAGTAAAAGAAGGATAATTAAAAGAAATAACTATACGTCTTGTCCTTAACTTTGACCATAAATTTCACTTATCGTCCATAACTTTTAAATGTTACACTCCTCATCCAAAAGTGTTGTTTTTGTTACAGTCGTAGTCCAACCGTTAACATGACGTTAAAATTTTCGTTAACTTTTATCACGTAACATGCACACGAGGGTTTTTTTTTGTCTTTACACACATAAATCACCGCCCACTCTCTCTCTCTCTCTCTCTCTCACTCGCACTCTCACTCTTACACACACACACAAACCAAAAATCAAATCTCTAAATCTTCATCACTCATATACATTATCTTCCTTACGAATCAATGATTCTATAAAACAAAACCCACATAATGATGAATTTCTTGAGTTGATGGATTTTATGTGATTTCAACATAAAAAACGAGCAAATTACCAAAATAATCACCTAATTCGGACAGATTTCTAGCGACATTTTTTTCGTCGCGAAAGTAACATATTTTAATCAGACCAATAAAAATTCGACAGCTTGTCGCGACACTATTCATTTCTAGCGTCAATATTCATTTTCGCGACGACGTGTCTGATTTTTATTGATATGATTTTGTTTTATGTACTTCTCGCGACGGTAAAGTGTCGCGAGAAATTCGTCGCGAATCAAGTGATTATTTTTGTAAAGTGTAAATGATATGTGATTATTCTGGTGATTAATTTCATAAAAAACTTATTTAATGTGGGGGGAGAGAGAAAGAGAGAAATTATGTGTTTGGGTAAGTGTAGAAAGGATGGAAAATGACCAAAATAATCTCATGTGGATGTCATATGGTCAAATTTAACGGAAGTAATAACGAAATGTTAACGGTTGGAATACATGTGAAACAAAACAAACATTTTTGGATGAGGATTGTAACTTTTAAAAGTTAGGGACAAAGAGTGAATTTTTGGATCAAAATTAAGGACGAATAGTGTAGTTGTTTCCAATTAAAAAATGAACAACCAAAATCAAACCCTAAAAATCTAAAAACTAACCCATGTAAAAACGCGAACAAAACCATTCTTAACTTTAAATCTTCGATTCAATTTCCATTTTATACAAGGGTTTTTCTAACTTGTGCCCTAGGGGCACAAGTTAGCACCATTTTTAAATATTAAAAGTACAATCAAAAGTATCAAAAAGTACCATTTTTTTTTGATTTCTTAACTTTTGATTGAACCTTTAATATTTAAAAATGGTGTTAACATGTGCCTCTAGGGCACAAGTTAGAAAAACCCTTTATACAAAACCGACTCAAGGCGAAACACACTCATATCTAAAATATCTAAAAATAAACAATTAAATAAGAATTTGATTCATTAAAAAAATAAATAAATAAAATCAACAAATTTTAAAAAATAAAAATAAATTCAAACACTTGTGCAAAACCCTAATTGACAATCCACAAAACCCTAGTCAGCCTCCCTCCAATATTTACGCCCAAATCATTTTCTCTGTAATTATTTTTTTTATAATTCAAGAAAAAAAAATGGGCAGCGAATTAAAAGAAATAATTCACCAATCAATTCTTAATTATCTTCATATCAATGGATTCCCCAAAACCCTAAAAAGATTTCAATCCGAAGCTCAATTTCAGGTCTGTTAATTACTTTATTGTGTTTTTTTGAATAAAGTTTGGAACTTTATAGTAAATTAGTTAGATTTAAGTAGAATTAGGAATTTATTTGAGGTGTTTGAATTGATTTCAAGAATGAAAATATGTAATTTGATTGTATGTGTTTAGAGGAATGTAGTTATTAGGTGTGTTAAGTTAAGGAAATGCCGGTCTACACGAAACGAATTGTATCGAATAAACAGGATTCATCTTTGCTGTTGAGCTATATATAATTATCTATGTCAATTGTTATTAGTTATTATTATAAAGGTAATTTAAACACCACCGAATGCAAATCGGTTATCAAAGTGGCAAAGTTGTATTTTTATATCTATGACAGAGTTTGCTATCCGTTTTTTGTTTTTATTTGGGGTGATTGTTTTAGCTAAAGGTTATATTTTTTGGGCTTCTGAGCTTATTTTGCTCGACTTATTTTTCATAAGCCTGTTTTTACAATGTTATGTCGTAATAAGCTCATAAGCGAGAACATAAGCTGGAAAATGGGATTATGAAAAATAAACCGGACAAATTAAGCCTATTAGGCCGGAAATAAAGCTATAAAACAGAGAATCTCTTTAATAGCTTGTTAGGGGTGAGTATAATTCGGTTATTTGAAAACACATTTTCGGTCATATATAATTGACTAACACTTACATAAATATATGGTAATGGTTATAGTTCGGTTTTATGTTCGGTTATTAAAAACTCAAAAACTAAACCGTCGATTTTATTGTATTGGTTCGGTTGTTTTGGTTATTTTGCCCACGCATAGCTGGTTTGTCCCTTTAGTCTGATTACATTTGTATTTCACTATTATCTTGCTGAAGTTTAACCCTGGCTTAAGAGTTAAGACTATGTAAGTTTAACGGTTCTGCTTTCTGCACAGAATGATACGTGGAAGGATTCTAAAGTTAATTTGGAGGACGTCTACTCGAATTACATAAATGCCAGGTAGGATAACAAGTGCAATTATAATTGTTATTCTTTTTTATAAATGTTTTCTCCTTTACCCGACCGTACTTTGATAATGAAATCCTAAAAACACGGAGGGGGTAAGTAAGTAGCTTAACAAATTGAATATTGGCTTTTGTGTTATGCAGTCGTGAAAACGAAGATAAGGTAGTTGTTGAAACTGAAACTAAATCAAAAAAGAAGAAGAAAAACAAAGTTGAAACCGAAGAGACAAAATCAGACGCACCAAAGAAGGTTGCAGATGATGATACTGTTGGTGTGAATGGAGTGGAAGTAAAAGAATCAAAGAAAAAAACGAAAGATAAAAAGAAAAAGAACAACCAACAAGATAAAAAAGAGGAATGCGTGAAAGTAAATGATGATGTTGATCCAGATGTGGTGAAGGAAGAGAAAAAGAGTTCTAAGAAAAGGAAAAGATTGTTGTCTGATGAAAATGGAAATGAGGCTGATAAGAAGGAAACTAATGAAACGGTTGTTGAAGAAGCTGCTAAAGATGACGAGGTTGATAGAAGTGATGAACATGGAAATGAGAAACCGGAGATAAATGGAGGAGAAAAATCTGGATCTCAGAAATCTGGGAAAAAACAACGTATTGGCTCAGCTGAGGTTTGTGTACCTTTTTCTTTAGTTAGAAGTGGCAAAGCGAGCGGGTCAGGTGGGTTAGTATTGGGTAAAATGGGTAAGTTTACACATTCTGTCTAAATTATTTTACTAAGTATTTGGAGTTTCAAATATGATTTGAGTAAAGTGAATAGGAGGTTTCGTGCAATAAAATAAACATTGGGCAACTTAGGACCCGTTTGACTCGCTTTTTATATTACTCCATTGTTCTTTTATTTTATAGCCATCAATTCAACAACCGGACAACTTCTTTGATGTCCTTGTTTTTGTTCTTTCCGCATAAGGACATCCGTTTTACCAGGTTTCCAATGAAATCATTTTTTCAAAATCTAGTGAACATAAGATTAAAAATCAAAACACAGGCCTGATTCAAGTTAAGAAAAGAAGAAAAATGTAGGTGACCAGATAAATTAATAATTATACGACTACCAAAATTATTAAAAGATATAATTACCAAAAAAAATGGATTAGGCATTTATCACTTTGGGAATTAAAGGGAAGGAGGGTATAATTGGCTTAAATTAATAATTGAGAAAAATGGGTATATATGTAATTTTTAAATTTTATCGGGTATATACGTAATTATTCAAGTTTTATTGGGTATATATGCAATTTCCCCTTTATTTTATTAGTTTGATCAGTAAGAGCTAGAGCATAACATAAATCAACCGATTCAAAAAAAATGGGTCAAAATTGTCACCTCTACTAGGAAGTTCTGTAGGTTTGGTAAAGAAAACCGTTTTGATTGATTGTGTTTTCGCAGCCAAAGACAGTAAATGCATTTCAAAGAGTGAAAATCGATCAAGTGGAATTTGCTCATGAGAAATTGCAAGATAATTCATACTGGGCGAAGGTATTGAATACATATACTCAATTACTCATTTTATTTTCTAACTATCAAGAGGCTCCAGAAACTGTATTCTGTCTACTCCTTGAGGCCACCTTATATTTCAATTACGAAATGGAATTTTTGAACGATTATAATATGCATAGACTTATGTTTAAATTACGCACTGTGTGCAGGATGGTGCAGATGTTGGATATGGTGCTAAAGCACAAGAAGTTCTTGGTCAAGTCAGAGGGAGGTATTGTCTCACTTTCATTTCTTCTCGGTTATCATATTTTTTACAAGTAAATTAATCACATTGGGATAACTAGCATAAAAAATATACAATATTTATATATTAACGTTGTTTAGATATGAAAAGATGTACATTTATCTTTAATCTTCTCCAATGTAGGGATTTCCGCCATGAAAAAACAAAAAAGAAGCGCGGAAGCTACAGGGGAGGCCAAATAGATTTACAGTCGCACTCAATAAAGTTTGATTACTCTGATGAAGAATGATCTTAAAAGAGACCGATAATCATTGTTGATTTGATTCAAATTTCATTTAAGTTGTAATTCAATGATACATATCTTTGCATCTTGCACTTTTTGTACCCTTGAACTTGGGCCTTTTGTTTAATTGGTTTTGTTCTCCTATCAAGAAAATTAAGCTCAAAGGTTGAATCAAGTTTCGAAAATGTCAAATTTGGTTGTTCTTGTTTTTTGGTATGTAATTGTGATTAAATTTATACAGGGTAAAATTTGGATTGTAAACCGAATGCATATAGGAGACCGTTTTTGTGTTCCTCTTCGATGCACCTCTTGGCATTTGATCCTTAAAGTTGACTCGGTGTTGAAATTAGCGGCAAAACAAGATGAAAAAAATTATTACGTCGAAATTTCCTCATGCATGTCAGATGACCAAATTTGACGGAAAAAATAACGAAATGTTAACGATTGGATTACAAGTGAAACACAACAAACACTTTTGTACTGCAAGTCTGCAAATGAAAGTTTTTTGAGTTAGAAACAAGGAGTGAAATTTTGGATCAAAATTAAGGACGAACGGTGTGATTTTGTCTTCGAAAGTGTGGGTACTTTTGTGGTAAAAATAGGTTAATGTAATGTTTTTTCTATTATGTGGTTATACCGGTAATGGGTATTCTGCCGCCTTCCTTGTTTGTCCATTAGTATAAGTGGCATCTCCAATAAAATTGTTCTATTTATTTTCTATTTAAATTTAGAGCAGTATTTTTAATTAGAGTTCTGGAATAAAAATGATTTTTACTTTATAATGTTTAGTGACTCTCTTATATAATTTGATAAAGAATATAAACTATTCTTATTATTAATTTGAATAATAAAAAATTCAAGTTATTAAAATGTTACTTTAATTGTGTAATATATCCAAACAAGTACATTATTATTACAGTATTTTAATCGATGTAAAAAATCATAACAGTCTTTTACTTTTTAAATAGAATCAAATAAAAAAAACTATGTATCATTAAAGGGGTGTTTGTTTCGGTTTATTTAACGGAATAATGATTTTACGTAATTTTTTATAGGATAATAAATCTATTTTTTTTATAGAATAATGAGCTTATGTAATTAAGAATGACTCGTTTTGACCCGCACCCGTTTGGTATATTTTTAAAGTGACCCATTTGGACCCGCATCCGTTTTGACCCACACCCATTTTGACCCGTGACCCAATCCAACCCAACCCGCCCATTTTGCCACGTATAATTTTAACCATGAACGACCGTACTTTGTGAATTGGTAATACTGTTGTACTTAGAACTTAGAAAGAAAGGACATATTTGAAACACTCTTTTTAATAATGCCAATTAGTTGAATCATAGAAAGCTTACATTAGCTGAAGATGGTTTTGGTGTTGTTATTCAAACGACTATTCTAAGAATCCCATGCATTCTTTCTTCAACTCGGATTCAATCTTTTCCCATTGGCTATCATCAACATGGGTAAGGAACAAACTCTTAAACCCTTCATACATAGAAGAGAACCGTGCCTCAAGATTTACCCTTAAGCTCTCGGGTATCAAATCCATGACAGATTTGATGTCAATACCCGTTGAACGGACGACTTCATGATCTGGATTCCCTCTCTCAAGCTTCACTTTAAGTTCTGCAATCTTGCTCTTAATTATAAGCGATATCAATTTCTCGTGTTGCAACTTTGCTGCCTCTTCCATTTGTGTTTTTACTTCAAACATTGCCTTCTGTTTTGCAACTTCCTCTTGGATTTGTAATTTTTCCTTCTGCTCTACAATGACATTATCTTGTATTTCTATTCTTGCCTCAAACATCGCCTTCTGCTTTGCAATGACTTTATCTTGCATTTGTATTTGTGCTACAAACATCGTCTTTTGCTTTGCAATAACTTCATCTTGCATTCGCATTTTTAAGTCAAACATTGCTTGCTGCTTTTCATTAACTTCATCTTGCATTTGTATTTTTTCCTCAAACATTTCCTTCTGCTTTGCAATAACTTCATCTTGCATTTTTAATTTTGCCTCCAACATACCCTTTTCTTCGGCTAGCTGCATTACTGTTTCCAAAATTTCCATCTTCTTAGTCGTTGCGTCAATATGTACCTCCTGCCTTGATATATGATGTGCCACCTTCAACAGAAACAAATACTCAACAATATCACTACTACTCGTCATTCAAACGGGTATAAATAGAAAATAGGGTAATGGATGTGTATAAATAATAATCAATTTAAACAATCAACATTACAACCAGAAGATATCCGCAGCTAGTTGGAGTATGCCAGAAATGGATCATTAATGAAAAGCTTACATCAGATGAAGACGGTTTTGGAGCAGTAGGAACATCTAACTTGGTCATCTTTTTGGCCATCATGTTGTTTTGCACCGGCTGCATTCGTTTCTTGACTTTCTTTCTCATTGGTGGCACCTTAAATAGAAATATATTGATTACTCGAAAAAATTGTGTTTGTTTATATAATTGAGTTTTTTATTCTTCTAAATCAGGTTGTAATCACAGCATATCTCTTCACACAAGTAGAAACGTCAAAATTGACACTTAATAAACTGCCAGAAGTCACAGTGATGAACAACAACAGAACATACCGGTAAACAACCATACAATGATGTAAGCAGATACCTGAGGTGAATCCATGATGAAAGTGGCATTTGGAGAGGTGATTGTGCGGGTACGCTTAGTAGATGAAGGTGGAGGTGATTGTGTAAGAGGTGGAGGCTGAATATCGACTGTGGAGGCATTCTTTGAGCGAAAAGACCTTACCGGTTGGGATGGTAAGATGGATTGAACTGGGTCTTTAAACGCTATAGCTTTAGGTTTCGGAGGTGCCTTAGGAGATGATTTCCTGGAGGATTCGACCAAAACTTGTTTGCCTTTGTTGGATGCTCTATCCTCAGTGTTTGACATATCGGCACCTCGCTTTGCACCCTTTTCAAGAATCTTTTGTCTTCTCATCACATACTCCTTTACTGCGTCTAACTCTGACAGAGAGTCTCTCATGTTCTTTGTTGCAGTCGAGAGTTCTACGTTTTCTTCAGAGTCAGCTTCTTGTTCGCTTTCCTCTACCTCTTCCTCTTCTTCAACATCTTCTTCATCATCATCTTTAACCTTCTTAGATTTTCCCGACTTTGTGGACTTTGAGCTCACTGACCCTCTAGATTTTGAGGGTCGAGGAGAGTCGGGACCCACCAAGTGATCATATGCGTGAATATCCGGTGCTTGATAAGCATAGTCAAGTAAGGCTCCTTGAAGAGCTAGATCAACACCGTTCCTCTTGCAATCCATGAAGTAACGAGGATCAATCCTTAACGCCTTTTCAACCAAGCCATGGTAAGGCAAATTCGGAAGACCTTGATCGATGAAGAGTTGCACAAAACGCGGATACTGATCAAAGGTCTTGGTCTTGTCTTTCACGTTTGCCACCATGTTGTTGAAGATGAATCTAGAGAAATTATACGGATGATTAAATACTAGAGACACCATCAGAGCTTGACCTCTCCTATCCAAAGCATCATATCCTCCCTTCCACGGTGATAGACACATTATCACAGTGTGCATGAGGAAGCGATAGAGAACTGGCATGTGTGGCTTCTTGAACTGTATAGAGGCTAGCCGTCCCGAATAACCCATTTGGCGAAAGCAACCGAAGATAACCTTTTCATCCATAGAATCATCTGCATCGATATGATCTTGAAACTGCAGAACTGCGCGTACTATGTCTTCGGTGATAATAAGTTGTTTGCCCCCAACGGTGGTCTTTATACTCATGGAAGTTTCGGTCTTGACAATACTAGCATTCTTCCAGAATTCGCTGATAAGACCTCTCCTAAGATCGGGATCAACTCTGAGCGAGTAAGCAATGGGGCTACGTACCAAGTAGTTGATGATCTCTTCATACCCGTGTCCACGATCCACCGCAGAGAGTAAAGCAATGGAATTGTGACGCTTGTAAGATATTCCTTCTCTCTTTGGTGCCATTCTACATACACAACAACGCCACACTTGCACAAAAGTTAGTAAATACACAAAACTTGACTAAAACATCAATATAGATATCCTAAAAGTGCGAAAACTATTTTGTGATCAAAAACCCGTCAAAATAAACAATTACGCTGATCTGCAGTAACAGTTACGTTGAAATTATCATAACGGAAATCAGTTACTTTAGGAAAACCTTTAAACAAAAATTATTGATTTTTTGAGAACAGTTATGCTAGCGTAACAGTAGTTACGTTAGCGTAACTACGCAACGTAACTATTCTGAGAAAAATGGGCATCGTAATTGGGTATTTTTAGAGTCAACGTAACTGTCTTCAGAAATAGATACGCCAGCGTAACTGATAGTTACGCTACGCTGTCCAAACTTTCACAAACAGGTATATATAACAGTTACGTAGCGTAACTATTAGTTACTTTACGTAACTATCAGTACTAATAAGCGTTTTTTCAAATTTTTAACGAAACTCGAAATACGTTAACATTTTGTTCAAAAATATGTCAATTAGGTACATTCCGAGCAGCATTAAGCTTTACACTACACAATTTTAACAACTATGTAGACAAGAATCAGTTATGTTTTCGGTTTAAGTTAAAAATCAATTTTTCTTTAAAGCTGAAAATCAACAATCAAACCATGCCATTGTACTCGAAAATCAGTTTGTGATGTTTAATCATCATCAATTTCATTTGTTATTTGTCAATTTTTGATTTTCAAAACGTCAAACCCAACCCGCCGAAACTCAAATCAAAAACAAGTACAGACGGTTTAAAAACTCAAATATTACTGATTTCGTAGTCTAACCTGTGTTTTGATGATGATTCCGAGGTATAGGGGTGTTTGTTTGAGCTTAGGTTATTAAGTTAGGGTTATCTTTTATAAGATCGAATTTTATAGATTATGTAAAGTTTATTATGTTTTATAAGCTCGAATTTTATAGCTTATGTAAGTTATTACCGTTTATTATGACTAAAATAAGTCTTACGTGAGCTATAAAATTTGGGGTTATGAAACATAAATCGAAACTCAATAAGCTTATATAAAATAAGATTATATAAGCACAAACAAACAACCCATAATCACAAGATAAAAACGAAGAAGAATTGATGAATTTTTTTAGGCCGGTTGAAGTTAAGCAAAGAAAGGTGTACTGTTTGATCGATAGCCCCTTAACTTCCTGTTTGTTTTTTTTTTGAAAAACTTTGGGCCAGACCAAAAGGCTAAGCCCAACTTAGTTTAAAAATCAGGCCAAACAAACAAAAGGCCCAAAACGGGTTTAACAAATACCCATCCCAATATTTGTTTAGATTAAAAAAAACGGAATATTAGTTTAGATTAACCTTTAAACTTAAATAGATCAAGTTAAAACTTTACACTATTTCTAGATTTAAGATTGCGTTTTTATACCTTTACACTCTAAAATTAGAGATAAAATCTGATTTCTGCAACGATGAAAACACTTGATCGATTGAACGTATGTAGAGCTCAAAACTACTTCACATCGTCGAAAATCCTCCATTAACCGTTGTTGACACTTGAAACTGAAACACACTTAAAAACACAGGAACCGTAAAATAGAAAAAGAAAATCCTACAACTTAAACCAAAAATATTTTTGCATTTTTAATTTGTTTAAATTTAAGACGATTAACTACAACTTAAAAGGAAAAATCTTTTTGTATTTATTTATTTATTTATTTTTAATCAATTAAAGTTTAAAAGATAGATTATTTACAAAATAAAATGGTTCGTTTTAAGTGATTTCTAATGTGACCAGACGGTTTAATTTGATCAACTCTTGAATCGACTTTTGATAAAAGCTTTCGTAAAGATATCTGCTTTTAGAATTAAAGTGTCGACTCGAATAAGAGTGATCAAGTTCTTATCATAGCAATCCCGTATAAAATGAAAACGAACATCAATGTGTTTCGTTTTAGTGTGATGGACGGGATTGCGTATGATACACACCGCTGCGGTGTTATCAATGTGAATTGGAGTGTGAGTTACAATCAAACCGTAATCGTGAAGTTGATGTTGAATCCACAAAACTTGCGAACAACAACTTGCAGCAGCAATGTATTCAGCTTCGGCAGATGACATAGAAACTGTTGTCTACTTCTTGCACTGCCACGTAACTAACCGCGACCCGAGAAACTGACACCCACCGGTTGTGGACTTCATGTCAGAGTTGCAACCCCCATAATCAGAATCCGAGAAAGTTGTCAATGTGAAATCGTTGTCGTCATAAGGATACCATAAACCAAGATTCGGCTTTCCTTTTAGATAGCAGAAGATCCGTTTCACAGCTTTCAAATGGCACGTCTTCGGAGCAGCTTGATAGCGAGAACACAAAGACACGGCAAAAGTGATATCCGGACGAGAAGCCGTCAAATACATTAGCGAGCCAATCATTGAGCCAATCACAAATATAGAAAAAACATTATATGTATGTCACTGAAATTCATTAGTATATTCGCACACAACAGGCAGGTATCCACGAATCACGAGTTTTTCTAGTCTTTGGTCATCCCTACTTAACTTGCCAATGTAGAATTACATAAAAAAAATTTAGTTGTTATAACGTGTCACCTAAACAAATGACGTAAGGAGTCGGTGGTTTGTGAGATATAAAGAGTTAGATCAAAATCATATTAAACTAAATAGTTTATAAAATATAAAAGGACCAAACAAATATTTTCTCCTCACTATTGATGCAAAGCTCTTTCCATGTAATTTCTTGGTAATAATCAAACGACATTTACATGATTGTTTGTTGGTCGATCGACATTGTACCCTATGACAGGATGGAAGAAAAAACATAACATGTTGGGTCAATATAATATCATAGGTTTCCTTGGCGAAGCTTCATGAATTGTAAACGATTCATGATGGTTTCGTTACTAATTACTAATACTACAAAAAACATTTTTATCGACAGGTCGTGGAGTTTAAGAAAATATCGGTATTTCATGGGCACAAATCAGTATTAATCTCCTCTTTTGTTGCTTTGGTTAACATTAAATCGCTTTTGTCTCTGGATAGGCCTATTGTTGATTTACTTTAGCTCGCCTCACCGCCTTAACCTTTCTTTTGCTATTGCTATTAGCAAATTCCTTGTTTAGGCGGACTTAAACCCAAGGGGAGATTCACAAGTCTATCATTGTTGGAGCAAAACTAAGTTTTGATTATGATTATGAATATATGTTTTCGTAAAATTGATATTTTAAAATAATAAGTTAAATTTAAAAACGAAAATGTATATGTAGCTCTTTAAGGATTATTCATGATTAAGAGTGGTTATAAAGGTTAATATACAAGGTGGCTTTTCGTCGGTTAAATTTTGACGGTTAATATACATTTTTGGCCCCGTAATAAGACACTTAGCACTATAAATAAACAAGTGAACCCTCTACTATCTCACAACTATCGTATAGCAAGTGAACCCTCTAGTCTCTCACAACTATCAAATAGCTCTCTTTTACTTTTGGTTTTTTAGCAATCTCGAGGAAGTAACCTAGACATAAACATCATACGATTGATCGGGGCTGGTCTTCCTTGGTGATCTTGCCAATTTGGCATATTGAGAAGGTAAGACTCGTACTCTACTTCAATATATCTATATTTCGCACCTTAAATTTCTCACAATTTCAGTTCTACCAAAATTTATCGTTCTTTAACTTCTTAAACCACTTTCATGTATCCTCATTCTAGCTTCACGACAATGGGTATTGTAAACTCTTAAAAAGGAATTACTTTTTCATCCAATATAAAAACTTATATTATCATCGAAAATGTCAATCTATAAGTATGTGTTATGATCTATCGTTCATTACACGCTAGGTGAATGAAAATATCCAACATTTAACGTCCTCTAATGTAATCCAGTTCACACGTTCTATCTTCTTGCTAGTTTTAATCCATTTGCTACTACCCACATAGTGCTACAACGCGTAATGATAAAGTGGCCCCTTACAAGACTTAACTCTTACGCGATAAAAGGGTTGACATGTCTATTTGTAAAAGATATGTTACAATCATAGGGTTTAATCTGATATGATATTAAAAGAAATATATGACCAATATTAGGATTCCTAACTGTACTATGGTATATTTAACAAAAGTTCATACCAACACATGAATACATACACAAGATTTTGAATGAACCTTCAAATGAAAGAGTCGTAGCAAGGGATATCGATAAATCATTTTTGATGTAGTCGTATAAATTCATTTATGTGTTCGTTTGATTTTCTTCATAGTTTTCGCCTAACAGTTATCTTCTCACGAAAACAAGTTTATGATACGATCAAAAGTTCAAAACCTTATAGTATGGAACACTCGTACAACATACTCTAGAAGTAATATAGATATAGATATATAGATATATAATAAATAATAACTTGCATTAAGTCATAATCAATAATGAACAAAAGCTTTCAAAGAACTTGCGAGGAAATTTCTTTCGTATGTCTTATGCAAAACTTTATATAAAACATCGTATTCATGTGCGAGTCTGTTAATATCATAGTCGGTATTTTTAATATAAACTTTAATATAGTGGATAACGTATTAGATAACTCATAAGTCACAACATCAATATATGTACAAGTGTATAACCAACCATGCAATAAATCCAACTCGGATCGAGTATATCATATAATTGATTAGAGTTAGTGATTAATATGAAGAGTTTTGGTAATAACATTAGGTTGTGGTTAACAAACAAAATCGTATATTTACTTAGTTGTACATCAGTAATAGTACGAAATCGAGTATATTTTAAAAACAAGAAATACTTACGACTCGACCACACAATCTTAGGCAGTGGACCTAATCAAGTATAGTACAGTTTTAGGTAAATCATGTTCGTTCGCAGGGACTGATGGTTGAAATATAATTAATAATTAATAAAACAAAAAGTGGGTTTTTGTGACCGAATTGTCACTGTGCTTAAACTACTTAAATTTAAGAAACTTGTTGATTCAGATTAAACGCTGAAAAGATTTTTGTTTGTAAACGATTGACGAAAAATACATTCACTTGGACTTGATCACAATTACTACGGTTATCACTTAATTACTAACAATGTTGATCTACTTAAAAGGTATTTAACTTGAACTCTCGTTTCCCATTAAAACTTTAATCGTCTCATGTATAGTTACCACTCTCGTGTATAATTTCTACGTTTGACAACTAAGCAATAAGTACCTAAGCCGATTTTATTATTTAATCTTATAAAACTTCCTCTCGAATAGCTTCTTAATTAACTAAACCGATCTCTCTTAATCTGGTTAACTAACAACCACAATCACGTTTTTATTGTTTAAATCTTTAATACTAGTTCCTCTCGAATACTAATATCTTTAAACTAATTATTGACCGATTAGTTATTTCATAAACTATTTTGTAATGTCACAAGTTCCTCTCGAATACCTATGATGAATTACTAACAGTTTATATAAAAGATTAAACAATATTCAAAAACTGATTACAATTGGTTTTTCGATTAAACATAAAATCCAGTTCAACATATACGTAATTAAACAATAACCTACATAATTGATCACATCATCCAAGTGAACGTTAAGAAATCTAGCTACTCATAATAATGAAAACGCAACACAATAGAATTGAATGAAATATCTTTATATTAAAAGAACTAACGAAAAGTATTATAGTACCAATGATCCGAATTCTTAAACAACGAAATTGTTGAGTCCAAAAACACCAAATAGCACCAAAAATTTGTCGGCTTAAAACTAGGGTTTCAATACTCTCCTTCTATGTTCTATGATAATGATGAAAAATAATCAAAACCTAAAAAACTCTTTTATGAAACGCAACAAGCAGATGCAGCTCCATAAAGCCGCGTGACGGGCGTCCCACGCTGCTTTTTCAGTTTTCTTGTTTTGCTGCTCGTTTTTGCCTCATCTTTCGTAACCAATTTGATCTAGTCTCAAAATATAACGGGAATACAACATTGACCCGTTTTCTTCATTTTCAGCTCCAATTATGTCACTTCCGCTCCAGAACTCCGGCTAATACCTGTATAACATTTTAATACCACAATTGCCCGAAATTCCCAAAATCCGTTATAATTAAACTTTAAAAAGACAAATATCGCATATAATAATATGACTAAAATATGCGATATCAGTAATAACATTAGGTTGTGGTTAACAAACAAAATCGTATATTTACTTAGTTGTACATCAGTAATAACCACCCATGTATTTGGGGTATCAATTCCAAAATTTAAGGAATTATAAGATTTTGACGCATATCATGACGTATAAATCACAACTTATAGGATTGTGGTTATCGACACTCTAATATGAAATAGTGAAATACCCTAATTTTCTTGAAAATAACACTAATTACAATGGAGAGCTAAAGGTTAAAATCCTTTGTAGTGTTTAGATTTAAAGGATTTAATCCTTGTTCTAGTTTCGAGTTTTGATCTCACTTTGATCCCGGGTTCCATATATAGATTAGAAGATGGAATTGTTTTATTAAAATTAGGATCATTTTATCCTTTCCTTTCTACCATTAGTTCTAAAGTTTTCTATGTTTGGTGCAAACATCTCAATCCTGTAACAGAGAATTCTAATCGGAATGTATGATTCGTATATCATTCACAAATACAAAGAGATACATATATAGGACTACATATTACAGAAAACCCACGAAATAAGGAGCTATACAAAGAAAGGATACGACTAAGAAATACACACACTACTTTCTATGGTTATCTGATTTTCTTAATAATATCAATATTTAGTTTGTGTTTGCTCTCGTCAACAAATTGTAAAATTTCAATTCGGGTGGGTTACTTGGTTTTATAATCAAACTCCATTTTTGCTTATGAGTTAGGCTTGAATCTTTGATGATGTGTAGACTAGTAAAATGATCCTAACAAAGAGACTCAACTAACCAAGTGACATTTACTGATTATTTATCCAAATAATATCAAATTCCCCAGTCTCTATTATATTGATTTAAATGATAATTAAATACATAAACATTTTTAGTACACATAGAGTTGCACTATTGTCCATTTGAAGTTGAATACAACCTTTTCTTAAACGTATCAAGTTCGATTAATGTCGAAGAATATTTTACCGGCTCTGAAAGTAACTAAAAAAAATGTTTCGTTTTACTGGTATGGCCTCTTGTTGGCTTGTGAGATAGATTTGAAACATGTAAGCCCATTCCCTAAAAGCCTACATCTATATATATATCTAACTAGCTTATTCCCCGTGTAAAACACGGAATTATATTAAGTATTTGTTTTTAAATGGTTGAGAAAAAAGATTTATATGATCGATAAATTTAGTTTTAGAAAGAAAAAAAAACATACAACAATTTATGTATAATCCGGACAAAATTTTATTAAAAAATAACAGTATTTACATAATTACTATACGCATATCAATAGGATGTAATCTTGCATTCCGAATACAATGAAAATCATTAGCCACCAACTTTCTAAATATCCAAAAACAACCATATCCAAACATATCAGGCCGTCATGGTTTAACACTGTTAGTAAAAGCATCTTAATAATCTTGTGCTTTATTAGAAAGATTTATAGCTTCCTTAAATCTTATTAAACCTCTATAAGCGATTATGCCATATATTGTTGACTATTTCAAATAGCACATAAACAAATAGCGACAAAATCGGGTGACCAAGCTAATTCAAACACATACATATAAACCACAATGTATCGTATGTTCGTAATCCTGCAATATATCAAAACAGTAGAAAATAAACGATAAATTAACCAAAGCAAAAATGCATAGAAATGTGTCAATTCTAAGTAAAATTATGGAGATCGATGTTTAGTTCTTAAGCACATCTTGCTCTTAAGGGTTTAAGAGACACATGTTTCACTTCGATTCTATCGAGCATTTCGAGAGGTGGCAGTGGGGCATAGTTGCGTAAGTGTTACTCTATTTAGAAGTCTTTAACTACTCAAGTTTCATTCGTGTATATCAATTTTTGTTGCCACTAAATGCAACCGCCATGTTAGCTTGATGATTGTTCCTCCTTATGTAAGGACTACATATGAAAATTAAACAGAACAGAGAGTAAAAGTACGGAAACGCAAATCCATATCAAAAGAAAATTTTAACACAAAAACGTTTTTAACTTACAAGTTTTAATTTCTTCTTGCAATCTCTCCATATCCAACTCTAATTGGTTGACAATGAGAAATAAAAATAAAAAAAATATAATGAACAAAGTTCCATTTATTATTAAGAATTTAAGATTGAAAAAGGTAACAGAAAACTTATCTAAAATAAAAGATAAATGCTTATACCTTTAATATCGATCCAAATAGCTATTTCAAAAAGTTGAATCATATTCATCTTCAAATATTCACTTCATCATCTCCATTCCTTAACATCCATCAAAAACATGTTTTTCAAATTATGAAACCAACCGGAGAAATCGTAGAAATAAACATACGAATACGGTCAATACCTCCATTAGATAAATCATGGAGAAAAACATTCATTTTTCAAGGCATACGAAATTACCTGCACAACACAACTATAAATGCTCCTGGTGTTGCTTCTTAATTCGATTCAAAATCGAAAATCAATGAGAAAACGTGGAAATATCATTGGATAATGATCAAAATCTCTGAATATTTTGATAAAACAAATGAAGAAAATTAAAAGACGTAGAAATTTGAATTTAGTGCAAGAAAACTTATAGATTAAAATTTTTAATTGAAAGCTTTCATTATAAGCTTCCTTTTCCCCATACACTGCCCATCACACTGTCCAAGATTTTTTGAAATCTGGTTTACTCAACACAGGCCCAAGGTTTTTTTTCTTTTTAATTTAAAAGAAAAGTAGGTATTAAATTTTATTAAAGAAAATTGGAATAAAATAAATTTATGACATCATTAAACAAAACCCTTCTACATCTTTGTACTAAGTGTACAATTTAAGAAACCGCCACGTCAGCTGAATGACATCAGCCACAACCCCCATTTATTAGATAAAAAAGATTAAACATGTACTAACTAATTAATTGTTTAGACAATATAGCCGTTAACTTCTATTTCAAAATTGTTGTTTTAATAAATAATAAACCCCTTTTTTCAACCATTGAAAAGATTCGTTTCCAAACTTTTTTCTTGTATGAACTAGCTGGGGGGGATTATTTGTTTATATTTCTTTGCAGTCTAGTTTATTAAATTATATAAATTATATATATAAAACAAATAGAATTCGGTCACATACTATTGAGAGGAGAATCAATAGTTTGATCTCCCAATATGGCAATATCTTTGGTGGTTGAGATACTTCTAAATCAAAATGATTGCGTGTTCATGTCCTATACAAAGTTGTAAAAGGCTAGCGGTTCACAAGAGTTTCTGAAATCTGAAAAGCGAAGCATTGTTCAAAGTGTGTGTGTGATATATATGAGGGTTATCAATTGCGAAAAACAAACAATAGTATTTATGACATTGTAACTAGGGAAAATGTTAGGTGCAACCAACATCACGTAACTTTATATGTTGCAAGAATAAAAAATTAAATAAAAGTGGTATTTAGTGGATATTTGAAAAAGTTAAAAGATATAAAATGAACTTTTCATACAAAAATTATTTTTGTTGCACATAACTATCTTTAATATATAATAAAAGAGGGGCCTTAAATGCCACATGGCGAAGTAAGGTCCGTTGGATGGGTTAACTTCTTTGATGTCAGCCGTTAGATCAGATTGATGATGTTATCAAACATTATTTTCATTTTACACCCTCTTATAATACATAATTACATTCTCTCTTTTATTCAATCTCTACTAAAATAATAAACATAATCACAATTTATTTATAGAATTGTTCAATTTGGACTATAATTACTTTCCTATTATTCTAAAATCTTCTAATACAAAATATCAACATATGTGTATAAAGATAAAAATGTATCTTATTATAGTTATAAACAATATGTGTATAAACGTAAAAATATATGTATATGTATTATACATACAAATTATTTTCTTATAATAAATTAAAATCTACATAAACATAAAATTTATGATTTAATTTTTATTTTTTTTCGCGCTATCGCGGGACAATAATCTAGTTTATATAAATATCATATAGTACTATAATACTTAAAAGAATCAGGTATTAAGACCGTAATAAAAAAAACAATAATAAAAGGCTGTAAACCTATTAGTCCCTAAACCTTTGAGCCACAAGTACGTGTTTTACAACTTATATTATGAATACAATGTTACTCAATTATACAACAAATATTACTTTTTAATAGAAAAATGGAAAAAATATTGTCTTGACGTCGATCACAAATTTTTTGTAAAAAAGTATATGTAATATGAAGTCAAAGGTTCAAACTTCATCCAATGTATTTGATTGTTTTGTTATATGACTTATTTCATCTTTAATATTGACTGTAAGATAAGTTATAGATATTTTTTTAAATAGAATTATAACCATATATCTTAAAACTAATAGAAAACCTATATTTAAATTATCTATTAAATCCAATAATGCATTTCATTTCTATAAATTAAATTTTACTCTTAACAAAAATATGATTGGTTTTGAGATAAAGTGAGATTAAAGGGTGATTTATCATTTAGTACAAACAAATTGTTGACAAATGGACATCTTCTTTTACCTTTGCTTAGAAACAAAGTTTTCCTTCATAAAAAAAGGAATAAAATAAGTAGTTCTAAATTATTTAACTAATTAAAATTCGTCTTTTCGGCTGAAAATGCATTTTAACGCGTAAGGAAAGTTGTTAGATTTGTTATTAGATTTCACATTCGTATGACTATTATCACATTTATTATTTCGTTACACTTTTTTATATGGCGTACTTGAGATAGACCGCTAATTCAAATAGGGTAAAAGATACAAGTATATATTTATAGTGTTGTATATCTACTTTTAGAAAGAAGAAAAAAATCTTAGTGTGTATTTAGTTCGTGAAAATTATCCACCTTTTAAGAAAAATTTCCAAGGAAAATTAACAAAACAAAAAAACGTTCAAATGAGTTTTTTGCAAAAACTTTTCAGTGTAAACAAAAATTTCACTTTTCACTTTCAATACTAAATTTTGGAAACTCATTTTTATTGTTTACAAATTTTCATTTTCAAATTCCTCTTACAAAAAATGAAAACACTTTTTTTCATCACGTTTTCATAATTTTTATTTGTTTTCTAGAAAATAAAAATACATTTCATTTTAACGAAAAATAAAGATGGAAAAATTGAAAAAAATTTCGCGAAACTAAACATACTCTTAGCTACTGTTTTTTTCTTAGCAAATGACTCTTCGAGTCATTTTTGTTAACGTAATGATGTAGTTTTAACAACTTTGATAAAATAGGACTATATTCAAAGCTAAATTATTAAAATTTGAATGTGACAAAATAACAAGTATTAAATCAAACACATTTAATATTTAAGATTACATATATAATCATGTACACACAAGGACGATGTATACATACAACCGATGTACTTGGATTGCGTTTTAATGCAAACATTGTATCAACAAACTTTGCAACCAAGATCATTACGTTTGTAGTTACAAACATAATATGAACACTATTTTTCGCTAGTCCGGTTGTCGTAATTCATAAATTTATTTGTCGACCTTTACTAATTTGCATGTTTTACATTGAATGCAAACTTTAGTGGCTTTGTAACTAATGGGTAGGTCACGATAGATAAATTTGAATTAAGACCTAGTAAATTGATCCGTCTCACAAATTTGAAATCTAAAATTATGATGAATCAAATACCAAAAAACTTCTACTATGATGATATGTGATTTGTCTAATCAACCAATATTGTGAGTTCATGTCTTAAAAAAAAGTATATATTACTATATGGATGTTGTATATATTCTGTGGGGGAGTCATAGCGGGGGGCAACCACCCCACCAAGTTTTCGATAATTAGTGAACTTTTGGAAATTATGCCCTCTAAAACAAAGTATTAGGCTAGTGTGTTGTTTGAGGTTCAACCTCAAACAAAGTATTATGCAGTTTTTTTCTTTTTATTTCATACTATTTGAGAAAATAGTAGCAGACTCAGTAACTTAGTTGTTTGAGATTCAATCTCTTGACTTCCTGCTAAACAGTGCAAACCTATCAAGCTTTTTGCGAGCCTAAGGTGATCAAGTGGTTGGTTAAAGAAGGTGATCGGAATATGTTTGCTACGGGAAGTGTATGAGTATTCCGGTGAGGTAATGTTGTGTGTGTGTAAGAATGGTGATGATAATTGTGTGTTTAAGTTGAGTATTGGTTCTCTGGCGAAATACCTAAGGATTGGGGTATTTATACACAACATTCCCAGGTGTGAGGGAACGTCTAGTAATAAAGGCTAATAATGTTCCATAAATGGCATTCATGGGATTCCAACGTTTGAGAGTTGATGACAAGAGTAACGTTGATCTTCAATCATTATGATCTCGTTTGAATGATTGCATTAAAGTCTGGGCAGTTGGAATCCAAAGTGGCGGACACGAGTGATGGATGAGTGTCGGACTGTCGAAGGCACGAGGGCAGGATGTCAGGACACAAGTGCGGGGACACAAGTGCAGGATGTCAGGATGGCGAGGCACGAGTGCATGAGGTCACGAGGACGAGGCACGAGTGCAAGATGTCAGAACACAAGTGTTGGGACACAAGTGCAAGATGTCGGGATGATGAGGCACGAGTGTCGGGACGCGGGGCACGAGTGTCGGACACGGGGCACAAGTGCCGAATGACGGGGCGCAAGTGTCGGACGTCGAGGCACAAGTGTCGGGCACCAAGGCACAAGTGTCGGATGTCGGGCACAAGTATCGGGTGTCGGGTGCCGGGGCACAAGTGTCGGACACGGGGCACAAGTGTCGTGTGCCGGACATCGGGGCACAAGTGCTGGGGCAAGGGGCATAAGTGTCGGGTGTCGGACGTCGGGACATAAGTGCCCGGACGCTGGGACAACCGGGAGTCGGGAGCTGGGAGATGTTACAAGGGAAAGGTTTCGTGTGAGTCAGGCTATGTGTTTAGGGAGTTAATAGGCTACATATATGAGCAATTCCGTACTAACACTATCACGCCAGCCAATTAGGTTTTAAAAAGGTTTTTTGAAGCCTAACTTGTTAGCTCCCATTGCCCGTTTCGGCCTTTTCTTTGTCTAGCCATGTCATGTCTATCATGTCCAACCGTAGCGCTGCCTCTTTTGGCTAGTGTTGTTGCCTTGTGCGGTTGTGGCTAAGCCAATAACACATTATCTTTTCATACTAGATGTTTTGTACATGACACCGTTTTGGGTGTGTACAAAGATATTTATATTGGATCGTGTCTATGACAATCTTTTGAGTGCCCACGGTGCTTTTGTATGCCGATGACATAGTTAAGTGTGGGTATCACTCATGTATATTTGTGCCGATGGCATTTTTTGTTGGTTAACCTTTATTTATTTACTCGCGAGTGATGTCGCTTCCCAATGAGAAGTGCCTGCCTTTTCCCGGTCAAAATATTTATGTGTAGATACGTAGATCATACCACTTGTTATTCTGAGATACATTGTCTTGCATGACTCTTTAAGAGTGTTTTCTTATGTATGTGCCAGGTCCCTCATGAGTGAAGTATGGCCGAATACCAAGGTTTGCCAGATTGTCTAGATATCAAGGCCTGGCTGGCTGTTTGAAATAGTAGGGTCGGTCAGGCTGGCAAAACATCAAAGTCAATAGATTGGCAAAATATCAAAGCTGGTTGTTCAGCTCGTGCAGGTTGTCCAAAACCTTTTTTTTGTTTTTTTACGGCGCTGAAGCAGCCGTTGGTCAGGTGCAGCCTGACGGGTATTGTATGTTAGAAAGCATTTATAAGTGCTGAAAACAATAATATGGAGATATTAAACGCATCACCTATGTAAAATCATGGCATTCCATGTCCTGGGTAATTGTTGCCCATCTAAGTGGTGTAGGAACCATTCCCATGTGTTTCAAGGACGTTATATGGGCCTTCCCATGTAGGACCCAACTTGCCCAAGTTCTCTGTCCTGCTAGCTTCATTCTTCCGTCACACGAAGTCTCCTATCTTGAAAGATGTGTGTCGGACTTTTTGATTATAATACTTGGCCATTTGTCTATGGGTTTCTGCTTGTCGGATGAGAGACATTTCTCTTCGTTCCTCGATGATGTTAAGATTTTCTCTTAGGGCTTCTTCATTTAGCTCCGGATTGAAGTGAATGATCATGTGACTAGGGATTATAAGTTCTGGTGGGATGACTGCTTCAGTGCCATAGACAAGGTTGAAAGGCATTTCAGATGTAGTTCTGTCGGGCGAAGTTCTATGTGCCTAGAGAATGCCTGGGATTTCGTCTACCTATGCTTTTGCATATTTTCCCAATCTGACTTTGATTCCCTTGACAATTTCTTTGTTCATGACTTCCATCTGTCCATTAGCTTGTGGGTGTGCCACCGAGGTACATCGTTGTTGGATATCCATATCCTGACACCAAAGTCTTAAGTGGATTGTCTGCAAATTGTTTTCCATTGTCACTGACCAGGATATGTGGGAATCCAAAGCGGCCTACTATATGTTCCCATACAAAGCTTATCATTCGGGGACAGGTTATAGTTGCGAGGGGTTTAGCTTCTATCCATTTGGTGAAATAATCCACACCTACCAAGAGGTATTTGACATTATCTACTCCAGGGGGAATGGTCCGACAATTTCGATTCCCCATTTGTAGAATGGCCATATGCTGGTAACTGGAATGAGAACCTGCTTTGGCATTTTTGAGATTGGGGCATGTTTTTGGCAAGATTCACATTTTCTTCTTTTGCATCTCTATGCATGGACGGCCAGAAGTATCCCAGTCTCATAAGCTTAGTGGTTACTGAACGAGGGTCTGCATGAATGCCACAGCTTCCACCATGTACATCCTTAATGAGTTCCTTCGCTTGTGTTGGGCAGACACATCTTAGATGTGGACCCAAAAAAGACTTCCTAGACAGGTAGTTGTCTATGAGGAGGTACATTGGTGCCTTCATTCTGATCTTCCTTGCTAATTGTTTGTCTTCCAGGAGTTTTCCATTCTGGAGGAAGTTTTTTATTGGAGTCATCCAACAGTCTTCTTCCGTTATTGCAGCCACTTCCTTTGCTAGCACTATGAATTTCTTAGTTAATACTTCTACCAATAATTCTTTCCCGGGCAAAGGAAGATGCTGCAAGTTTGCTCAATGCATCTCCTATTTTGTTACGGTTTCTTGGCACTTGCTATATAGTAAATTTTGAGAATTCTGAAATGACTTTTCTGGTTTCTTCCAAGTATTGTTGCATGGAAGTTTGGTTTGCTTCAAAACTACCATTTATATGATTAGCCACCAACTAGGAGTCTACAAAAACTTCTACATTTTGGACTCCCATCTTTCTAGCTATTCGTAGCCCTGATAAGAGAGCTTCATATTCTGCTTCATTGTTGGTTCTCGGGAAGTCAAACTTAAATGCGTAGGTATACTCGTTTTTATCTAGATCTGTGAGTATTAGGCCAGCTCCTGATCCTTCTAGGATGGAAGCGCCATCTCTGAAGATGGTCCAAGGAGGGTCGTCTTTCGTTAATGGCTCCTATTGGTCTTCCATTCCTTCGATCTCAGCCAGGAAATCTACCAAGATTTGTCCCTTCATCGAGTTTCGAGGCTGGAAAGAAATTTCATACTCTCCAAGTTCAATTTCCCATTTTGCTAGTCGTCATGACACTTCCAGTTTCCCCAATATTTGTTTGATTGGTTTGTATGTTAGCACTTGGATGGGATGTCCTTGGAAATACATTCTCAAAAGTCTAGATGCATGAACCAAGGAGAGTGTCAATTTCTCTAAACATGGATAATTGACCTCTGTGCCTTTTAGTACCCTACTAATGAAATAGATCAGCATTTGTGAATCTCTCCTTTGGGCTACTAAAACTGCGCTGACACATTCTTTGGAAGCAACCAAGTATATAGTTAGTGTCTCCCCAACTATTGGAGCCGTGAGTGTTAGGAGATTGGCCATGAATTTCTTCATTTCCTGAAATGCCACTTATGCTTCTTCAGACCATGAGAAGTCCCTTTTCCGAGGGCATCCCTTTAGGGTGTTAAAGAAAGGGAGGGATCGATCTGCAACTTTGGACAAGAAACGGCTAAGTGCTGCCAACTTGCCATTTAGGCGTTGGACTTGCTTTTTGGTGGTAGGAGATGGCATGTCGATGACTGTCTGAACCTTCTTTGGATTAACTTTGATCCCATTAGGTGTAACAACATGTCCCAAGAACTTTCCTGCTTCCATACCAAAACTACATTTGGATGGATTAAGCTTCATGTTAATGCTACGCAATGTTTGGAAATTTTCCATGATGTCAGCCAACATGATGTCTTCAGAATTACTTTTGATGATTGTGTCATCGACATAAGCTTCTATGTTCCTTCTCACTTGATTTTTGAAAGCTTCGTCTATTAGACGTTGATAGGTTTCCCCAACATTTTTCAATCCAAATGACATTTTTTGAAACCAAAATATACCTTGGTCTGTATGAAAAGCTGTTTTGTCTTCATCACCTTTTTTCATAGAAATTTGGTGATAACCCTTGTATGCGTCTAGAAAGCATTTCAGTCTAAATCCATATAAGGATTCCACTTTCCAATCAACTTCTGGTAAAAGGTTAGTTGTCCTTTGGAAAAGCTTTGTTGAAGTCTTTGAAATCAACACATATTCTCCAAGATCCATCTCATTTCTTTACCATGATTGGATTAGCGATCCAAGTTTGGTATTTTACCTATCTGAAAATCCCTGCTTCGACCATTTTGTTTACCTGGCCACATGCAGATTTACTACGATCCGGGGCCATGCCCCATTTTTTTGTCGGATTGGTACAATTGGGATTCGCGTTTAGGGAATGTTCAGCTAGATCCCTTGGGACTCCAATCATGTCTGATGTCTGCCATGCAAAGACATCTAGGTTTGATTCTAGTAAAGTAGTGAGTTTACCTTTTGTCTGTGCTGGGAGTTGTGAGCTAATGGTCACTGGTTGTTCAAGGAAGTTTTTGTTAATAATAACTTTTTGTTGTTGGATCACTTTTGGGACCCTCTACCAGTTTTGGTTTTTCCACATGTTTGCACTCTTTAGGTCATGATGTTCTAGCCCTGACTGTGGCTATGCCAGCTGGGGTAGGGAACTTTATCATGCCATGAATGGTTGATGGAAGTGCTCCAAACTTTTGTAATGCATGCCTGCCAGTAGGACATTGTAGGCAAAAGGTGCATCAATTATTGCAAAATTAATCATTTCTAACATGTAGTGTGGATATTCTCCTTACATCATCTTCATTTCTACTCTCCAATTGGCCAATGTGTCTCGCCTGAAAATCCCACCAGAGGGAATTGTGTTGGAAGCTTTGAATGTTGTACTTCTTGAGGGAGCTTTCTAAAACAATGTGCATAAATGATGTCCATTGAGCTCCCTGTATCAACATATGCCTTGTTGACTTCATAGTTGGCCAAGCGGATCTCTATTACTACAGTGTTGATGGAAGGAGTCTCAATTAGTGGGAAGCAAATTGGCTCCATAGCCCACTCTTGTAGGACTGATGCTTTCCTTTTGCGAGATGTACCCCCTTCCTGCACCATGTATATGTAATTAGCTGGGATGGTGGATGGGGTGTTGGTGGTTGTTTTTGGTTTATGTGAACCTATTTGAGATGGGGAATTGCCTTCCATGGAGAAGACAAACTAGTGGTGAAATTAAGAAATGAAATGAAAAGGTGAAAATGAGATGAGACACCGTTGCTACAACGTGTCCCACGGATGGCGCCAATGTTTGAGAAAATAGTAGCAGGCTCAGTAACTTGGGTGTTTGAGGTTCAACTTCTTGACCTCCTGTTAAACAGTGCAAACCTATCAAGCTCTTGGCGAGCCTAAGGTGGTCAAGTGGTTAGTTGAAGAAGGTGATCGGAATATGTTTACTACGGAAGTATATGAGTATTCCGGTGAGGTAATGTTGTGTGTGTGTGAGAATGGTGATAATAAATGTGTGTTTAAGTTGAGTTTTGGTTCTCTGGCGAAATACCCAAGGACTGGGGTATTTATACCCAACATTCCCAGGTGTGAGGGAACGTCTAGTAATAAAGGCCAATAATGTTCCATAAATGGCATTCATGGGATTCCAACGTTCGAGAGTTTATGACAAGAGTAACGCTCCTCTTCAGTCATTATGACCTCGTTTGAATGATTGCATTAAAGTCTTGGCAGTTGGAATCCAAAGTGGCGGACACGAGTGTTGGATGAGTGTCGGACTGCCGGAGGCACGAGGGTAGGATGTCAGGACACACGTGCAGGATGTCAGGATGACGAGGCACGAGTGCATGATGTCAGGATGACGAGGCACGAGTGCAAGATGTCAGGATGACGAGGCACGAGTGCAAGATGTCAGGACACAAGTGCAGGATGTTGGGATTGACGAGGCACGAGTGTCGGGACGCGGGACATGAGTGTCGGACACGGGGCACAAGGGCCGGATGTCGGGGCACAAGTGTCGGGCACAAGTGCCGGGCACCAAGGCACAAGTGTCGAGTGTAGGAGCACAAGTGGCAGGTGCCGGATATCGGGGCTTGAGTGTCGGGACACGTGACATAGGTGTCGGGTGCCGGGAGTCGGGAGTTGGGAAATGACACAAAGAAAAGGTTTCGTGTGAGTCAGGCTATGTGTCTAAGGGATTAATAGACTATATATATGAGTCATTCTCTACTAACACTATCATATACACTTACATCTTATAATTATTAATTTAGACCGAAATATGTTAAAGTAGATTCTAAGGTATATCTTTAATATATAATAAAAGAGAGGCCTTAAATGTCACATGGCAAAGTAAGGATGTTAGATAAGTTAGATATTTTGATTTCAACCGTTAGATTAGATTGATGATGTCATCAATTTTTATTTATTTATTTACACCCTCATACAATACATAATTGCATTCTTTCTTCAATTTCAGACCACTACAATAAAAAAATATTTGTCTATTATTGGACTATGATTTACCTTATTATTATTATTATAAAATCTCTTAATACAAAATATTAAAATATGTATATAAACATAAATGTATATATGTTATTATAGCCATAAACAACATGTGTATAAAATTAAATATATATTTGTTATTATACGTGCAATATTGTATACCCATAATAACTTAAAAGAACAAGTTTATAAATATAAAGTTTACGATTCAATTTTTTGTCTATATTTACCCGCGCTATCGTGGGACAATAATCTAGTTCAATAATAAAGCACGACCGCAAAACGTAACGCAATAACAAACCAAAGATTTGCCTCCACTGCCTTTTTTTCTTTCTAACTATACCCGTGTATTTGTGTTTCAATTTAATAAATCCAATCAAGATCAAGCACGGGTTATAAAAATATGGTTTACTGTATTTTGTTTCGTACATATCTTGTTCTACAGAGTATTCACCTCTTTAGATATTAAGATAAAAAGCCATTTCACAACCAAGATGTGAGGATTCATTGTCACATGATAACATGAAAAGTGTTTTATTGCAACATTGAATGACACATGTAAGTCTCATGGGTGTGTTAGTGGTCGACACTCGTTATCATGTCGAGAAACTCATGATTATAAATTATTTGATAATATTTCATATCTTTACTATATGTCTATATTTGCTTTACATTTTTTTTGGTTTAAACAATTGTGTTGGTCTAGCTTTTAAGAAAAGCTTATGTGTTAAGTTAAAAGCTATGTATTTTTTCATTTACATTATCACATTTATTTCTCAACAAAAACCTATTAAACACTTACAAATAAATGTTTGGGTAAATTTATTTATTTTATAAGGTTTTGATAATGACCATCCGTAGAGTGGTCTCTAACAACTAAATACGTGTAAAAATTGGTTGTACAATAATTAATGAAGTGATTATCCCGAAGATGCATGAGATTGGTTTGGTAAGGTACAAGATAATAAAACATTATAACATCCTTAGGGTGATCAATATCAAAATCTTATTTTGTAATTGGTATGTTTGGTAAAACTAGCTTGTAGCTGGAGTTAGTAGTTGGTAGCTGGAGCTGAAAGTTAGGGTTTATATTCGGAGCTGAAATCTTGAGCTTTTATTTTTCGTAAATATGTTTGAAAAGTAGCTGAAACTAGAGTTTAAAAATGTGAAACGACTAATAAATACATAATAATATAATAAGACAAATTTATTAGGGGTATATATGTAATTTACCATAATATAAGTCAAAACTATTTCTTTAAACTACTTCAAATAGCTTATTTTTTGAAAAGCTTATTTTTTCAAATAAACTTCACAAATAAGCTATAACCAAACAAAACTTATTTAAGAAAAAAAAAAACTCAAACCCTAAATATATCCCGTTTAAACCCAAAATAAACCCTGCCAAATGTAGCCAATGTAATAAGCTAAAGTACTCCTTACTAGTTAGGTCAGAGACTATAAGTTTAACTTCTTAAATGTTTGTCTTTTAACTAAACAAGATATGTCAAACAATGTAAAACCTTCGCACTCAATACACACCACAAATGTAAAGACCATATATGTATAATCATACGTCAAACGAGGCTTAAATCATCCATATATCAGATTGATAAGTCATTTAGGCACCGCCAGATTAACGACATCGTTAACTTATTTGAGACAACTCTATAGTTTTAAAAAATAAAAGTTTGTCAAATAAAAAATAAACAATAAAAATACGTGGTTGGATGTATTCAACGAAAAACAGAATCTTTATTTAAATTTTAAATAGCATTTTTTCTTGGTCAATTGTTATGGTACGGCTATTTCTGTCACTTCGTTTAACTCGAGATATTATATTCTTTTGTTTTATAAAAACCGGCAATCTATTATTAATTTAATATATTTGTCCCTAGAGACCGTAAATTTAAGTAAATAATTATATTTACATTTATAACTTTAAATGTTTTAAGGTATATTTTGTTTGGTTCAACATGAGACCATGAACAAATAATGATTTAAAATGAGATATAACCATAAAATAAGTAATTGCCACAATATAACACATGAATGTGATAGGTTAAACCGTTACATAAATATATTAATTGAGAAATACGATTGACTTTGAACATGATCTCTGTCATCTTGTAATTTTTGTGTCATTGACACGTTATACATTGAACTTTATTTCATCTCATCTCGCTCATTATAAACTTGCATTATTTACCTTTATCATATCAATAACCGCCCGTGCAATTGGGGAATCATCTTCGAATCTTAAGCAAACTGTCTAATTTACAATATTTTAAAGAAATCAAAGTTATAAGTCTAATAAAACCTTCTCTATTCATCGCATAAAAAGATAGGTTAATGCTTAAACCCCAACAAAGTTGTGAACCAGATAATTATATTTGATTCACATGTAATTATTTTACTAATTATATATAAGCACTTTTTGTGCAACTTTTTTGACTTCTAATTTAAAATTAACGAATGCTACTACTTTTAAATCTTTAACAAACTATTTCCTACTTTACGCTTTACATTGCATATCAACTTAATTATTTATTCTAAAAAGGCAATCTATATAAACTAAAACGAGATTATGAAAATCTCAAATCTTACATGTATCAATAGAAACCATTCGATCTTATCATGAACCATCCGTCCATTAATGCTACAAGAGGAGTCTGAAAAATGCTTCACCTTCTTCAAGCCTTATCTTTAATATATAATAAAACGGGTCCTTAAATGACACATAGCGAATTAAGATCCATTAGATGAGTTAACTTCTTTGATAGCAGTCGTTATATCAGATTGATGATGTCATCAAAGATTTATTTCATTTTAAACCCACTTACTAATACATAAATATATTCTCTCTTTCATTATATCTTTACTAAAATAAAAAACGTAACTATAATTTACTTATAGAATCGTTCAATTTGGACTATGATTTAACTTATTATTATTTTAAAATCTCTTAATACAAAATATAAAAAAATGTGTAAAAGTGTATATGTTATTATAACTATAAACAACATGTGTATAATCGTAAAACTATATATATTATTATACATATAACATTATATTTTCATAATAAGTTAAAATCTACATAAACATAAAATTTACGATTCAATTTTTATTTTTTTACACATTATCCGGGACAATAATCTTGTTTATATTAAAGTAATAGCCCCAACCTGACTCTAATACAAAAAATACATAACAAGCCCTACATAATCAACATGTAATATATGTAATTTTTCGATAATACATAACGTTTAGTATAAAATTATGATACACCTTTGATTCTCCGACCCTATCTCGAATCCTGAACCAACTAATCAATAGTAACTAAAACACGAACATCAAACCATCCAAAAACATTAATAACGACCACAAATCACTTGAAGCGTAAATCACTAACCACAACTTAAAAAGCAAAAACCATGAATTTGTTTCTATCAAAATGAATTATTTATTATTATATAACCTAGTTACAAAATACCCCCAACATAAATACCTAAAATCAAGTTATCCACATAACAAACATCCAAAATCCAATTCCTAGAAAACGTGAAAGAAAAAGTCAAAAATTACCATCATACCCTTTTCCTTTGACTCAATTTAGCAAAAAATTAGCCTTTATAAAGTTTCAAAATCCAAGATTTATTAAAAAAAAAAAAGAAATTTCCTGGAAGTTTCCTGTTAAGCAACAACTCTGTGAGAGTATTTTCCATTCATCTTCCCACACCAAACAAACTTTTCAATTTCTCATTTCTCTCTCTCTCTAACAGGTCCATTTCTGAATCTATATATATATATATATCTATATCTCTATATCTATATCTATATATAACTGTACTATTTTATATAACAATTATGCTGTTATCGATGATATAGTCGGTGAATGATTGAATAAAATACTTCACGAAACCCTAGAACTAGTACAATTGAATTGAAAATGAGTTAATGATGGTGTCATCTATCCTGCGACAGTAATTTTGAAATTGATTTTACAGAGATATGAGTGGCGGTGGCGGTGGTGGTGGTGATAGTTCGCCGTACCGGAGATATCGGAATGATGTGGAATCCGGTGATGGTGATGGTTTTGAGGATTATGACTCGGTTTCGGATCCGTTTGATATAGTTAGTACGAAAAGTGCTTCGGTTGATCGACTTAAGAGATGGAGGGTAAGGAATGTGTATAATTGCTGCATTTTCAGTATTTGATGATTTGTGTTGCTGTAATGTGGATTTAGGGACATTGTATAGTATATCAAGATGCGTTCTCATGTTTTAGTTTGATACTTCTGTGATTCGTGTTATCGTTTTGGACCTAGGGCTAATACATTGTGGTTTATGAATGGTTTTGTTATGTTTCAGAGATGAAATTTAGAACAACTTTTAGTATGTAAATGATAGAAAAAGGAAGTTTAGGAAGTTGCTTCAAAAGTTTGGTTGTGCTTTTTGTGTTTCCGTATTTGATGGATTTAGGTTTTAAGTAACGACTGTTGTACATTTTGAATATAATGGTGCTGGCTAATGTTATTTTTTACCTCTACGTTTCCCCTAAAAGCGCTACATTTCTATTTTTGGCTGTTTATGAAAATGCAACTGGTTTTATGAAAGTTCGCGCTGCAAAATACCTATTTTGACAGTGTTTCGATATGCCAATAGAATAGTTAGATAATCAGTTAATTTGAGTGTTTGGCGAATTCTCATTATTTAAGTAACCGAAAGATAAGTGTCATTTTTTGTAAAAAGTTGATTGCGTCTTGTGAAAGTCTCTAAAGCAATGTTAAAACTAGGTACTTGGTTACCTCTGATAATCAGCTATTATTGGCGCTGTTTGAAACTGATATAAGAGCCATAATCTGTTCACTAAAACATCATAAAATGGTTATTTTAATTAGTTTCGGAAGGTATATAGGAGAATATTTTTCTTTAGATCATAGCGCAAGAGCCGTTTTCTTAACGATAAAGGTAACAGATATTTAAGAAGAGACTTCGTTGTTACTGAATATATGCTTTTAGTGATACTTAATTTAGGATTGACCAAGAAGGTAGGTTATGCAGATTGCAAACTTAATATGCTCTCTGACGATATATTATGATAAGCTAGTTAATTATACCTAATTTTGTACCTTTATAACCATACAGTACGATATAAACAAATATTATTCTATTCTCATTGGCTTCTATTGTTTAAATGTTGATTGCAAACGTAACATGGTTTGTGATGACATATCAAGTTCAAAGTAGTCAACTGTTTTGTTTACTTGACCTAAATATAATTGTATATTTGTTGGCCTTCTGCTACTTAAATCTAATTAATTATGTTCATTAACAAAATAATTTTTCTGTAGCAAGCGGCACTTGTGCTTAATGCATCACGTCGATTTCGATATACCTTAGATTTGAAAAAGGAGGAAGAGAAGAAACAAATTATAGCCAAGATCAGGACCCATGCGCAAGTCATACGAGTAATAAGTTGACCATAAACCTTCCGCTCATGATAGTTAATGCATGCATATATTATAATCATAATTTGTTATTGCTCTTCTTTCAGGCAGCCTACCTTTTTCAAGCTGCTGCAGTAAAGCCAACTGGTAATTAGTTATTTATTAGGTTATTGCGATACGCTAAATGGGTCAACCGGTCGAAAGTTGGCCAAAGTATAAATAAAATGCATTAAACCTCCTAAATTGTTTTATTTTAAAGTAGAAATATGATTGTACTAATGTTTTATCTTTTTCAAATTTGACACATAAATTATTTACAGAACTGAAGAAAAAACATGTGAGCGTCTTAGCCTAAGCATACTCCTTTTGACTTACACTAGAAATTACTCATTTTTCTACTAATAGTGCTCATTTTTTTTTCTAATTAAGTTGCATACATCTGCTGTTGTTTTAATTTTGTTTGTATTTTTAACGGCTTTCCCCCCCCCAACAGGAACTGAGGGAACACCCTCATCTCCTATTCATAAGGGTGATTTTGGTTTTAGTCCGGAACAACTTGCTGCAATGACAAGAGATCATGATTTCTCTTCATTGCAAACTTATGGAGGGGTAAGCTAAATATATAAAATCTCTATTATATCTCAAGTTTATTATAGTCTTATAGAGCATATGATCATGCAATTAAGCTTTTGGTCTTTTACATCAGGTCAGAGGATTGTCAGAAAAATTAAAGACAAATCCTGATAAGGGAATTCATGCTGATGAGGAAAGTATATTGGAGAGGAAAAATACTTTTGGGTCAAACACATACCCACGGAAAAAGGGAAGAAGCTTTTGGGTATGTATTTTGTTATATGAGCAGACTTGGATATTAGCTCAATATTATATTTTTTTTATAATATAAAATTGTGTGGTGTTTGATTTGATAGAGGTTTGTACTTGATGCTTGCCGAGATACTACGTTGATCATCCTGATGGTTGCAGCTGCTGCTTCTTTAGCGTTGGGTATAAAAACAGAGGTAAGTCATAGAAAGTTAATTACTGTAATTCTCAATATACTAGAAATTTATGTTTGAATTTTATGGTGCTTATGATTGAAGAAATGAACTTGTATTTTGTCACCTTTTACCGTTGTGGTGGACTTCATTATGATGCGGAAATTAGTACCAATAACATTAGTTTGTCGTAATTGTCACAAATTTAAATGTTCACTTTGTTATACAACCTTAAAATCTATATGGATTTTATACTTGATTAAAGTGTCAAAGTCTAAGCGTATCTCCCTCTTTTTGGAATGAACAAGTTTTATTTAATAATCCGTAGAATGTTTTGTGATATGGGTTATTCATTTTCTCACTCCTTATTTTTTCTATCTTTAGGTTGATCTTTTAGGTCTATCTATCATTTTCCATAATAGAATATCTCACACATAAAATATTATAGTCATTAGTTATGTATATCAAGATCATTCAACCACTCGAAACATATATGAAACAGTTAAAAATTTAAAACCCATTAGTTTAACACATTAAATAAAACTACACAGATAATAAAATCTATATAGAGTGAGATACCAAAATAACAAAAAAAAAATTATGAGTCTATATCTCATTTATTCGTTTTTGTTCATTTCAGGGGATTAAAGAAGGGTGGTATGATGGAGGGAGCATAGCGTTGGCCGTTATTATTGTTATAGTTGTTACAGGTACTTATTTAGACAGAGACAATTCTTTATATGAAAATGAGTATATATATAACATTTCTTTTTTGATTTTACTATATATCGATGGTTGTTTATAATTCAAAGTTTCCATATCTGATGGCATATTACTGGTGTTTCTTGTCTTTTAGCCGTAAGTGATTATAAACAGTCACTTCAATTCCAAAATCTAAATGAGGAGAAGCAAAATATACACTTGGAGGTGGATTTTATGACCATCAACTTATTTATTTATTTATTTTACATGTTGATATGCTGATGATAATAAGAATGCTAGGTTGTAAGAGGCGGTAGAAGGATTGAAATATCAATATTCGATATCGTTGTTGGTGATGTGATACCTCTCAAAATTGGTGATCAGGTCAGAATAAAATCGATCTTTTCTTTTAAATAAACGTATGTCCAATATTCTTCCAACATGTTCACAATAAGTAATAAACAGGTTCCGGCTGATGGTATTTTAATATCTGGGCACTCCCTGGATATTGATGAATCGAGTATGACTGGCGAGAGTAAAATTGTAAGCTCTACAATCTGTTATGTTAATAATATTCTTCCATTTGACCTGTTTTTATCAAGCTATTTTATTTTTGATTTTACTCGTTTGACTTGTTAGAGATAAAACTTAACCCATAACAAAGCTACCCTTTCATAAGTAAATGGGTCAAAATTACCACCTCTAGTTTTGTTGCATTTTTTTTTTTTTGGTTAACTTAGGTATTCAATCCGCTTTATGAGCCGTCTAATCCATGTGCGGCCACTTGCGTTGCATATATTTTGTTGCACTTTTTTAATGGGAAGTAACTTCATTTATTTTGCTGGAGTAGGTTCACAAGGATCAGAGAGCACCATTTTTAATGTCAGGGTGCAAAGTTGCTGATGGCTATGGGACTATGCTGGTAATAAATAAAAAATATTAAAGTTAATAAGTGTCATGTTTTCTTGCAATCAGCAGTCTTGTTTTTTTTTATTTTTTTCCCTTTTGCGATTATATTTGTTTTCAGGTCACAAGTGTTGGTATAAATACAGAGTGGGGGTTACTTATGGCTAGCATATCAGAAGACAACGGTGAGGAAACACCATTACAGGTTTGTTATCAAATCATTCCACCTCTTTTTGCCTTTTTCGTAACCAGATTATATTATTAAACATTAAAAATAATACATAAATAATGACTTTTGGTAGGTGCGATTGAATGGAGTTGCAACGTTTATTGGTATAGTTGGGCTTGTTGTAGCCATAGCTGTTCTCATTATCCTTCTTGCAAGGTAATACAAAACATAAACGGTGACGGGTAACGATAATGTAATTTTTTTTAATAATAACTTGTAATGTTTTTTTCTTCTTCTAGGTATTTTACTGGGCATTCAAAGAATCCAGATGAATCTGTTCAGTTTATTGCTGGGACAACTAGTCTTAGTCATGCTGTCGATGGTGCAATTAAAATTTTCACTATTGCAGTATGTAACTTTACCTTATTCTGTACTTACTCAATATCTTCTTTAATAAAATCCGATTAAAGACTTAAACTATACAGGAAGAAAATGGGTTAACAAGCTCAAAAGAAATCTTGTGAATATTGAGTTGTTTATGATGTAGGTTACAATTGTTGTTGTTGCGGTGCCGGAAGGGCTTCCTCTAGCTGTCACATTAACGTAAGTTTATCTGAATATATATTATATATTACAAAGTTGGATTTACATTTTTTCTATTGCTGTTTGTTTAAAGGCTTGCATATTCGATGCGTAAGATGATGGCGGACAAGGCACTGGTAAGTTTGATTACAGTTCTTAAAAATGTTTCTTTTGTATTAGATATTGATATTGATGTAATGTAATTTTATTGTTGGTATTTTTCGAATTGCAGGTTAGAAGGCTTTCTGCTTGTGAGACAATGGGTTCTGCTACTACTATTTGCAGTGATAAAACTGGAACCTTGACATTAAATATGGTAAAATTCGATATAAATATTTTCAAAATCTCCCTCAACTGTTTGTTATATAATAATGTTTTAGAAGGCATGAGTTTCTATAATTCATTTTTTATTATTATTTTGTTCAGATGACGGTAGTTGAGGCGTATATTTGTGGGAAGAAAATTGATCCACCAAATAACAAGTCAGAGTTACCATCTGCACTTGTATCTCTTCTTATTGAAGCCATAGCTCAGAATACAACTGGCAGCGTCTTTATACCCGAGGTACATTTTTATTAATTTATATATTCATTGAAAAATCAAAGTTTTATTTTGTAAAATTGTTTATGATTTTTTCATAGGGTGGTGGAAATGTCGAAGTTTCTGGATCACCAACAGAAAAAGCTATTCTTCAGTGGGGTGTTAATGTTAGTGCACGTATTTAAGTTTTTGATTCAGTTTTGCTTCATGTCGTCAACATCTTATTCACATTATATATAAAATTATAAACTATGCAGCTGGGAATGAACTTTGATGTTGTGAGATCAGAGTCTTTAATAGTTCATGCATTCCCGTTCAACTCAGAGAAAAAGCGAGGTGGCGTTGCAGTAAAACTGGTAATTATATCTTTATTTATGGAACTACTTTGTCTTTTCCTATGAATATTTATAATTTTTGTTGTTGTTTCTTTCATGAAGTCTGATTCTGAAGTTCATATTCACTGGAAAGGAGCTGCTGAAATTGTGTTAGCTGCATGTACCAGCTACATGGATACCAATCAGACTTTGGTGCCTTTGGATAATGATAAGGTTTGAGAAATAAGATAATCATCATAATACGAGCTAAGTAATTTTATATAACTATCTTTAATCCCATAATTTTGTATGCAGGTGGAATATTTTAAAAAGGCGATTGAAACTATGGCTACTGGAAGTCTGCGTTGTGTTGCTATTGCCTACCTACAACTCAAAGACGGAAATTTTCCTACTGAAGAAGAATCACTAGAACATTGGCAAATGCCTGAAGATGATCTTGTTTTGTTAGCAATCATTGGTTTAAAGGTACTTGTTACATTTCATTTCATTTGTTTATAGATTATTATATATTTTATTGATGTAATTATGGTGAATGTAATCTGTCTGAATTGAAATATGTTGTAGGATCCTTGTAGACCGAATGTGAAAGAGGCAGTTGAACTGTGCAAAAAGGCTGGTGTAAAGGTGAGAATGGTAACAGGCGATAATCTTCAGACTGCAAGAGCTATAGCATTAGAATGTGGAATTCTCGAATCAAATGCCGATTGCAAAGAACCAAATTTAATTGAAGGGAAAACGTTCAGGGGATATTCAGAAGACCAAAGGCTAGAAGTTGCTGACAAGATATCTGTATGTTAGGGTTCAGATTATTGTTTTTATACTACTACGAAAGTATAATCGCTTAATTACCCCTTCCTTTTAACAGGTGATGGGGCGGTCTTCCCCTAATGACAAATTACTACTTGTGCAAGCCCTAAGAAAGAAAGGTCACGTTGTTGCTGTTACTGGTGATGGAACTAATGATGCTCCTGCACTACACGAGGTAATATTAGAATACCCAAAAGTCAAATTTCAACTTGCATTGCTTATGCCTGACCAGTTAGTCAAGTAAATGTAATTTGGTGTTTCTTTGAGTGTAGGCCGATATTGGTCTTGCCATGGGTATCCAAGGAACTGAAGTCGCAAAAGAGAGTAGTGATATTATAATATTAGACGACAATTTTGCCTCAGTTGTCAAGGTATTGAATTTATTTTTTTATGCTTAGTCTTTTCTTATAGTTTCTTTAGGTTTTGAGTTTATTATTAATTTTTTTTCATTATTATACAACAGGTTGTCAGATGGGGAAGATCCGTTTATGCCAATATCCAGAAATTCATTCAGTTTCAGCTCACTGTAAATGTTGCAGCACTTGTAATTAACGTTGTTGCAGCCATTTCCGCTGGTGATGTCCCACTAAATGCAGTGCAGGTCTCTCTCTCTCTCTCTCTCTCTCTCTCTCTCTCTCTCTCTCTCTCTCTATCTTCCACACACACACACACACACACACACACTCTTACTCACATACACACACACACATACATACACTCCTCCCCATCCTCCATCCACACACTGACAGATCACCTTGTGGTTCTTTGCAGCTTCTCTGGGTGAACCTTATCATGGACACTCTTGGGGCACTTGCTCTAGCCACTGAACCACCCACAGATCATCTCATGGATCGAACCCCAGTTGGCCGAAGGTTAGACTTTGTAATTTTAATTTAAGGATGATTTTTATGCTTAAATTTTGTAATTAATTTAATGATGATTTTTTTGCTTAAATTGATGGTACTTTATCAACTAACTAACTTGTGTACTTGATGATCGTTGATTAAATGTACCACCACTTAAGCATAAAAATTCATCCATAACCACAATCCTAATGGTTATGGCTGTGGTTTTTAAAATTCTTAAATTTTATCTGTGATTCTAGTAGTGGCAAAACGGGCGGGTTGGTTAGTGGCCGTGGATATCAGAACCCATATTTTTATCTTATTTTAGAGGTGGCAAAATGTGTGGGCCTGGTAAGGGGTCAAAACACTATTTGTTAAGATGTCTTTTTCTTCTTTGTTCATCAGGGAGCCCCTTATAACAAACATTATGTGGAGGAATTTGCTGGTACAGGTATTATATACCTCCGATATTGTAAATATATATATATGTAGTTAGTGTCATGTTTCTTGAATCAAGTGTTTTGATACTAATTGTGGGTTTATTATAATAAAATTACAGGCACTTTACCAAGTGACAGTCCTCCTTGTACTCAACTTTGACGGAAAACAGATTTTGCATTTAGAGCATCTGAGCAAAGAGGATGCTGAAAAGAAAAAGAACACACTCATTTTTAATGCTTTTGTCTTCTCTCAGGTGATGAGCTATCTAGATTATTTGTAGAGGTGACAAAAGGGGCGGGTTGGGTAACCAGGTTTGGGTCCCGAATAGACCGTTGATTTTTTAACCAGTCAGGTTGGCTCCACGCCCCTTTGTTGTCCATATAAATGACTTTTGTTTATAATTATATACGATTGTAAAGACCAACTAAAGTATAACATAATTTAATAAAGCGACATAGGAGGTTTTAAGCAGCTGAACACATTTTGAATGACTTTCAACCCGTTCCGTCTTTAGATCGGTTGAAGTTGCCACCTCTAGTACTTACCCAATAATACTTGAAATTTCTAACCAATCCAACTGCAGATATTCAATGAGTTTAATGCTCGGAAGCCTGATGAGATGAACGTTTTCAGAGGAGTTACCAAAAATCGCCTGTTTATTGGAATTATTGGCTTTACTGTTGTGCTTCAAGTAAGATCTTAGTTCGTTTCCAAACACATACACACACATTGCATCTTATAATATCAACTAATTGATTATTGCTTTCAGGTGATTATAATCATGTTCTTGGGGAAATTCACCACTACCGTTAGGCTGAGCTGGCAATTGTGGCTTGTCTCTATTGGAATTGGTCTTGTCAGGTATGTGATTGTAATGGATTATCAAACATTTTTATTTCCAATATACGATATTTTTATATAATGTTACTTGCTCACTGTTATTGCTTAATGTTAACAGTTGGCCTCTTGCTGTTGTCGGAAAATTTATTCCTGTTTCTAAGCGACCCTTCAGTGAATACTTTTCTGCCTTTTTCAAGTCGTGCAAGCCATCCCATAGGAGAAATAGAGGTACATCTTTCGGACATTTTCTATTCGTAACTCTACTTGCATCACGAGGAAAATACAATGTCTGACTAGGCACATTATGCCCTATTTACCTCTTCTGTACCTAGTTTGGGAGACTGACTTTTTCTATGTTAAAAAGCTCTGAACACCCTCGTATGTCTGACCGAATCAAAATTTTAAAGAGCTTTGGGTGTTTTTTTTTTTAATTCAGATTTAATACCTCACTCAGATTTAGGTTTACCTTTTATTTTCTCCTTTCCCTTTTTCGTATGTGTCGTAAGTAACCTTCTTCTCAAACTGTTGAAACTTTTTTTTAGTAATTGATATTTCGAAACATGCCATCAAAATAATAATAAAAAATAAAAAAATTCAGTAACGTTCTTTAAAACAAACAAACAACCAAATATAATTTTGTTTATGACTTCATGACTTGAAAAACAAAAAGCTCATTTGACACCTACTTCACATAACACTTTCTGTCTTTTTTGATCATTTTATCTTCTGATTTCTTAATCAGATTCTCCCAAGCACTTTTGATTATAATGTACAATTTGTTTGTGAAACGTATACGAGTCCAATTGGTCTAGTAATCTACTTGTCTATAACTTACACTTCCTGGTCCCAGGTTCATCGAGAGAAAATGAGGTCGACAATTGAGAACACTTGGAGCTTTTGGTAGGATTTCCGTGTGTTTGAAAAGAACTTGTACATGAATATAAACTAGTGGTGGTGTGATGCTAACTTACTAAACTTACTATATACTCGGGTTTTAGCAGGAAAGTTATCAAATATGAAGATACCACAGAGCTTGATATGCACACCGTCATTGGTATATTTCGTGTTGTTTTTTTGTATACTGGATTTGCACATAAGCCGTTTTATACATATATTTTGTGTTGGATTTTTTTAATTTTTTTTTTAATCTTTGATTATATGATATTATTTGACAACTTCAACAATTCAAAGATTAAATAGAAAACGATACTTTGATTGAACTATTGATGTTCAACACACGCGACTAACTTAGAGTCGTTTTATTTAAGCTTTAGATACAACTTAGGGTTCTGTTTATTGACAGAAACAAGCAAACGCTGGGTGGCTCCTTTTTGCTATGTACGAGGAAACATGATCTTCTGCTAAGTTTGATGTTATTTGAGCAGGTACAAGAACGTCCGTCTTGCTATTAGCGATTCGATTTCCAACCACGTTCGCGTAAAAAAGACCAGATTTTGCAGGTACGAAAATATCACTAACAGAAGATAACTGAAAGTCGATGATATCTCTTTCCAATTTTGTGCTCTCAGAGTTGAGAAATTTCCCCTTCTCAGCTTCTTCCATTATATCCTCCTGTTCCAAAGTTTTGAATGTAAAACATGTTAAGAGGTGACAAATAGGCGATATAATTTTTTTGTCGTCAAAACGTTTCAATTTTTTTTTATAGGTACTGTCGTGAAAAAATAGTATTACTTCTAATTATCTTCTTTTAAGACATAATCTGACTCGAATGTTTATAAACTAATCTAGTCAAAATGTACTAACATTAAGAAAAGAATCACGAGAAAAACTGAGATGTACCTTTGTGAATGTTTTTGGGTATGTATCTTTCAACTCGTTAAGGATCCGATCAGGTTTCGATTGAGTCACATAGATCGTTGTATCTCGTGGATAACCAATTCTTTGAAGAAATTGTGCAATTTCTACCGGGTTGTAGCAGTTTTTCATCCCTTTGTTTGCACTACTTCTACACGCGCTCGTTCCCAACATCTCACTCTTATAATCGATTGCAACAAATTGATTATGTTGGTCTTGACTTCTTAACCTCTTAGTGATCGAGTCCACAACTTCTTGCAATTCAGGTTTCAAACCAAGAGCCTCAAATGCCACCCAACATGAAAAAGGGTTCATGTCCTTGTCGACTTTCCCTTCTTTCATGGTTACTGATGGAAAATAGGTTATAACTCGCAAGTTTTTTGTTGTTTGAAACTGAGGTTCGATATTGGTTGAAATGTACTCCCGCTTAGCGTTGTAGGGAACTTTTACACTAACGAGCTTTTGTGGTGATGTTCCTGATTTACGCTTTTCTACTTGAATTACACCGCTCATGCTTTTTATGAATTTCTCAGCATCATAAATTTCTTCGAATACCCTGAAATGTATCAAACCAGCAATCCCGTTAACGTATAACATAGGTCTTGACAGTATGTTTCATACATTTAAAATTGACCAAAATAACTTTGAGCCTTCTAATTGAAAACTAACCTTTTTTCACCTTTGCTCCCAATGATCTCTGGCAAAACAAGAGTTGCACCAAGATGTTTAGCAACTAGCACCGCATTAGCAATCTGAGTGAACCATTTTACGTGAGTTAATTTAAGTGATAATAACAACAAAAAAAACACGAAACAAAAAGAAGAGATATTGAACCTGTGAAACGTGATATTCAGGGCCATCAGTTAACGAAAGAGTAACAAAACCTTTTGAGCTTTCTCTTCCTTTCGCTATAACAAAAATGAACAATATGATTATAACCAAAAGTTACATAAGCCAATGCTCAATAATTCTTAACAGCTTCTATTTCTTGAAACAATTACTGATCGAATATTGGTTACTTACGTAGTGAAGAATTGGTCCAACAAAGCTTCATGGGTTGACCAACATTTTTCGCTTCTTCAGTAGGAAGTTGGAAAAGACTATGCCTATTGATTTTCATGAAGTCTTGTTCAACATTCGACGTCACTGGTACATCAAGCTGCAAGAAACATATATGTAATAAACGATATCATTAATTCTCAAACGAAAGAATTTCAATCACTATTTTTTAACAGTTGATAAGCGAAAGTGATTTTTTTGCTCAAGAAAAAATAAAGACTGTATTGTCAATTAAATTCATAAAAATGTGAATGTAACGAAACAAATGATTATTATTAATAGGAGATATGATCTGCGATAAACTTACCAAAACATCACCATCAAAGTGGTCTCTTTTGATCATGTTCCCGAGCATCATAAACATGGAAAATGTAAGCACCGCTCCCATAACTTGCCTCACATCCATTTCTACACGACGTTATGTAACTCTTGATTTGAAAAGGGAAACAAATCTAACAAAAAAGATTAAAGCATAGTCTATGGTTAAGAACCAAGGCTTCTTTCCTTTTCGTTTGCTATGTGTTGTTAACACTCTCTTTCTTTTGTATATATAGTAGGTAAATGAATTTACTTTTTGTTTCTTTCGGTTCCAAAAATAGTGAAAAGCAGAAGAATGCTGATCGAGAAAGTGAGGAAGTCGTGGAGAAGAGAAGAAGGGAAGCTTAAATTTGGTTAACGGACAACGAATACAGCTTGCAAAATTCATGAGCTAGTTTGGCGTACTCTAGAATATCCAATAGATCATTAAACATTGCCACGAAAACTGTTAGAGCTTTAATATTTAATCGGTGAGAGGAGACTACATTTAGGAGGATACGTGATTGGATAACGACTATGTTTGACACGTTTCTTCGAATTTCACGACACTTGTCCGAGGAAGAAGTTACGTTTACGGAGTTTAAAATTAAACGCGTCACGAGTATTTAATACTTATTAATGAAATCCAGTAATGTAGCTTTGAAGATAGCGAGTTAATGTTATGTTAAGCAGAACAATACCTTCAATGTATTATTCTGCTTAACAAAAAGTTCTAATGTTAAAAATGTTTTTAAATGAAATGTTGTTATATCAACGTTCATTTCGTTTGCCTAATGTAACATTGTCATGATGAACTACATACAACAACAACTATACCTAATCTCGTCAAGGGCGGGGCATGATAAACTACATAGTTTCATATTATGTTCATACTTGGATATTCCTCTAATAACCTAACATGCTTTTATAGACGATTGAATCGAATAAGAAAAAGTTTAAGTGGTTAAACTACAAAAGATTTAAGTTTTGTGCCACATTTCCAATTTATGAAACTTGTTATTAGGATTGAAAATTGTAGTACAAGTTAAGTTGACTATTAACTAAAAAGTTTACTTGCTAGTGTTTGTTTAAACTCGAAATAAGTGGCTAAAAAACTAGTTAGGGCTTTGATAATAAATGGTCAAATTGGTTTATATCTATTGGTTTGGTTTGGTTCGGTTTATGTGTTAAAACAGAACCATGTCCCAATGGCTATTGTTGGTATTTTGATTCAGACTTAGTTTTAAACAAAAATTAAGACCAAACCAAACCAATACATGCTCACAATTGAAAATCGATATCGTTACAAGGCTTAGAGGCAGTAGGTTGTTGCCCCTACTAAATATATTTTTCGTAATGTAAAAAAAAATTAGATATATATAATTTTTGACGTTTTGCATCGATAAAGGTCGAAAATTTAAACTTCGCCCCCATGAAAAATATAAAAATTTATACACTTGATTAATTTTCTTTTAGTTTGCCATATGAAATTTTTTTTAACATTTTTCTGGCTCTGTCTCTACATAAAAATTGTTCTGACTAGCTTATTAAGAAGTGTTTTTGCTTATACTTATTAGCTTAACAGCTTCTTAAGCATTTAATAAAAAGCATCAGCGATTAACCCTTTGGCTTCTATAAAATAGCTTTTTAAGCCCTAAAAAGTTAAAAAGCTAAAAGTTGTTTGGATAAATGAATAAGCTTATTTTGCTTTAAAAAAGCTAATAAGCTATTAAGCTAACAAAATAAGCTAACCCAAGCACCCTAATAATCTGTGTCTATATTTAAAAAAATCTTTTGATGTTTAAGTTAACACCTTTTTGAAAAATAAAAATAAAAATAAAAATAAAATGATGGAATTAAATATTTTAGTTGGTAGGCGAATTTATATATAATTTGACTTTAGTATAAAACATACAAACAAATACAGTTGTCTGATAACATATATACTAAGTTTATACTAAGGTTTTAGTAGTAGTAGTAGTAGTAGTAGATCACAGTTGTCACCTACTATGGATTACATCACATATAATGGCTCTGAATACCATATACTAAAAACAGAATAGTTATTTTAAGTGACGTAGAGACTATCTTTATAGCCAAACTAACGTGAGAGGGACTGAACCCATAGTATTCACGACACAAAAAATACTAAACATGTTAAATCCAGACAAACTCAAGGACCATATATGTATATTGACCTCGAAAGAAATTTTAATTAATAATAAAATGATTTTAAGTTGAAAAATCCCATTAAGCATAATAATCTTACAAATGAATGTTTTTTATAACATGAATATTTAAAAAAAAATAGAAACCTAAAATTATATAAAAAAAGTTTCATCTTTCAGTTAGATATGTTTTGGGTCCTTTCTTTCACCATGGTTTGAACAAAAAGCTCCCCTGCCCTATACGACGATCGTACCTGAAGTGTTTCACACAATAATCAGTCGATATTAAGCGTTATGTAACTTATTTTAAGAAATATGAAACATACAGTTGAGATATAGAAAATAAAGAGTATGTACCAGAGGTCCGCTTGCTACATAACGAAAACCTATAGACTCCCCATAATCTTTCCAAAACGCGAATTTCTCAGGTGTCACGTACTCTTTTACTGTAAGATGCAAAGGAGTTGGCTGCACAAGTATATTTTCAAAATTAGCATACCCGTCCTGATATCAAACTCATACCATACAAGTGCTGACTTAAAACAAATAACGGGAAATGAACTTGCCTGTAAATACTGTCCAAGAGTTAAAATGTCAACGTCTATGGCACGTAAGTCAGCCAAGGCTTCCTTTAACTCATCGTCACTTTCTCCAAGTCCCAACATTAGCGAAGTTTTGGTGATCATTCCTTCTTTGCTAAGTTTTGCGTGTTTCAAGACTGATAAACTCTGTTCATATCTATATAAATGTAATGTGTTTCCCGTATTAATAATAGCCAAAAAGCAATTGATATAACAAGTAGGTGACTAGTGTAAGTCAGCTACTGAGGTCGTAAAGTAAGGACTTTTATCACTCACCCAGCTCGTGGATCTCTTACTATTCTTTGGAGACGTTTTACTGTTTCAACATTATGGGCAAAAACATCTAATCCTGAATTGGTCAACATTGACACAGCTTCTAAATCTCCACGAAAATCCGAAGTTAAGCACTCGACCATAATCTCAGGCTTGCTCTTCTGCTCAGACATGTGGTAAGATTCATGTCATTCATATATACTGTGTTAGTTACAGTCTTACATGGCAAAATGGTTGGGTAGCGGGTCAAAACATGTAACTTTTTGGCACGGATCGGGTCAGGTTGACCCAAAACACTTCTTATTCAATACTATATATAATTAGTGGGTATGATTATCCCTCTCTCTCTTACACACACACGTAATCTTTACTAATTAAGTAGCGGGAATGATTTGATTTTGTTTCCCTTTAAGCTAGTTTTAACCGAAATGCCCCATTCGTAAACGAATGGGTCAAATTGGCATCTCTGGGTAACTATTCTATATGATATGCAATAATCAGGACAAATAATATACCTTCATCGCTCTAACAGTCTCTGCAAAATGACCACTTCCACCATCCGGAAGATCATCCCGGTCCACACTCGTTAAAACAATATAATCCACACTGCAAGGTCAAGTCATAAAATTTCCGTCAATCAGGGGGTGTTTCGACTTTGGATGTGATCTTTAAAAGTGATTATGTTATATTAGATAACTAAAATCAAAACTAAAAACGACCCATAAGGTTGAAGAAAATACCCCCAACTAACAATGGCTTCCGCGGTATTTTGTGGCTCCATAGGATCAGGTGGTGCAGGATTGCTACTAGTTTTCACAGCACAAAACCTGCATCCTCTGGTGCAAGTATCACCAAGAAGCATAATTGTAGCCGTTGCAATACCATCATCACCTCCATTCCAACACTACAACCAACAAATTCAACCACTTAATTAATTCAAGAAATTGTTTTCAATACGCACATCCAAACACCCCCAATTGTTTAATATTTAACTTAAAGGCATCTACTGTATACATATATCCTAACTTCCAGATATTTGCTATTGTATGTACCTAATCAATTAAAAACTTGTAAACGTGTGAGGTGGCAAATTATATGGATACCAATAGTGGCGGAGCTAGGGGGTGCTCGGACCCCTCCAACAAGGCAAATTTATATGTAATTTTTCAGTAAATTCGAAAAAATCACAAAATAATACACTACAACCCCCTATGACTCCTGCAATGTGAATTCATAGCTTCGTCGCTATCCTGGCTCCGACCCTTGATAGTGGAGGATCTGAGCATGTGCGACCGCACAGGGCCTCGTATTTTTAGTTCTTTTAGTATAAACACTTTGATTTTAGATTTTTAAGTCCCAACGAACGAACTTGGCGATTTTGAGTTTTTAGTAGCAACAGTCATTTCGTTTGAAATCCTATAATCAGTTATTTTGGTAAGCAAGAAGATACAATGTAAATATATGCTTATTGATGCTTCTATTGTTAAGAAATGAAAGGGTTGATTTCTTTGTTTGAAGAATTTAGAGACACGGTTCATTCTAATGCACAAGGCCTATTAATCTTTAGCATGACCGACAAATAAATTTTATTTAATTTTCGTGATTAGAGGCCTCTTACTCATTATTCGCACAGGGCCACCAAATTTTATTTGCCGGCTACATCCAACAACATTATTTGAAAGTTGAATACATACATTACATGCGTTTTAAGTTGGATACATACAATAAACAAACTTCCTATATTTGTCATCGTACTTTAAAATATCGTTATTATATGTATCTCGTACCTCGCCGATGTTAGGACATTGAGCTTCTTCACAAACAGTATTGAGTTTCAATCTAGTTATTGAGTCTTTAACCTCCTGATACTTTTCGCCTTGCGGAGCTTTTTGTCTGAGCCAAGCGGGTTTCTTAACATTGGGATCCCTCCCTGTAAACGGACCAATTCCACCTGGATACGGTTTTGATTTCGATGTTAACAATGTTGAATCAGTAATTGGGATTGATTTGCAGCATTTGATTGAAAATGGTTTTAGAGTGAAGAATTGAGTTCGATGATTATGGGGAGTGGGGATTGAAATTGAAATTGATGATTTCAATTGTTGAATCATCATCGATGAATTTGGACGAAAATTGGAAGAAAAAAATAAGTGAAAAACAGGGGATTTGATTTGAGTTTGAGTCGATGAAAACGAGAATGAAAGAATATGCAGGCGAGAGTTGGTTGCCTGTTTTTCTCTGCGCTGGATGGACAAAATCTCGAGCGGAGTTTGCTAACCATAGTTTTCAAAGTTGAAACGCATAACTATAACTATGCGTGACTCAATTTTTTAAACATAATTGTGACGACTATGTTTAGCAAAATCTTTTAAAAATGTACTTTAGTGAATCGGTTTATTACAAAACTGAGCCAAGAAGCCGTCACATATATATTTTTCCTAATGATTTTAACCTATTTCTTTTTTATGTCTAAACGATGTTCTTTTAACTTAAAAGAAAAGGATAAACGTTTTGGGTCGGTTCCGTAACTTACTTAAAATTAAGTTTGCTATCGGGGATAGTACAATTTTAGTGAGATTTGTACGGCACAACCCTTGTCAAATATATTGTGCCCACTTGGTAGGGCCTTGAGAAAGTTTCGGAGTCATCAAATGTATCAAGGGGCCTTGGCTAGTCGCTTTGTATAGTGCTAGCGGGACATGTTGGGAAGCTGCTTTCGTCTCTTTCTGGATGATCAACGTGAAGTCTATCGGCTACTCACTTTGTTCGGCTATTTGAAATATAATCGGCTGAGTGATTTACAAAAATATAACTTCAATTGACTTGTATATTTTTAGTGAGTCATTTTTTGGCTTCTTATAATTTTGGTTAGTCATATATATAGCTTATTCAAACTCATACAAAATAACCTAAAAGGATTGCCAAAAACAAAAACAAAAACACAATATCCATACGTAATTTCCATACACGATCAAAGAGATTATACAATCATTGTAATTTATACACGAACCAAAAAATCAGAAACCTTCGTCCGCAAATGAACGTCCAACAAATGCAAAAAATGCAGTAAAGAACCATCTTATATGTACAAAAAACTGCTCATTCACATATAACATAATATCGTTATTGCGACTAAAAAACAAATTCATATGTAACTACAACGTCATTAATCCATAATTTATAAGCATTACATATTGTTAACAAACAACCATATAACGAACAGAATTATCGAGCAATTTGAAAACAAAATAATAAAAGATGTGCCCTATCAACTAAAAAAACGCATTAAATCTGAAATATTCTTTGAATAATCTCTGTTACAACAATGCTAATGATGACCATATTCTTTTCTATTACTTACACATATCCTCATTACCAGATGTCGGGATCATTCACTTGATCGCCTTCTTCTCTGTGGTTACTCCAACAACGACATTGCTTACCTACATCATCACAAATACAAACACATATTGTTATTCTGATAGAAAACCACTTGAAATTACTTTCAGAGAAAAAAATTGACGAAAAAACGTACCAATTTTCCACTCTCGTCAACGGACATGGGATTTTCAACTACAACAGTTTGGTTATGAGAGTGAGGAGTTGCCTGCAGAAGATGTCATAAAAGATCAATAAGCGCTATGTAATGCCCAAACTGGACGAGAACGGGTTTAACTAAAACCAAAAATTTGCCATATTGTGGTATAACAGCGGAAGAATATTTTATTTTGTTATCATTTTTAGCTGAAAAGTATTTGTGTTGCCTGTTTATTGGTAAGTGCAATTCCAGGTTATAATGGTTAATTTTGGTACCGGGGGGGGGGGAGGGCCAGCTCGACACTTTGTCTATTATTATATTAAGAACTTTATAAGAAATTAATGTTTTAATTATGATTAAAGACTTTTATTATCACAAACATGATCTTCTTTTGAAATAAAAGACATTGGGGTACTTTTGACCCGTTTTCATTTTGGCTAATTTTCCAAATTTGACCTTTTAGAGGTGAAGTAATTTGACCATGGGACAAAATCAAACATTTCACCTAGATATTACGTCTTCTTCCGATCCGTTTTGTTCATGGGAAAATCAAACATTTCCAACACATTCGCTCAATATAATTACTAACGTAAAGGGTAAAGCAGTAAGTTATTTTCTTTTCACCTAGAAGTTGGTCAGCCACGTATTTTTTTTTTCTAACCATTTATAGCCTGACCCGAACTAATTTGATATAGAAGAAAACAACTAAGTAACTTACTGTTGAAACAGGTGGCATTGATCCTGTTGTTGCAGTTCCGTTAGGTCGCATGGGAACCGGAACTCTTCCATTATTCATCTGCAATAACGAACACAGACGATAAGTTTTTCATGTTATCGGCGTGTGTGGGTCTGTAAAAGATCGGTAGTTTTACTCACATTGACATTTGTAATGTAGTGACAAACTGCACATTTAACTGAAGGTGCACCATATGGATACATCAGCGTTGTTCGGCAATTTCCACAGTTTACTTGAGCTAGCTGGTTAGAAACTGACAAAAAAAAAAAAAAAAAAACATGACTAATAAATCCCACGCAATGGAAATTTCACACAGAGGGAAAGTTTTAGGAAAACGATTTTTTTCTCGATGAAAAGTTTAAGTAGCTTACATCACACCTCCATAACATTGATATAACGTAAATATAACAGAAAGCGTTAAACAGATTATATTTTATAAAATTAAAATATAATACCTGGTGCAAGATTCACCGTATGACAACAAGAGCATCTCACACTTGTAGCACCACGCGTATACATTAGCAATGTTCGGCAACCTCCACATATCAGTTGATCCATTTCCATGCCTGGTGATTTATTAATAGAGATTAAAATACCGTGCATGGTGATTTAATCATAAAGAACGATTAATTTCAATGCAAGAAACGTAAAGATATGGCACACACAGCTTCATCAAAACCCAAAATTTTTATTCCGCGTTCATTTTAGACAATAAGCAATTGATCGAAAAGTTATCATTGCCTAAAAACAACACTCGTGCCATTATTAAGTACCAAGAAAAAGGAATGTCAAACGACACAAAACTGCACATCGCGCAAGAAGAAAAATATTTTTTCACTTACTGATTACCTAACATGAAAAGTTTAAGGCCTTTATAACAACTCATAACTCTTGTAATCATCTAAGTGCTAGAGGTGAGAGAGGTGTACACGAGTTACAGCTAAGATATCACATTAACTCCTTAAACAAAGATTATTGCTCGGATTTGGCTCACATTAGAAAAAAAAAAAAAAAAAAACTTTATAATTCAAGCTCAGATTCACCTTCAAAAAGAACTAAAATCCCCGAAATAACGAAATATGGTCAAAAGAATCCGTAAACCTTTTTGAATTCAAGTTATAGTTTTTAAAAACAATCAAACTGTGACATCAAACAAATATCTTCCGACAAAACAAAGAATAACTCAGCACAAGAAACCTTACAAAAACAATATACAACAGAAGACGAAACGTGAATTTTCAACAAACAAATATCTCCCCACAAATATAATAACCTATTATTATATGCTAAACCTATCACATCTTAACATTAATCTATCAAAAACAGTGTTCATTCCGTGTTTCTTATTCAATAAGTTTCCTTCTAGTTGAGAATTAGTTACACAGCAGACATTGACTTTTTCCAAAACTTAACAACAATCGAAAAATCCAATCTTTAACATCTAAAACATCTCAATTCAAAAAAATAAAAATTACCCTATTCATATAAACATTAACCCAATCATAAAATCAAAAAAAAAAAAAAAAAAAAAAAAAAAAAAAAAAAAAAACTTACCAGGTGGAGGAACTGGTGTAACAGCATTACATAATGCACAACACACATTTGATGCTCCTCTTGGATAAAGTAATATGCTTCTACAACCATTGCATACTATTTGACTTTGCATTTTTTTTTTCCTATAAATTTTCAAAAAAATTATAAAAATTATAAAATAAGTTTAATTTATATTAATTCACAAGAAATTATGAATTTGGATAAAGATGGGTAAAAAAGAAATTACCTTAGGAGATCTAGATGAGGATGGAAATTATTGGGCATGGAAAAACATCATCTATGAGAATTTTAGATGATGATGTTGAAAAGGGGGAAAAAGAGAGATTTGTGTTTGTGGGTAAAATAAGCTTTTTATACAGCTTACTGTTATTATTATATTATTTTTAAATAATCCCTTTTTTTATTTATTTTAGGGTTGTTTGTTTAAGTTTATATGTTTATGTATTATTGACATTTCGGGATTATGTTTTATAATGTTAAATTTTTTGGTTTATGTAAATGTTTATAGGCTTGTTTATTATGATATAATAAACAGTAATAAGCTAATAAATGGTCACATAAGCCAAAAAATTCAGACTTATAAAACATAAGTCGAAATATCAATAAGTCATAAGCAATAAGTAATAAGCCGCTTATATAAGCTAAAACAAACACCCCTTAAAATACCCACTTTATTTACATTTTTTTCATATACATATATTTATTGACAAAAATTTAAGCTAAATATTTTGTTGATGTTTTAATGTAAATTTTTATATAATTTTACTTTTAAGTTTTAATTTCAGCTAATTCTGTGAGTTTTCTTAAATATTTCTATAAAGTTAAAGGATAGATTGGTAATCTTTGATTAAAGTGGAAGATTAGTTACGATAATGAATTTAGATTATAAGGCTTGGGTTTAAAAAAGTATCAATAACTTTCTCGTACTTCTTTGGATGAATTGCTATACATGTTTTAATACTGGTGGAATGCGACTCAGCCGAGATGTGAAGCTTCATCATTTCAACACCAACACCCTTAAGAAACCGTGTCTGGTAGTCAACTAGTGTCCCATACCTTTTTTCCATGACGAGTTGTATTGGTGTGAACCTCGTGATGAGAACATCCAATTACACTAGTACCGAGTGAATCAAAATCATCTTAAGTTCACATCAACGAGTACAAATAGAAGACAATATCTTTACGTCCAACTTCTGTTGATTCGTTAGTATCAGGTATGTGTGTTAAAAAAAAACCAAGGTGAAATTATGTATGAGAAATTTGGATAAATATGGGTGAAAAAGAAAGTTACCTTGTTCATTTGATATTTTTTAGATTTAGTTTAAGTTATTTTGTCAAACATCTTTATGAAAATAGAAGATAGATTGTTCATGTTTTATTAGAGTGGAGGATTGATTACGATGATGAATATAAATTTACTAATGTATGACTTTTTCGCAAATAGCTCTCAAACATAGAGAAGTTGAGGGCTATGTCTAAGAAATCCGAACATATTTAAATTACTTGTATCTTTACAAATAACCGTTCTTGCATTTACGAAATCATCCCAATCTTAATTCATGTACAAATTTGTAATGCATATAAGAACTTATTAATTACATTGTGTTGTTATCAACACTTTACATACAATAAGTGTTAAAGAATTTTTGTTTCTAATTTTGAATTTTTACCCTTATAAACGTATTGGCTTTGCAATTCAAAAAGGATTAGCGGACAACACCTTCTGTCACTTTGTAAATTCTTACGATCCAGTTTTAGTTTTATGGACTGTTGTTACTTGTTAGGCTAATTTTTGTGTTAAAAGTGTTGTGTAAGCCTATTCACTGTTTGGGCTAAAAATTGAACGACTTTGGGTTGAATTTTAAAACTGTTATAATTAAACGGTCCATATGCTTGTTGGGCTTTATTGGCCCAATACCTAATGAGAATCTAAACACAACCGATCGGTTTTGAATTCTTCTAACTGAATTTTCAGTTTTTAGTTGGACAGAGTTGCATTTTTCCACTTATAAAACTCGAAAACACATTGCTAAAGTAAATTATAAAAACTTTCCGACCCATGTATACACTCTTGGATCCGGATCCGACATCAAACCATCAACATCTAAAAGTATATAATAGCATAGTCCTAATCCTAAGCTTAAACTAAAATCTTCTTATTGTTAGTCCTAAGTTAGTTTCGTTGAGGTACTTCAAAACCCCGTCATTTATTTTTTTATCCACCGTTAAAGAAAAAAGAACTAATTATTGAACAATTTCTTTCTTTTGTAAATCATAAGCTATTGTGTTGCACGTCAAGAAACATAAGGAGCAAGATATTCATATTATGGTTTTTTAAGTTGCACGTTTTTTTTATAAACATGAATTTTCGGCAATATGCCATCTAGATTTTTAGGTTCGGGACCTTCGGGTCTACTATGGGGGTGTTTGTTTCGGTTTATATCACATGATTATGAGCTTATGTAATATTTGATAAACTCATAAGCTCATACGTCGGAAAAAGTGGATTTTAAGCTTATAAAAAATTATATAAGCCCATAAAAAAAAAGCCGAAACAAACACCCCCTATATACAAATTCAAACTAACTAAATCTCTACCGAAGTAAAAAGTAGCTAGGTGGTCCATCGTGATCACCATCTTTGACTAAACTTGAAGGGTTCGAGTCTACTTTACACAAACTCAAACTAACAAATTCTATAAATATTGGTTCCTTATTTATTATTATTTAATAATCATAAATATCTAGTGTGTGTAACCACTAATAATGATCTTTTCCCACTTTGCACAAAAGATTAGTATTAGAACAGTTTGATATTTAAAAATAAGTTTAAAAAAGAAATAATAACCACAATTCTGTAGACAACTCTAAAGATGACGGATAGCAATTTCCAACACACTTTATTTATCTGTAATTTAAAAATTATATAAGCTTATAAAAAAAGCCGAAACAAACACCCCCTATATACAAATCCAAACTAACTAAATTTCTACCGAAGTAAAAATTAGCTAGGTGGTCGATCGGGATCACCATCTTTGACTAAATTTGAAGGGTTCGAGTCTACTATACACAAACTCAAACTAACAAATTCTATAAATATTGGTTCCTTATTTATTATTATTTAATAATCATAAATATCTAGTGTGTGTAACCACTAATAATGATCTTTTCCCACTTTACACAAAAGATTAGTATTAGAACAGTTTGATATTTAAAAATAAGTTTAAAAAAAAATAATAACCACAACTTTAAAGAGATGGATAGCAATTTCCAACACGTTTTATTTATTTGTAATTTAATTAATAATTGTTCCGTTCATTTACAGTTTTACCCCTCAACTAATGAAGATACAAATTTCTAATGTACGTTAACCATAATCTTTAGGGTTGCTGTTAACGACATCCACCTTTTTATTGTATTAAGCCTAAAAAAATCATTCTAAGTAACACCTTATAAATCAAATGAAAGTTGCATGAAGTCAAATATTTGATAGTGGACTTTAGTATTAAAAGTCAAAATTAGAAATGGGATTGTAAGATGGTGGGTGGTCAATCATAGTTTAAATTAAGTGTGTGTCATGCAAATCAATGGCAAACATCAAATAGTATATTATTTGGCCATCCACTTCTCCATGTTGGTATTACATTAAGCCCCACTTGCTTCCTTTATTTTATGGAAATTTGGTCTTCATCTTTTGACTTTTATTTTTGTATTAATATCTAGTTTCAAATTTCAATACCAAGATGATTTTAATACCTAAGATGATTTTTTTTTTCTTGAATTGATACCAAGATGATATGCAAATAAGATTGACTTTTGGTATAGATAGTTAACTCTCTAGCACTAGTCCAAAGGTCATTAGTTATATGTTGTGTTTGATTTTAAAAATTAGTCTTTTTTAAAAAAAGAAAAAAACGTTATGGCGGAACCACGAATTCAAATATTTTGTGCCAAAAGTAAAATATAAGTCTTCAAAATACACATTTTTAACACATAACTCAATACACTTTCTAACAGATATGACACGACCCTGATTTTTCGATTTATATAATTTTATTTGAGTGTTTTTTATTATTTATTATTGCATTTTAATCTTATCTTATATCTTATATGTAATATATAAGTTTTCCCAACTGACGAACATGAATAATATATTGTTATGGTTGGTTGTACATTAGTGATAAAGAAAAACAAAATAAATAAATTCTCTATAAAACATGCTCTAATAATAAAAAATTATGAACAAACAAATACACAAGATATCATGTAAATAAAAACTTTTATTAAAGAACTTTATTTAAATGATTATTTATTTATGTATATTATTCAAATATTGTGTACTTAATGTGACTAGAAAATTAGAAATTATAATTTTTAATGTTTTTATATTAAATAAACATGTGATGGACTAACCTTTAATGTCAACAAATTTTTTCCCTTTATTTATTTATTTATTATTATTATTTTGTTAATATAGAATACATGTTAAAAATATTTTAATTAAGTATAATATATATTTATTATATTTAGTTCAAATGGTTGTTCATAAATTTGAAACCCATTCAATTCAAACCTTGTAAATTTGAATAAAAAAACGAAGAACATGTAAGTTTCACACGTGATATAAATAATTCATTGGTACTAAAATGAGTTGACGTTCCATTAGAAGTTTCTGTTTGACTTTGCTTTTTCCAACTAAGAAATTAAATATTAAACTAATCATGAATTAGTGAGTATTTTGTCATTTGTCTTAGTTTCTAAGATTTTAGTTTATCAATATATTTGGTTTTGATTATATATTTCTTTAACATTGCTTCCGAGACTATCGTTTAACCGGCTCTATTATTATTAGTTATCAAATATAACACTATTGATAGTTTGAGTGGTTTTGGATAAAAGTATAATTATTTTTGTCGTTCAATTTATTTTATAAGTTTGGACCCCTTAAAAATAAACAGCTAGAAAGGAAAATAATAATAGATATTATATACTTAAAAACTAAATTATAACTATAAAAATTAAAAGCTGATTTATAACTAATAAATTGTATAAAGAAAATTTAGTCTAATCTGTCAATTGTTTATTTTATCATAAGATTTACTTTCTATACTTTTTCGTACAATCGGTTGATTCTGCTTCTAGAGTATGAAACATCTTTCTTTATATATAAAAAATTAACATAGATTAATATATAAAACATAATTTTAAAAAGCTACACTCTATGGTGTGTCAAAATGAAACTTCATCGCATCGTTAACATGTTACTTCTTTTTATGATTGCACTCGTAAGTTGTAATGATGTTAATCAACCAAATTTTCATTTTAGATGACTTTCATACATCAAATTTGCAAAATGTCTTTCATAAATATTTATTCTTAAACACCTTTTAATAAGTTGTTTAACTACAAAAGGTTATAAACATGTGCAATTAGGTATGGAGATTTGAATAAATTGACCAAATTGGAATCATATTTTTAGTCTTTTTCATTATACCTATGTCCAAAAAAAATACCCCAATTGGGAAAAATAGTCAACTCTTGTGGCCCCAAAATGATGCTACATATTGTACCTAATCCTATAACCAATCATACTCTATTTACCCTTACGTTACGAAATGGGAAAGAGTATTTTCAGGTTATATCTACTTTTATTAAATATAAATAAATTTTATTAACAATACTTCAACTTGTACTTTTAAATTGAATTAAGAGTAAATTACATAGATCGTCCCTAAGGTTTATATCGAATTACGGTTATCGTCCCTAAGTTTAAAAAGTTGCATGGTATGTCCCAAAGTTTGGAGTAATTACGGATTTCGTCCCTATTTTTGACGTCCGTCTAATTTACCGTTAGGGTTCCCTCACGTGTTAAACACGTGAGGGTATTTTAGTCATTTTGCCCCCAAAAGTCAAAAGTCAAAATTAGATTCATCTTCCCAAAAGTCAAAATTCAAATTATTCATCTTCCATATTATACCATTGCAATCAGATTTATACCAGAATCAAAATTCAAATCAGATTCATCTTCCAAAAGTCAAAAACAACAACAAATCAAACAAAAACAACAACAAATATAAACGAATTAAAAAACTTTAGATACTTAATAAAATCGATCAGATGAAAGATAGGATCTTTATCGGTAAAACCCAAGTAGAAACAAGATCAAGAATATAAAAAATAAAATCCTACTTGGTGGCTCCGGTGATGATTCTCAGTAACAACAAGCGTTTTTCTTCTTGGGATTTTAGTCAAGGGAATAAAACTAGATACAGAATCACGGCGGGGTAATTGGTGGCTCCGGTGATGATTCTCAGTAACAACAACAACAACAATCACGGCGGGGTAGGCAAACACCACGGCGGCAGCGGCGGTTCAGGGGTGGTGGCTCCGGTGATGATGAGGAGGCGGCGGAGAGTGGCGGTTGGGGTGGTGGCTCCGGTGATGATGAAAGAGTGGCTCGTTGTGTGTGTGTGTGTGTGTGTGAAGGGGTGTTTGTGTAAGCTTTTTTTTAGGGTTTATTTGATTTTGGGAAGAAGATTGCAAAAAGACCAAAATACCCCTCACGTGTTTAACACGTGAGGGAACCCTAACGGAAAAAGTAACGGACGTTTAAATTAGGGACAAAATCCGTAATTACTCCAAACTTTGGGACATACCATGCAACTTTTTAAACTTAGGGATGATAACCGTAATTCGATATAAACCTTAGGGACGATCTATGTAATTTACTCTTGAATTAATTACGAGAATAATCACCTATTATTTACATTTTATAAAAATAATCATTTGATTCGTAACGAATTTCTCGGGACACTTTATCGTCGCGAGAAGTATATAAAACAAAATCAGAACAATAAAAATTAGACACGTCGTCGCGAAAATGAATATTGACGCGAGAAATGAATAGTGTCGCGACAACTTGTCGAATTTTTATTGGTCTGACTAAAATATGTGTACTTTCGAGACGAAAAAAATGTCGCGAGAAATCCGTCGCGAATTAGGTGATTAATTTTGTAAAGTGTAAGTGATAGGTGATTATTTTGGTAATTTGCTCCTCTTAAATTATCAAAAAAATAAAAAATAAAAAATCGAGTTTGTAAATATATAATCTTATAATAATATTACGATCTAAAAACCATACGAAAAATTATACCCCTATGTTCGAAGTGCAAAAATAAGAGAGTTTGTATACATAATGGTGTGATAAGCGGAGATGTCCTTTTTGAACTGTTTTTGAAGGCTCAAAATGAATTTATTTATATAGGTAGTTAAATGCTACATTAAACTTTAGTATTTTACATTTTTAAATATAAATTTAAAGATGTAAGGTTAGTGACTAATATGTATTAGTTGTAAGGTCAAAAACAAATCTATTGACTAAAAAAGCTAATTAACTTAAACCAATATACTTGTTACATTATCTAAACGACCATAATGATGTGGAAGACACTAAAACTATTATACTAGAGAGGTTTATCAACTCACCTCTTAATTTATGTTATGTAAAAAAACATTAATTTAGTCTCAAAACATTAAAAAAAATTAATTTATTTTTCATATATAATGAAACAAACATTCTACTTCCTTCGTTTTTAAAAAAATATATGTAAACAAAACAAATATCAAAAAAAGATTATTGTAATTAATAAGGTAGATCGATTATGTCACTGCATTAAATACGTCAGTTATTTTAAGAGTTGAAAAATTATAAATATTTAAGAATAAAATGGAAAATTATTATAATCATTCATATTTAGAAATAAGAAAATAATTTTGAGACAATCATAAATAAAAAGATGGGCATATATCTTGGGTATTTTCAATGTATTATCAACTTACCTCTTTTAACTTTCATTGTGAAAAAACTTGAAAATCATAACATAAAACTATGAAAAAATTACAAAAATATTACAAAAATAATTATTTGATTTGTGAAAAGTTATCACGTCTTTTATTTTTTTTCGTGAGAATAAATAAGTGCCGTGAATTATGCACTTCATCACCTCATGTATTCGCGCAGTATCATATATACTCGCGTCATACATTCACGTCAAAATTAGAGGTTAAAATTTTGTAACATTTTCGTGTTAGATATTCCTCCCTTAATGTTTTGCGAGATCCCATTTACTCCTTTGTTTACTAATTTAAAAAAGTGAATATATTCATAGATTCAGTCCTTGTTAGACTTTTCTGAAATGATACCCCTTCCTTCTGAAATACAACCTGTCCGTTTTATTTCTCAAAAAGTCAAACCAATCTCAACCGTCCGATCATCTCTTTGACTTTCCTTTTCCCCAACTTATAACCCCAATCTCCATTCACAAATTTCCCCAATCTCTCCCACCAAACCCTAAATCAGCATCAACAATGGCGGTTGATTTAGTCGGAATTCAAACTGTTGACCATCTGAATCGGATATTCCAGCTGAATAATCATGATTTTGATGTTTCTGTTTCTAATAGCTTTAAACAAGCGGTTTCGGCTTTGAAACGTAGCGGACACGCGCGGTTTCGCCGCGGACCTTTGGCGGCGAGTGAGGTGCACGCTCCGTCAGTTTCTTCGCAATCAGAGGAAATGAAAACGTCGTCGTTTCAGTCGATTACTTCTTCGAGTTTTTTTACTGGTGAAAATCTAGAAGGAAGTGTTTCTAATGGAAAACAGGTGACGTCGTTAGGTATAGTAGCTCCGGCGCCGTCGTTTTCGTCGAGAAAACCGCCGCTACCGTCATCTCACCGGAAGAGACAGAGCTCCGATCAGATGTCTGCTTCTGTTCAACGATCTGGATCTGTTTCTCGCTCATCGTGCCATTGCTGTAAACGAAGGTATAATTCACTCACCCAGCGCATTTTTACAGAAACTGTGTTACTTCACTAACCTACGCCTCAAGCTGCTTTAAATTTATTAATTATTTTTTGTTTATTTTTTTTACAGAAAAACTGGATCTAAACGAGAAGTTAGAAGAATTCCGATTACCGGATCGAAAGTAGACAGTATTCCAGCTGATGATTACTCGTGGAAGAAATACGGTGAAAAAACAGTTATCGGATCACCTTTTCCAAGGTAATTGACCGATAATAACTGTTTTAAAATGTATTCAACTTAAAACGTGTCTATTACGATATAATATATTCATATTTATGCTTTATATGATATATATAATATCGATATTTGAAAGTTAGACTAAATTTGATATTGTGAATTTGCAGAATTTATTACAAGTGTAATTCATCAAAAGGATGTCCAGCAAGGAAGCGCGTAGAGTTAAGCGTAACTGATTCAAAGATGTTATTGGTAACTTACGATAGAGAACACCGTCATCATCACGCGCCGACGCCGTTACCGGTTAGTTTGACCGGGTTACATATCTAGTGAAGCCTTGCTGCGTCACGGTTACTTTTTTCCGATCGATTGGTTTAACAAATTGTGTGTTCCGATTTGATTGATGTTAGTTGGTTAGGTTTTCTGGATGTATGAGTTGAAGGGTGTGATATGTAAATGACGTAATTTAGAAGGGAGTAAAATGTAAAAAAGAAAATGAGATGGTCTAGATATGAAAGATTCGGTTTTTATTTTGTTCTACCTTTATTTAATTATTCTCTAAACTTAAATATTTAAAAAAGTCAATGGATTTGAGGTATTTTATGGGGTAGAATAGGAATATTAATATTAGTTTATTCTTTAAAAAAAGGTATTAATTGTTAAAATAATTATAATAGTTTCGTGTTGTAATTAGTTTTCTACAAGTTATTAAAATGAAAAATTAATCATCAGAATAATCAGTTATCACTTATACTTACAAAAATAATCATCTGATTTACGACGAATTTTTCGCGACACATTATCGTCCCGAGAAACACATAAAACAAAATCAGACCAATAAAAATCAGACACGTCGTCGCTTAAATGAATATTGATGCGAGAAATGAATAGTGTTGCGACAACGTGTCAAATTTTTATTGGTCTGATTAAAATATGTGTACTTTTGCGACGAAAAAAATGTCACGAGGAATGCGTCGCGAATTAGATGATTATTTTAGTAATTTTCTCTAAAATGAAATATTGTAAGAGTTTCTCTAGAGACATACACTATAAACCCATATCATAATTATCTTCTAGAAGATAAAAGTATAACCTTAAACATGTAACCTATGTTCTATGTCGTTAGTTTTTTATAACATATAACTTTTTCCGCCCACGGCTATGAATACTAATGTCTCTTAGGTTAAAAGCACGTGGATATATATTTTGTTCATATTAAAAATTACACTAAGCAAGTTTAAATTTTTAACATTTTCTTGTGAAATGTATTCACTATCATATACTTATTTGTAATTAGTAATAATAAACAATAAAATTTGGAAGAAAAACTTAGCAAAGAAAATGTTTATAAAATATTTAAAAAATTGTAAATGAAGGATTTAAAAATGATATAGAAATAGAAATAGAAATGTAATTGTTTAGTTAGTTGATGTGACTTTTGCAACAACTAGTGACGTAGTCATCATGTGCAAATTAAAGAGAGAGCTTCCCTTTGACTTTCAGAAGTAAGTGGATGCCCAAAGTGGTTGCCAGGGGTGACGACTTTTTATTCATATTCTATCATTTTTCTTTTGTTTTTCTTTGTATATTTAAATAACAAGCGGAAACTTTAAGTGTTTTGTTAATTAAGAAATATATGTTTGACGCAAGTGTCTATAACTTGTTTTTTTATAAGTTTGATTGATATCGTTACCCATGTTCTCCGAAAGCAAAAACATGTCCGATTCATGTTTATGAAATGTTTGGTCTCGACTAGCTTGTTGATACAAGTTATGAAATGATGGTTTGTTTGTGTGATTCAAGTCATAAGATTTGTGTAAACACCAAGATTAATAGTTCACCAGACTATTAGGACATCTTCAATATTTACCTCAAAGGTGTGTACTATTTTGTTGTAAAAAAGAATCTTTTCACACTAAATATGAGTTTCACACCAAAACTATTATATATGTTTCTTTTAACTAAAAAATGTTGATTTTCTCATTAAATATATCAAATAAAAGTATTTTATATATATTACAAAGAACAATTTTGTTTTTATATTGATATTATTTTTAACAAACTTATTAATAATATATATAAATAAAATAATAAAAAAAAGAAAAAATCAAAACATACTTATGACCCGTATCATTTTAAACATCTAAATGAGATTAAGTTAATAATATAACTTTTATAAACTAACAATTAATATTTATATAAGATATATATTAAATATGAATTTATATAAATTTGGTGTGGTGAATAGTATAACACCATATCTGGTGTAAAATGATAAAAATTTTGTATCAAACCAAAAATTTATACCAAAATGTTGTATTAGTTGGAGATGGTTTATACAATTTTTTACACCAAATTAATGTTTAACCAAATTAATGTTTCGATGTATACATTAGAGATGGTCATAGAGTTTCAACTTAAAGTTACAAAAAGATGGAAACAGTAAGGTCAACAAATTGGTTCCTTGATTGTTATGGGAAAAAGAGAAGACACTACATGTGAATTTTACTTTTTACTATTTACCCTTTACCATGTTAACTTGATCATATATGTAAAGCATGTATTGGGTATTTGGGTAGTTGTTGTCTTGTTGATATCGTTATCATAAAAGTTAAAATAAGATGAAAAACAAAAAATTCATCTTCATCATTATTGGTGATGATTTTTGTTTAATGTGATCTTTTTGGTTCTATAGAGATCTTTGACGTTTTTTTGTTTTAATATTGTGTTTAAATAAACATGTAGTTTAATGAAAGGTTGACTATTTTGCATTGTTTTTAAAAATTATTTATTTGAACTACGGTTCAAGTCGGATTGAAATTTTCTAACCTATATTGGATTGAAAAATTCAAACTATGACATGAACACGACATGTTTAACTCATTTTAACAACGGATCAAATAAAAGTTTGGGTTGGTTTAAGATCAAATGTGTTTTAGGCCGGCCAATGGGTAAAAAGACCAACCCGTATTTATCAAAATTTTCTTTTTCGGTTGTCTCAAATGTCCACTACTAAAAATAGATAAAATGTTTGGAACGGTAAAGGCATTAATTATACTATTTTTACTAGTATAGACCCGCGCGATGCAGCGGCCGCGAAAAGGTTGTGCCAGTGTGTTAACGGTTTAATGTAGTTTCTTCTTCGTCACGTGATATCATAAAATGACTTACGTTAACGATTTTTGATCCGATGCCTTGGCCTATAATTTTTTTTTATGGTAACATTTCTAAAATGTTAAATGTACTTGCTCACGCTGTTTAAAGCGAGATAAGGTTTGTTTTGTAGTTCCTCATTTGTATCATTATATACATAAGATTTGTGTGCTAATTTGTGGTTCAACCCTTTTTGATATCAAAAAAATGTTTGGTGACGGGTTCGACGTTTCGTTCATAAAAAAAGTTTATCATATATGACGTCTAGTAGTTTCCCATTTAACCATTCGGGATATAAAAATAAATATTTATCTTTCTATTAATTCGACACCTTGAACCTAACCGGATAATAAGTATTTATGGTGACATCATCTAATTGTTTCAAGCTCGGATCTTCATGCTATAAAAGATTATGTGCTTAAGAATTATAGGGTAATAGTTTTGTTCTGGTCCAAAGGTGAGATTGGTACGTTAAAACATATAAAATGTTAATAGTCTAATCTATTCGACATTTTCACTTTAAAAACATATAAAAAAATTAAAATTTTGAAATCAACTTTATAAATATAAAATTTACTCACTTTACTTTTAGTTTAAATAAGCCGTAACATATACACCGTAAAGATTTAGTATTTATTTATTTTGCTAAACTTATTAAACTGTTTCATTTACATTAATGAATTTATGAACTATATTTTTTCACTTACATTGGTGAATGAATGAAAATGTTTTATTTATATTATCGAACTTATGAAAAACCACCTTTAACAAAATACATTTTAAATATTAATAATATCCGAATTTAAAAGTTTAGTAACATAAATAAACAAAAAACACAGTAAATAACATAAGTGAAGACATCGTATGTTAAAGGTGATCCATCGCCTCGGTTGGTGAATGTAGCGTTTGGCTCGGTTAAAAGCAAGCGGGTCCCGTTACCTTATATTAATTTTTGATCCAATTACCTTCGGACTACATTCCTAGGACATTTACATGTTCAAAATGAGCAATTTACCAAGAAAAACCGTATTGAATTTTGATTCAAATGTAAAGAAACACTTTCTATAAAAAGTATTGAGATCTTGAAATAAGCAAATCCCAAACACTCATCACCCATAACATCTTTGCACACATTTTCGACGATAATTCATACCACCACTCTACAACCATTGTCCATCGTCTATCGTGAAATGGCCAACTTTGTTTTGATACCGTCGTTATTGATCATATTCTCATTACTCAATGCGACCATGTTATGTAATGCTACAGATCCTTCATTGGTAGGTTTCGTCAAGGAGACAGTTTCGTCTCATCAAATCGTCATGTTCTCCAAAACTTACTGCCCGTACGTATATCATTAGTTAATCTCCTCTCATTTCTATTTCTACATTGACCTTATTCATTGAAAGCCAAATCACAATATTCAATATATATGTATTCAATCCTTTTGATCACTTAGACTTTTCCTACTGTATTAATGTGATTAATTCAAAATGCTTGAATTTATGATGAACAGATATTGTTTAAGAGCGAAAAAAGTATTCGAGGAATTAAATACAGAACCGTATGTAATTGAGCTGAATACAATCGGTTAGTTCTATACTTTTTGTGAATATATGTTTTAATTTTACATTGTGTTTCGTTTGATTAATGTAAGTACATATCATGAGTTTTACAGAAGATGGTCGTGAATTACAAGATGCCATGGCTGAAGTTGCGGGTAGGCGTAGTGTTCCACAAGTGTTTGTCAATGGGAAACACGTCGGAGGTTCAACTGGCAAGTTTTTGCAACTTTATTCTGATCTGATATTCATTAAATTATTCTTTATTAACTGATGGATTGCCGGTTAATACAGAGACCGTTTCAGCATACAATAGCGGAAGGCTGGAAGAGCTTATAAGTGTTGGTTCGAGTGGTATAGCCGATCTTTGAGCTACAAGAACTTAACAACACGTTTCAAGCAACCCATTTGCGATTCTCTTTTTTTTCTTTATCGAAAAGAACACATCTAGTTTTTGTTGGTTTATGTTATTTTTCCCTGTGCAATGTTTGCCTATCTTACTTTCTTAGATTGTTTAGAAACCGTGGAGATGCACTTTGCGATTTTTCTCAAATTAATTCTTTTTATCGACGCTATGTAGAAGTGAAGTTGAATACACTTTGCGATTTTTCTCAACTTAATTATTTATCGACGAATCAAAGAATTACAAGGTAAATTCAAAATAATACTACAACAAATGAACTTAAGTAGTTCTTTCTGCCGCCTACAAATTTTATTGCTCATTCACCTTTGCGAAAACTAGGATTACATACTGTGAGTAAAAAAAACTATTACATTTGATACAAACAACATTTGACATTTGACATCTGATGAAATTTGATAATTGACTGGTTAATTTGTTCGAGCAACTAGTGTGGAATAAATGAGTTCATTCCAAGCATCGGGAACTCCTGGAAGACACCAATGACTGCAATCTTCCCTTTTCGTTGACACCTTTTTCAATCCGGTCACGTTCTTACCGTAAACTGATGGATGACCATCTTTACGGAAGTTGGTTAACCTTGTAACGTTTAAAAGTACAACTGGGAATTTCATTTCTTGGATCACCTCCTCTATTATCTTCATTTTTAATGGATAGGAATTAATGATTCGTCCATTTTTTATTGGCTCGGTTTCACCATGGCATGTTCCACCTGAATCCCATTCTCCACCTCTGTTTAAATAAAGAAATTCAAGGAAAGTATGGTGATTTTTCTACCTTTGATATTAAAGTAATACGATAGAAGTGAATGTGGTAAAATGAAGCCGGTCTATCATGTTGGGTATTTAGGTTAAAAAAGGTAAATTTTAGTATGGGTCACATTAAATATATATGTTGGGCGACTTATGACCCATTTGACCCGTTTCTTTTTAGCGAAGTTTTCTGATTTTAATGGGTCTAACTTTTTTCACCTCTAGATACAAGCAACACAGAAGTGAAAGCAGAAACTCATTATGCTATAATCATGCCGAAACCCGAAATATGACTTTTGGGTCAAAGATACAATTTGCAGCAAAAAAGGTATATGTTAAACTTTCGAGAGCACTTCGCCGAAAGGAAATACTCAGTGCTAATTTGTGATAGGCCATGAGTATTCCACTATTCTGAACATTAATACGACTTGGTTGACTCTATAAGTCAAAGAATTCCTCTTTCAACAAATTAGACCAAAATTTGAGAAAGTACCTGAAATGGGCAGACGAGTAGCCGCGGTAAAAGACCAACTTGTCTTCATTCATATTCTTATCAATCCATTTTCCCCAAGTCGTCAAAGCTCTTCTAAAAGCTTCCACTGCATCAAACTTTGGATAAACGTAATCCCCTTCTTTAAAATAACTTTTCCTGCATCATCAACGTTTTTATTAACTGTTATACTTGCATATACAAAGATACAATACTATACGAGAACTGGCATACATACCCCCTACTAGTTTTCCCATGAACCCACCAATGTCCAGTATTGAAGACGAGAATGTCTGCCTTTATCCAACGTCCAGCTGATTTATCAATTTTGTCCATTGATAATGTTGGATTCGAGTTTCCTTGTCCATTGATTCGAGTCCCTTCCCTTACAAGAAAATGAGACCGTACAAACTCAACTGTACAATTATAATCCTGCCAAAACACAACTTTAGTTTATTATTATTACAAAAATAATGGTTTTGTTAATAGGATATGGAAATAGACAAATCATTATCATTACCTCAAATTTAAAAACAAAATAGCCTCTTCCTTTGGTTATTTTATACCCATGAATTTCGTACATTTTGCTTTTATCAGGAAGGCTTTCATATAGAAGGCAAAGAAGCGACTCGTACTGATTCCTGTTCATAGAGTCTCCAACAAGCATTAATCTTTTTCCTCTCAGCCTCTCCAAGAAATCAGTTCCGTTGAACCTAAAACAACATAAATAGCCATAAGTCCATAACTCATAACCAGTCGTATGTATAGTCATATAGTAAACCGACTAAACTCATGTGTCTCTTTTTTATCATAATTTAAAACTTTCAACCTAAAAGGCGAAAATTTACTTCTTTAGCTATCAACAATTATTACTAGGTTATACATATCATAAAAGTATGGAATCTTTGTAATGTCTATGCATTAAATATGTTGTTAAACCATAAATTACTCCATAACAACTACTAGTATGTAACTTTATGAATTAACTTAAATAATACTTCTAAACCTCTCGAATATAGTTAAATTAAATGCTACTAAATCATTAAACACCTCAAAATCTATAGTATCTATCAAACTTTAAACAAGTCAACCGCCTATTTCCAACTTTTAAATATTGTCATTCTATATCGTGACATTCCCATGGGTTGTGAAGTAAGTTGTTTACATGTGTTTAATTGTAACTATATTTGAAAATCAGATACATACAATAGACACGTTTTAAGTTGGATAGACATAATCGATATCATAGTAAAATTGATTACATTTCCGAACACTTATCCGTTAAAAACTAACCTTGGAAGCAGACACTCATCGGGCTGCCATCTCCACTTCATATAATCTTCATCAATTCTTCCATTACTTTGACAATCAAAAGCTTCATCAACAAAAGGACAAGACCCACTTTTATAAACCGGATACTCATCATCTTTCACCCATTTCCCAGAATGCATATTACAATTCTGCCCCCACTCCACACTTCTCTTAACCAATCCCACATCATCTTTATCAAAAATCTTTTCTTTTTCCAAAATCAAATCATTAGATTGAATTTTAAAACCTGGGTTTTCTTCAATACTATCAGAATCATCAAACCGAGATTCAGTTTTGGAAACTGAATCATTGGTGATGAGTTTTGAATTGTTTAAGTTGGTTTCAAGAAATGGGGGGTTTGAATTTGGATCAAGATTTATGAACCCAGGTTCAGATTTGGGTTTGATTTGGGTGTAGATTGGTAAATTTGGATCTAGAGTGTGTTTAGTGAATAAGAAAATTGTTATTAGGAATAGTGAAGTTAAGAAGATTATTGGGAGTGTTGTAAATGTTGTTGTTGTTGCCATATTCGAGTGTTGAGTGACATGTTCTTGTGTTTTGTTTCATTAAATTGTTGTTTTGTTTTTTTAGGAAATTATGGTTTAGTTTAGACTAGATCTACTAGTTTAACATGTTTCAACTACTACTTTAGTTTGGGTATTTACTAAATGGTTCCTAAGTTATCATATAATTGCACTTATAGTTTGTTTTACTTTTCATTTTAGATTGATGTGGTCATCATGAATTTTCGAAGTTTTAAGAATGAAAATTGCACTTATAGTTTGTTTTACTTTTCATTTTAGATTGATGTGGTCATCATGAATTTTCGAAGTTTTAAGAATGAAAATTGGATGATCGAATATATAACATTTATAGAAATTAATTATGTTTGGATTGGAACCATCATTTTACTAGAATTTGATATGTATGAATCTAATTTTGTTGTATACGATGACCTTTTAGGTGTTTTACATCCTTTTTACATCGTAATATTGTTCTAGATAAAAGAGAGAACTAGTGACATGATGTGAAACAATTTCGTCTTTTGACTGCCTTTTCATTTTATTTTAAGTGTTCAGTTTTGACATTTTAAGTATTCAATAGTAGATACTAACAAGAAATATTTTGGTTTCGAAACTTTTACAAAAGGTTATCTACAACAAATATCCTCTAAATTAAGTATATCAAGGATAAAATAAATGGTATTTATTAATACATAAAATTATAATCTTTTCTTATTTACCAGAGATAAGTTAGATTACTAATAATTATCTCGTATAGCACATAAAATATGAAACATATTTTCAATACAAATATAAAAAGATGTTTAGCAATTAGCAACCATCTTTAAGATGATCTAGTTGTAAAAAGTTTTGTCAGTCTCCTTAAAAAATATAGCTTCAAACGTATTTAGGTAAATTAGGTTGGAATAGCCAAGAAAAAATCAAAAACTTCACGAAAATACCGATTAAACCTCGTAAATTATCACGAAAAAGATTTGTACTCTCCATATGGAACAAAAGATTGTGTTTATATATCATCAATAAGTACATACTTAGTTATAACTTCATAATATTAGATGCGGTACAAGTCCGATCTGTAGGCTTTTGGTCAATTAGGGTTAAAATTTTATGATATTACTTGTAATTGAATAATACAATAATAAGCACGGGTTTCGTAATCTAATATGGTATCAGAGCAGGATCAGACCTAGATTTTATACCACCCGTCAAACCCTAATAGGCGTAGGGATGAGCCGTCTAATTTGAATAGGTTCCAAACCATAAAAAAGGAAATGCTTAGTGTTTTGTTTATAACTCTTCAACCGTTTACAGTTAGCTGTCGCCGTCAGCGGCACTGGATTTGTAATTAAATTTCGAAGAAAATGCATCCGGAAAAGCAGCGTCCACATCATTAACGCGCCGTCACGTTCCGTCCAAAGGAACGAGTTTTATTAGCAACTATTTATGTTTATCTATCTTTTTAATTTTTTTTATATTTATTTTTCATAATTATGTTTTCTTTTGCAATTTCAGTCTCCAGTTTGAGTTTTCGTGATTTCGCCGCTCGAACTGCCGATGAGTATTAGATGTGGCCCAAGCCCGACCTGTGTGTTTTGGATCAATTAGGATTAAGATCTTATAATATTACTTGTAACTGAAAAATACAATAATACGCACAGATTTCATAATCTAATACATAACTCATATGGCATATACTTCCACATAACACATCATATGCTTCATTGTTTTATCTCTTGTAAAAATTACGACAACTTTACCACAAATCATTTCATTTAATATAATCACTTAAATAACTTTGTGAATGACAGCATCTTAATTAGCCAATAAAATCAACATTTTACACAAAATCCAAATTTTAAGTTGACCCACCAAATTTTGATGATGATTAGCCACATAAATCTTCGTAACTTTATAACTTTGAATTCTCCGATGACCAAGTTTGACTTCGATCATCTCCAAGTTGTCGTTAACTTGCCGTTTTCGAAACTATATTTCTACTGCCAAATGGTGTTTTTTTAACAACACCCACCAATCTTCTTTATGCGAATAGAAAATGCGTCGATTACTTGAAGGTATTGTCATGATATTGAATTCAAACTTATTGTATAATCTGTATGTTATAATGTAATTTTAGTAGTCGAAACTCGAAAGTAACCGTGGGTTAAAAAGGCTTACGATTACTTGACAACGATGTTATAATGTTGTTTGTGGATGTAGAAAGCTCGGCTCAGAAGGGTCATCCATCGGCTATGTTCTTTTTCCTCGGAGGCTTAATCGTGCTTCTAGTTTTGCTCATTCTTTTATACGTCTTCTGGAAATTTATCAGACCAGCACGACTAAAAAGGTCGAAAAAGCGTGAAAAGAGCTGCAAAGGTTATTACTTTTTCGTGTAGGATTATTATGCTCTATATACATTAATGTATGCTAATTAAAGTGCGCTTTTGTTAAAGATTATTTTAGTGGGAATCTTAGGACAATAAGCTATTTTAGATTTCAAGCGTTAAAAAAGGCGACTGAAAATTTCCATGAACGGAATTTTCTTGGAAAAGGTGGATTCGGGCCTGTCTATTTGGTATGTTTCCTTCAAACTTTCTTGAAAAATGTTTGTTTCGAAATTTAGTTCCATTAACAAGTATTGTTATATATGATTTTTTCGTGTTTCTTAGGGTAAACTACAAGATGGAAGACTAGTTGCTGTAAAGAAACTATCCCTTGATAAATCGCAACAAGGAGATGCAGAGTTTCTTGCAGAGGTGAGAATGATTACTAGCATACAACACAGGAATCTTGTTCGACTTCTTGGTTGTTGTTCCGAGGGACCTCAACGGATACTTGTGTACGAATACATGAAGAACAAGAGTCTGGACCTCATTATTTACGGTACATTTCTGACAAACACGTTAAAATACACAATAAGTTCTTTTTACCTACATATGGTAAAAAAGAACATTGATATGTTTTATATAGGTAAAACCGATCAGTACCTGAACTGGACAACTCGATTCCAAATAATTTTGGGTATCGCTCGGGGATTGCAGTACCTACACGAAGACTCACATATTAGAATTGTGCATAGAGATATTAAAGCTAGTAACATTCTTCTTGATGAAAAGTTTCAACCACGAATTGGAGATTTTGGCCTAGCCAGGTTTTTTCCCGAGGACCAAGCATATCTTAGTACCGCATTTGCTGGAACATTGTAAGTTAATTGCTAAATATGAAAAATATCAAGGTATAATCGATTTATAAATTATAATCTTCATATGTCTATGTGTTATTTGTAGAGGTTATACGGCTCCAGAGTATGCCATTAAAGGAGAACTATCGGAAAAGGCTGACATTTACAGTTTTGGAGTTCTCGTGCTTGAAATCATTAGCTGTAGGAAAAACACCGATCTTACATTACGATCAGATATGCAATACCTTCCTGAATATGTACGCCGGTTACAAATTATTTCCTGTATTTAATCCTAGTTTATAGCAACCAAGTGACATTGTTTTTTGTAATATTTTTTTGGCCAAAATAGGCATGGAAGCTATATGAGAGGTCGAAGATGGTTGACCTAATCGACCCAAGAATGCGAAACGACGGTTTTGTTGAGAAAGATGTAATGCAAACGATTCGAGTAGCTTTATTATGCCTTCAACCTCATGCAAACTTAAGGCCACCCATGTCAGAGATAGTAGCAATGCTAACTTGGAAGGTCGAAATGGTCAAATCACCAATAAAACCAACTTTCTTGAATGGGATGCGACAAATGCAAGATGAAAAAGTATCGTGGGAAGCAATCTCAGATAATTTTCCTTCTCCACTCGAAAGTGAATCGCCCAACTTGACCCAACCTCCAAACTCTATAGACGTTAGTGTCAACCGAAGCTTTTCAACACAATGTGGCGAGAATTTAGTCTAGAAAATGGTAATTTTTGTTTTTATTTATTATTCTAAGATTGTATGCATAAAACCATAAACTTGCACCGCGAAATGGATGTAAGCTTGTAAATGAGTGATAATATGTTTTGCTAGTCTAAAAATCGAAAGTATATGTACCATAGTTGTGTAATAAGCTTTTTATAAAGGGAAGGTGATGATTTGGTCCCGATATGATTTATCCGAACTATATCTTATCATTTATATTGTAACATACTTGTATCAAACCGTCGTCAACTAAGATAAGTGACAATAATGAGTTTTGCTAGAATGTGTACATTTGACAAATGATTCCGACCATTAAATGAACTGCAAATTTCCTTATATGTTAGATAAACGCATTTAATACACGAAAAAAAAAAAAAAAATTGAAAAAAGCTATAGCCATTAATTTATGTAGACGGTTATTTCTCTGTTCATAATTTCCCTCCTTTTTTTTCTCACATTATTTTCTCTCTCTAGACTCTACAATTTTCTCTCTCCTCTTTCATTTCTTGTTTCTGAAGAACTCAATCTGGTTTGCATTGAATCTGTTCGTTCGAATTATCGGTAATGTTTTGATTTTTCGATGTCTGTTTTTCGCGTTGTGTAATGTACATGTGGTTTCAGATTGATTTGATATGTAAAATTTTGATATACTTGATATGATTGATATAGAAATGTGTCAACACATGTTGTTGATTTTCGGAGGCGTTTTGTGAATTTCGTTGTAAAATCCATGGAATTGTGTTTTTTGTGGTTATTTTTTTAATGTACATATGGATCATTTTATTATGATACTTGGAGGGATATTGAATTTTGCATTCACGAGTTGAGTTTCGTATATTAGCTTAAGTTGTGGAGACTGATTGTAACCGAATATTAGAAATTTTGACCTAATTTGGTCCCTATAAACATATATTTAGTGCTCTATGGATTAAGTTGATTACACTAATCAAGCTAATCACAAAACCTCGCGTGTTCTATCTTTTCACACAATTTTTACTTTTGAGTTGTCGTTGTTCATGAATCCATACGCCTTGTGTCGAAGGCTGATTTAAAAAAGTATCATGCTTCTATTAACTTTCGGTCTAGCTAGAGAGCCAACTTGCATAACCTTTTAATTATGCATACTTCTTTGGTTGTAGGTATTCTATCCCGAAATTTGGATTCTTGAGCTAAAGAGCCAAATAGACTGAAGCGTACAACAACATGTCGGTTTCTATGAAAGAAGTAGATCCAGCCTTTCAAGGAGCTGGACAAAAAGCGTATCCTTTCTTTTGAATTCAATCGAAATAGGATTTTATTTTCTTCTTGTATACTACTTATAATATATTTATGTTTATCTTTACATCTTTGCTGATAATTCATAGAGGAATTGAGGTATGGCGTATCGAGAATTCTAAGCCAGTTGCTGTCCCAGAGGCTTCTTATGGTAAATTTTTTACAGGGGAATCGTATATGATTTTAAAGGTATTGCTTTCTAATCTTAGTACAATTGCATCATTTTGTTTTGTATTTTCCGCGATATTTGTTCATCATCTGAATAATACTCTTTTTTGTCACGAGTACCATTTACTTGTTTTTAAATCCTGAAATTTCATTTCATTCACAGACACATGCTTCAAAAAGTGGCGGCTTCCGCTATGACATCCATTACTGGATAGGTAAAGACGCAAGTGAGGTGAGTTTCTACACACGATGTTTTATCTTCATAGTTTATTTCCCGTGAATTCTTGAAGATTCTATTTTTATTTTTGTTTTGGTTTGCAGGAGGAAGCTCGTATTGCAGCCATAAAAACACTCGAACTTGACGCAGCTCTTGGTGGACGAGCTGTTCAATATCGTGAATTACAAGGACATGAAACAGAAAGGTTTCTTTCTTGTTTTAGACCATGTATTATACCAGAAGAAACAGAACCTCAAGAACACAAAACTCGTATGTTTCTTTGCAAAGGAAAACATGTGGTTCATGTACAAGAAGTTCCTTGTGCTCGATCCTCCCTCAATCATGATTCCGTTTGTATATTAGACAACAAAAATAAAATATTCCAATTTAACGGCTCAAATACTTCCATACAAGAAAGGGCTAAAGCCCTAGAAGTTGTTCAGTATATCAGAGACACTTACCATCGTTCAAAATGTGATATAGCTACCATTGGTAAGTCGATAATATATTAAAAAAAACCCACTAAACTCCATATTATTTTCCAAATTTAGAATCGTGTTTCTGGTTTCATGAATAGACGATGGGAGGCTAATGGGTGACGCTGAAGCTGGTGAATTCTGGGCTTTCTTTGGTGGATTCGCTCCACTTCCAAAGAAAACAACCGCGAATGACGATCAAAGTACTGAAGCTCATTCTACTCAACTATATTGGTAATATAAATCATGCAAAATCATATTATCAAATAATGAAAATCAAGTAAACAGAATTATGACATAATTTGTGTTTGGTATATAAGTCTCAAGAAGGGGCAGGCAGAACCTGTTGCTGCTGATTCCTTGACGAAGAAGTTACTCGACACACACAATTGTTATCTTCTCGATTGCGGAGAAGAAATTTACGTGTGGATGGGAAGAAGTGCTTTAATGGATGAACGAAAAGAAGCAAACGGAACTGCAGAAGTACATGTTATATGATTATGTATTTAAAAGGTTCTCCTATAATTATATACCTCGTCTTTATTTATTGCTGTTAATCTCATTTTACAGGACTATTTGCGGGACAAGGACAGACCAAATTCTAAAATAATCCGTGTGATTGAGAATTTTGAGACTGTATCATTCCGGTCAAAGTTTGAGTCGTGGCCTCAAGCGACTGACGTGGTTGCATCAGAGGAGGGTAGAGGCAAGGTGGCTGGTTAGTATATGCCTTACTTTTCAAAAAAATACCAATGGATTTTACTTATAATAAAAATTATATAATATTGTTCGTTATTGATGATTTTGTAGCTCTTTTAAAACGACAAGGGCTTGATGTTAAGGGTCTGCTCAAAGCGACACCCAAAGAAGAAGACGAAGAGGAACCTCAGCCGTATATTGATTGCAGTGGAACTTTGCAGGTTTACGAGTTTTTTTTTATATCTTTATTTACTTGAGAGTTAGTTTTGTAATTTATTAATGTAATCTCATCAAATGGTTGTGTAGGTTTGGCGTGTGGATGGTGACGAAAAGAGTCTTCTATCAGAAACCGATCAGTCAAAATTCTACTCTGGAGATTGTTATATATTTCAATATACGTATACAGGAGACGAACAAGAGGAATGCCTTATAGGAACATGGCTAGGAAAGCAAAGTGTTAAGGTATTTATCGAATCCTTTAATGGAAATATTATTTAACCAAAACATATGTCACTAAGGTACTCGTTTAACTAAATACGTGTTGTAGGAAGATAGAGATTCAGCTATTTCGCAAGCAAACAAGATGGTTGAGGCAGTCAAGTTTTTAGCTACTCAGGTAATAAACTTAGCATTATAATACCTGTTTGTTAACTATAGCCTTTGATTATATGTATAGTTTAATTGAACCGGATTTTTTTTTACCTTTTTAGGCACGAATTTACGAAGGAAATGAACCTTTCCTTTTCTACGCAATATTTCAGAGCTTTATGGTTCTCAAGGTATGTTTTAACTAAGATACAAGGAAAACGAATACACTGAAATTCCTTGTTTTTTTTTCTTTCTAAAGTTATATCGTCGATTTTAGTAAATTTATTTCACTTACAGGGTGGTCTTAGTAAAGGTTACAAAAATTACCTATCAGAGAATGGACTACCAGATGATACTTATCAAGAAGATGGAATTGCACTATTTCGTGTTCAAGGTACCGGACCAGAAAACATGCAATCGATTCAAGTTGATCCCGTAAGTTTGCATACTTTTTTATTTATCATTCATCTCGTTTTAGCTCCCATGCTTTTCACCCTAAGATATATAATTTTTTTTTTTTTTCAATTGGTTTAGGTTGCTTCATCGTTGAACTCGTCCTACTCTTACATATTACACAAGGATTCAATTATCTTTACATGGAACGGAAACCAAACAACTCCCAATGACCATGAACTTGCCGAGAGGCAACTGGATGTCATTAAGGTATACATCTTATATTGCCATTATATAAACTTTTTTTTATTGTTCGTTATTAAATACTCACTTGTTGTCACAACGGTTGCAGCCAGATATGCAGACGAAAGTTCATAAAGAAGGTGTTGAGTCTAACCAGTTTTGGGAAATTTTAGGCGGAAAAAAGGAACACCCAAATAAAAAAATTCCTCAAGAGGCTGAAAGCGATCCTCATTTGTTCTCATGCACGCTATCGAAAAATGAAGATCTGAAGGTCTATATTTATTTCAGAAATTAGATATATCGATCACAATTTATATTTATTTTTGCATTCAAAATATCGAGTGGTATTTGTTAATGCAGGTGTGTGAGATATACAACTTCATCCAAGATGATTTGATGACAGAAGATATATATATTCTCGATTGTCACACGAGCATCTTTCTTTGGGTAGGACAGGAGGTTAATTCAAAAATCAAAACACAAACATTAGTTATAGGCGAGGTATGATTTAACTAACCACAAATATTTTACAGACAAACTAAAATATGTATCTAATGTTTATAAATGTAATAACATGACAGAAATTTCTGGAACGCGATGTTCTTCTGGAAAAATTATCTCTCCAATCTCCAATATTTATCATGATGGAAGGAAGCGAGGCACCATTTTTCAGACGTTTCTTCAAATGGGATCCAGCCAAATCTGCAGTAAGTTATCTCGGTACAATCAATCAGTTAAAAGCATACTATATAATTCTAAGAGCTTATAACATGTTCGCTCCATAATTCTTATGTCTATAGATGCATGGAAACTCATTCCAAAGGAGGCTCTCTATTATAAAAGACGGAGGCCGTTCAACTATGAATGTAAGACATAAAACGGATATTTTTCTATATTTGTTACTTCCAAAAAAATAGTCAGTTAATGAGATTTTTAAAATGATATCAGAAACTCAAAAAGCGAGCGCCGGTATCATTTGGAGGAAGGTCGGCATCTGAAAAACCTCAACGGTCAAGGAGTGTGTCATGCAGCTCTGACCGACCACGTGCCCGGGGAAGATCTCCAGCCTTCAATGCTCTTGCTTCCAAGTTTGATAATCCTGGTGGACGGAATCTGTCAACTCCACCACCACTTGTAAACAAACTTTATCCTAAAGTTGGCGGTGCTAGTGAAAGCGGTGGTGGAGGAAGTGGCAGTAGTGGTGCTAGTAGCGGTGCCAGTAGTCTTGATACCTCAAGAATTCTTACCAAGTCTAAGGCTATAGCTTCACTAACTGCCTCTTTTGACAAACCAACACGAGAAAAACTTATGCCTCGTTCTGTTAAAAGTAATAATATTTCATTTTTTTTTTTCAGGTTTGTTAGAATACGACTAAGAAACTAATTATTATAATGTTGTAATGTATCAGTGAGCTCTGATACCGCAGCAAAATCTGAGCCAAATTTCAAGGTTAATCCGATGAACACTAGAATAGAGTCGTTAACAACAAAGGAAGATGTCAAAGAGAAGGAAGTTGAAGACGAACAAGGGCTCACATTATACCCGTACGAACGCCTAACAACATCATCACCTGATCCTGCTCCAGATATTGATGTAGCCAGACGCGAGGTACTTATTTTTAACCACTTAGTCAAATAAAAACAAGTTATTGCTAGATCCATATGTGGTAAAATAGGCGGGTCTGGTAACAAGTCAAAACGATATTAATGATGTTTTTATTACCCATGACCCGTTTCCTTTTTAGCTGTCATTTTCTATCATACAGTTAAAAGTTAAAACCGTTAGGGATAAAACATTTTAAAAATTGACTCATTCTATACGCTTTGTTTAAGAAAAATTTTTCCCACTAGATCCATATAACTTACTTGATTTCAAAAATTCCTATGCAGATGTATCTATCCTCGTCTGAGTTCCGGCAGAAATTTAATATGACGAAAGAAGCTTTCTACAAGATGCCAAAATGGAGGCAAAATAAAATGAAAACTTCACTTAGTCTGTTTTAAGTGGAAATCATACCCTTTTAACCCCTCTTTCAATATTCGGTCTTCATTTGAACCCGTTAAAATACTCTAACTGCAGCATGTTGCAACAGACCCATTTTTTTTATTCTTTTAGTCATATATATTATATAGGGAGAGCGTCAATGCATTTTTAGCTACGTCTGACTGATATGAGAGTTGGAGAGCAAATATTTCGATCAATTCTGCATTTTGCAGGTCTGAGATAATATATATAGCTTTCCATTCGTTTAGGACTTATTACTTCTATTTTGTATATCAGACACGCTTCACCGTTCTTTTATTGATCTCAAGTTACATTTATGTTCTGTTCTAATTTTCGATCATTTAATTAATCATGTATCTGAATGAAAGGTTGAGACACTTTATTGTTAATTTATCGTTTCATGTGAAAATGCAGTTACACTAACAATGTATAGTGTATTTATACATGGTTTACTCGTTATATCTCTATTTACTTTTATGTTTGATGCTTTTTGCAAGCTAATGGTTAACGAGCTTTCAACATGCCAAAATGACAGCTGAAAATCGAAATGTTTAAAATTCGCTATAGATCATAACTAGAAAAAAAAACTATTGATGTCGTTGGAACTTAGAAATTAGGCGATGTCTAAAAACTATGAAAATACGATGATGAGGAGGATTTAAGCATAGAACATGACTTTTTATATCTATATGAATATATGATTGGCGAGGGGTGGTCGTGGTGGGGGCAACAATGGCATATATGTAATGTAAAGATAGTTGTCGCAGAGGGGGGCAATAATGGCATACAGATAATGTAAACATACTCATGTCTCGAGAAACTTTTACCATATGTTAGACTGTGCTATAGATAAGTTACAATGACATATCATTTAAAGGAAGGACACCGTACAAGTCAGCATTTCACTATCACTATTCAGCCACCACATTTCACCTGTAATGGTCACACCACCACACTAAAAATAAACCTCGTATTCTTAAAATCTAAACGCTAGGGTGATGAACAAAAAAAAACCTAAAACTCGAGAACGACTGTCCTCCACCCAACGCTAGCCTCGAGAACGCCTCGACCACATCCCTCCCCCACTAATAGAATGATAACTTTAGGGACGATAACGGTACAATAACAATATTTCAGGGATAATACTAGCACTTGAGTCAATTGTTTTTATCCAGCTAACACATGCCTTGATCAACACACCACACACACAGATTGTGGACTGTAGAGTAATAATGGCGATACATATATAATATATATACATATAGATATTTACACACAGTTGTACTGTAACTTGTGTATGTGAAAATTAGGTTATGGAAATTGGCGATTGATCAGATGACGAGCTCAGAACGAAAACCGATTGAGATTATTAAAGCTATCAATGGCCTCGAAAAAGTTATTCTTCGTCAAATTCAAGGCAGTAGTGTTGAGGTCTGTAACTTAATTTCACTTTTTTATTATCAATTTGATGTTGATTGTATTGAATTAGGTTGAATTTTTGCTGTTTTTATAGGATTTTGATGTATAGATATAGATATAGATATAGATAGATACATGAGAATTAGGTATATTGTGAGAGTGTGATTTGTATTGATTCAATAGATTGCAAATTATGTTATGAGGGTAATTTGGTCATTTGGATGGATTAGGAAGTTGTGCTTGAGAATTATGTTGAATTCGGTTACCGTTTTACTGTTATTGTAGGATTTTGATGTATAGATACATGAGAGTGTGATGTGTATTAGTTCGATAGATTAAGTTGGTCATTTGGATGGATTTGGATGTTGTGCTTAAGAATTACGTTGAATTCGGTTTCCGTTTTGCTGTTAATATAGGATTTTGATGAATATATACATGAGAGTGTGATTAGTATTGATTCAATAGATCATGTTGCAAATCATGTTTATTAGATGAGGGTGAATTGGTAATTTGAGTGGATTTAGAAGTTTAGCTTAAGAATTTTGGTGAATTAGGTTACCGTTTTGCTGTTTTTGTAGGATTTTGATGTATAGATAGATACATTACTACATGAGAATTAGGTATTGTGATATTTGGAGATGTTTGTGTGATTTGTATTGGTTCGATATATTAAGTTGCAAATCATGTTCATAAGACAAGGGTAATTTGGTAATTGAACGTATTTGGAACTTATGCTTAAGAATTATGTTGAATTCGGTTTCTGTTTATGTAGGATTTTGATGTATAAATAGATACATGAGAATTAGGTATTGTGATATTTGGAGATAATTATGTAATTTGTATTGGTTCAATAGATTAAGTTGCAAATCATGTTCATTAGAGGAGGGTGATTTGGTAATTTCAATGTATTAGCTTATTTTGTTCTTGTAAATGTAGTGATCCTTTTGATACATAAAGTATTGAGAAACAGGCTGTAGATATATGCAGTTTCCCAGTGAATAAGGCTGTGCCATTATTGTTTATGTATTATATATCATCGAAATCGTTTTAATGCTCAATACATTCACGTTTGATTTTAATAATAAGGAGAATATTCCTTGCAAATTACATTTACAAGGTGTGATGAGCCAGCAATTCTCAGGATAATTACATAGTTGTTGGAGTCTTGAAGACTTCTAAGTTCTAATCTATATTTGTCTTTTCGTTTCTATCGTGTAGGTATATTTGTATGGTGCACATGTGACATCTTGGAAAAACGAGCAGGGAGAAGAGTTGCTTTTTGTCAGTAGTAAGGTGTCCAACTGGTAGATACAGTTATACGCTTAATTACTTATTCCAAATGAATGAGTTACTGATTAATTTCTTCATTTTCGCATGTCATTCATGCCTTTGATTTTGTTCTAGTCTATTTCATGCTTTGATGTTTTGTTTTATCTTGTATATAATTTTGTATGTTTTCTTTCTGCAGGCTATCTTTAAACCTCCAAAGCCAATTCGAGGCGGTATTCCTATATGTTTTCCTCAAGTAAGTAATTCTTTTATCTTTTCTGTTTAGGGATTAATAATTTATTAACGTGATCTCGTGATGCAGTTTTCAAATCTGGGCTCTTTGGAAACCCATGGGTTTGCGAGAAACAGATTTTGGACTTTCGATGATGACCCCCCTCCTCCCCCACCTGATGCCACCAATAAAGTTTTTATTGATTTGATTCTTAGGTCCACTAAAGAAGATTTGAAATTATGGCCTCACAGGTATATCTTACAAAACATACTCCACTCTCAAGCAAGTTTTTTTTTACATTATTTTAAATTGCTCTGTTGTTATATTAGCTTTGAGTATCGGTTGCGGATCACTTTGGGACCCGAAGGAGACTTGTTGTTGACTTCTCGGATTAAAAATACCGGCACCGATGGAAAGCCGCTTACATTTTCAATTGCATATCACAACTATTTCTCAGTTTCCGATATCAGGTAAATTTGAACTTTGATCTCTTATCATTCGGATATCCTTTATTGATTATCGTATAAAGTTTTCCTATAGTTATATTTAAACTTATGTTCATTTAGTGAGGTTCGAGTGGAAGGATTGGAAACATTGGATTATCTTGACAATTGTCAGAAAAGGGAGCGATTTACAGAACAAGGAGATTCAATAACGTTTGAATCAGAAGTAATACTCTTCACCTATTTCTTAACCTCAATTTTCAGTACTTATTTATGGTTAGGGGCTTATGTAGTGAACTATTGTAACCAGGTTGACAGAGTTTATCTCAGCACACCAACCAAAATTAAAATTATGGATCATGAAAAGAAGCGAACATTTGTCATCCGGAAAGAAGGACTTCCAGATGCCGGTGAGACTTTATCTTTGTTTACATATTATTTAGATTAGATGGTTTATTTATCGTTATTTGGTTTTGTAGTGGTGTGGAATCCATGGGATAAGAAAGCAAAGGCTATGGCTGATTTTGGTGACGAGGAGTACAAGCATATGCTCTGTGTCGAGGCCGCAGCAGTGGAAAAACCTATTACTTTAAAGCCTGGTGAAGAATGGAAAGGAAGGCAAGAACTTTCGATGGTCACAAGCAGTTCTACTTCTAAGAACCTTTTCTAAAATGGCTGAACGTCTATGTTATATATACAGGTATGTTACATATTTCAACTACTTTAACGTCGCTTTAATTTATACCCGTAACTGTTACCACTTCCTGAAAAATTAGCTCTAAAAGCACTCCCAAACTAAAATTAATACTGTGAGCCTTATTTAATGCACCCACACCATGCATAAGTTCTGATTTATTCAAAAAATGTTTTCGGTTATGTTTTGGGTATAATTCTAGTTTATTAAAAGCAAATACCTAGTCACATATGGATGTTCAATTGCAATTGCACAATATAGTTGTTACGAACGTACCTCCTTCTAGAGGTGACACTTTCGACCCGATTCTTTATTCTATTCTCAAATTTAGCTTATGAATGGGCTTAGGCTGTGTGTTTCTTAGGGTGTTAGTGACCCATTTCATCCTAAACTGTTTTGACCAGTTATTCAACCCACCCATCTTACCGCCTCTACTTCTAATTTTCTATTTCACCAAATGCAGGTTTTCTCGTACAGTATTTGATTTGGGATACAAGAAAAGGTCTTTATCCTGGTACAACCATATTCATTATATTTTGTTAAATATTATTTGTTTTTCACCGGTGAATATCAACCAAAATAGATACTAAGAAGCATATATATACATGTGTTGTGCGTATGTGCCCAATGTGGTCAAAGTAAGCTCTGTATTCGGATTCTATAAAACTATTGTGGATACCATATACGAGATGGGATATACTAGATGTGGATCATTTATTGAATGGTGAAAAGACTTTATATTGTGGCAATGTTGACCTCTCTACTTATGAATGAGTCAATTTGAGTTGTGTTTTATCGCGTAAATTACATAATGAGTCATTGTGTGTTGTGTTTTATCTCGAACGAGTTGTGTTTTATGTCGAACAAATCAAATGAGTTAAATATATATTTTTTTTAGCTAGATAGGAAACATGTCAAACATTTACGTGGTCAACTTAACTTTTCCTCTACAATTTGATCGTGTACTTGGGAGATCTTCAATTGTGGTTTTATGAAAAAAATTACAAAATATGAAGATGTCCATATAATTGAATCATAGTGATGGAGTGTTTTATTCGTATTTATAATTCTAAATGCATTTTAAAACTTTTGAAAAAAAAGATGCTCATTTATAAACTTTTTATAGGTTTATAGAATAGTGAAAACAGGTTTATAAGTTACTAACGTGACAAAAGTATAAAGTTACATAGTAAGAATGTATAATTTCTTGGTTGAGCAATTTACTTTTGGAGCTTCATAATCCGCTTTCTTCGGGCATCTATTATTTTTTGTGATAATGTTTGTGCGGTCTACATGTCTTCTAATCTAGTTCATCATCAGCGTACTAAACATATTGAAATTGATATTCACTTTGTTCGGGACAAAGTCGTTGCGGGTCATGTTCGTGTTCTTCATGTGCCATCACGTTATCAATATGCTTTTATTTTCACCAAAGGCCTTTCGTTTCCTCTCTTTTCAGATTTTCGTTCCAACTTAAACGTTCGATCTTCTCCCGCTCAATTTGCTAGGACATATTAGATAGTAGTTCTAGATTGTTCTTGATAGTTTAGCCCATCTTTCGCAAAAGGCCCAATTTTTGTATTTGTATCTATATATTGATTATTGATTAATGAGAATAACAACAATTACATTCTAATATCTTTATACCATAAAATATCGTAAAGATTGGCTCCCTTTCCTCGGCACGGCCAACGATTCCAAGCAAAGGAGTATTATACTCTTAATGGTTTGGTGCAACGAATTAACTACAAGCATCGATATCAAATTGTATTATTGATTAGCATTCACTCTTTTTGGAGCATTTGATTAGCTTTCCAACAACATATACTTATATTCAAATTTTTTACAAAATATTTTCCTTTCCGTAAAGCAGACGTTAAATGAGTTTAAGCTAGTTTATATAAATCGAACTTGAATCTTATTTAAAAAATCTCTAATGTTCACTACTTAATGTATCATCCCTAATCAATAAAGATAAAATGTTTATTTGAAGTCGTTAATTTATTATCTCATATCAGCTCATTGAAAAAGTAAGATTCGACTATTTCACATGCTTGACTCTATTCTAATTGTCTACTGTGACAACAGGCCATTTACAATTTTCTAAATTAAGCATACACATTCTCTTACTTTATCAAATTGTATTAATTTATGTTACGTGTTTAAGTTTTTAAGATGGAAAAGCTATCTTTTTTTCTTCTATAAGTAATGCTTTCATATTCGATAAATTAAGCATACACATTATATATATTGCGAGATGTATAAGCTTTGCTTAACCACAAAGCTATTAAAACAAGCGTTTTAGGTCCCAAAATTTTAAAGACCCAATCAGAGTATGTATAAGTTTTATTTTTTGTTTCCTACTTTTATTGATATAATTAGTATTACATTTGTAAGGGAAATTTGCATCAAAATGTAATCTAACATGGACACTTAAAATAGAGTTTGAATGAATTAAAGATAAAAAAAATAAATTTTCTATACGAAAAACTAAATAATTTTTATCGCCTTAATTTTTAAGTCTTAATAAAAAGTTAACCACTCAAAACCTCTAACCGCCTCTGAAGCATTATATATTTAATTGACACATTGATAGATTACCATGTCATAAGAGTTGATAATAATTCATTATTGCTACCCAGCCACTTTTAAACACTTTTTATCTAAAGGCTCCCGCTATACCATACATATATTTCTTTTATGAGGTAGTATATTATTGTCCTACGATAGCGTGGTAAAAAATAAAAAATTGAATCGTAAATTTATGTTTATGTAGATTTTATTTATTATGAGAAAAATAATGTTATACGTCTAATACATATATATTTTTACATTTATGCTCATGTTGTTTATAATTATAATAACATATAACATATTTACTTTTATACACATGTTTTGATATTTTGTATTAGGAGATTTTAGAATAACAATAAGGTAAATCATAATCCAAATTGAACGATTCTATAAATAAATTATAATTATATTTTTTTTTAGTAGAAATGGAATAAAAGAGAGAATGTAATTTTGTATTGTAAAATGGTGTAAAATAAAAATAATCTTTGATGACATCATCAATATGATCTAACAGCTGACATCAAAAGAGTTAACCCATCCAAAGTACCTTACTTTGTCATGTGACATTTAAGGCTTATCTTTTATTATATATTAAAGATAATGTATTATTAATGAAATATATGTAAATATAAATTATAAATATATTATGAGAAACCGCCTTTCATCTATATAACTGGTAGGCCGTACATACTAAACCCTAAAAATCCATTCTACATATACACTAGCCAATTAGGTAGTGTATATGTCCCATTGGTAGGAGGTTGTTCTCCCCTATCTTGGGTTCGAGCCTCCCTATGGGGTTTCCTCCTTAGGTGAATATTAGGAGATATGTAACTAACTTTGGTGTAAGGTTCGTGGGTCGCATATTGCCCAAATGGATGTAACTGTGGCCCCGAATCACTAACATTGTCGTTTAAAAAAAAAAAATTAGGGAATTTAATGCTCATATTGAACTGGAAATAATAAAAGTAATAGTAAAATTGTTTTATATATTTATGGTACTCCGAAATAAAAAGGATAAAAGGAAAAGAAATACAAAATAGATGACACAACTATGGTCACGATTGTTTAGGGCGAGAAGAGGCACAATAAAAGAAGCGTGCAACAATGGTGTCGCCAAAGTGCGAAGATAATAGGCACATAACAAGAAGAAAATAAAGTAGAAAAGAAAGTAATATATATCTTGTTAACCGAATTCGTGTTTTAGTCAATTAAGTAAGTAATCTATTAATTAGAATTAGGATTAGTTTAATTATTTAAGTTTCTAATTCGTATCAAACTAGAATTCCAATCAATTAGGAACTATGAAATTTCTCCCTCACCTATATAAAGGGTGAGGGAGGAGGATTGATATTGGTACTGTTTCCTTTTTCCTTTATACGAATTTCATAATTCGACATACCTTTTCTATTGTTTCTTTCTCGTTTTTTGATTTCCTTATCTCCAACTCATAGCTTCAAAGTTTCCGCAATTCTTCTTTGGTTTGTTGTTGAGGTTAAATATTCCAACAGATCTATTACAATATATCCGTTTGGACAGGATATAAGGTAGAGAGAAACAAGAAAGTCACTACACGTACTATAGAGCGACTAAAACATGAGTTCTCAAGTGTTTCAAAAGGTGCTTTCAATCACGATTCCTAGCAGCTTCAACATATTATCGACTTTAATTTGTTTTCTTAAAATTAAATTAATCTTAAGTTATATATATATATATATATATATATATATATATATATATATATATATATATATATATATATATATATATATATAGGATAAGGTTCTTATAAACCAATATTTAAAGTAAATTAAGTAAAAAAATATGAAAAAATAATTTATAATATGTGTAATTTTGTATTATGTTTATATATTCCATTATAACAAACTTAAAAAAAACAAGTTTTGATATGCATCAAAATATATGTTGTTTAGTGGCTGTGCATCAAATTCATTGTTTTTGTGCAGTAAATATTCAAATTTGATGCACAACGATAAAACTACCCATTTTTTGATGTACAACAAAACTTCGTTTTTTAAAGTTTGATATATGGTTAAAATGAACGATAATCCAAAATATCTAACGTTATAAATTATTTTTTAATTTTTTTTTACTTATTTTACTTTAAAGTTTGTTTTACAAGAACCAACCTCTATATATATATATATATATATATATATATATATATATATATATATATATATATATATATATATATATATATATATATATATATATATATATATATGGTGGAGTTTTATGTAAAAACAACCTCAATTATAAAAACGATAAAAGCACAAAAAATATATTAAAATGAACAAATAAATCATCAAAATACATTTTTTTTTTAGATTTTCTTTGAGAGAATTCTAATTAAAATAACTTTGAGTAACTTTTTTTTTTCGAACTTAGATGCATTTTTTCAAGTTGATGCATTTTTCATAAAATTGATGTATTTTACCCAATTAGATTTAATTTTATCATAAAAAGATATAAAATACATTTAAGATAATATTTTATTCAAAAAGGTTAAGAAAAAATTAGATGCAATTTTTTTTATAATTTTTTGAACTTAGATGCATTTTTTCAAGCAGATGCATTTTTCATTAAAATGATATATTTTATCCAATTTAGATGTATTTTAATCATAAAAGAGATATATAATAAATTTAAGATAATAAAAGTTCAAAAAAACGTTAGGTAAAATTCTAATCTATATTAGATACATTTTTTTACCAAAAAAAAAAATCATCAAAAGTATATTAAATGGGTGCTCATTGAAAAGATAATTAAATGATTGTTCTAATGGTATAATTAGTTTTTCATAAAAGCTATTTATACTTTAGATATGTTAATTTAAAGTTTTGATTTTTATTAAGTGGATTTTGGGTTTGTTTTTATATTTTGGTTTGTTTTTTACATGATCCCGTTCACATATATATATATATATATATATATATATATATATATATATATATATATATATATATATATATAGAGAGAGAGAGAGAGAGAGAGAGAGAGATGTTCTTATAAAACAATAATTAAAGTAAAATAAATAAAATAAATAAAAAAATAATTTATAATATGTATAATTTTGTATTATATTTATTTATTCAATTATAACAAACTTTAAAAAAGCAAGTTTTGATATGCATCAAAATATATGTCGTTTAGGGGTTGTGCGTCAAATTCATTGTTTTTCTGTAGTAAATATTCAAATTTGATACACAACAATAAAACTACCATTTTTCGATGTACAACAAAACTTCGTTTTTTAAAGTTTGAGATATGGTTAAAATGAACGATAATCCAAAAATTCTAACGTTATATATTATTTTTTAATTTGTTTTTACTTATTTTACTTTAAGATTTATTTTATAAGAACCTCTCTCTCTCTCTCTCTCTCTCTATATATATATATATATATATATATATATATATATATATATATATATATATATATATATATATATATATATATATATATTGTGACAACTCGTCTTTTCGAGTTATTATTCTTTACCGATATTTATTCTTTTATTCGCAATGATTTGGACCCTTGCATTTCGCTTTATATTTACTCACGTTTTGCATATTTGAGTCGGGTTTATATGTTTTATATACTTTGTCTCTCGAGACGGAAGCTTTAGAATCACCTAAGTGCCTAATATCTAGTATACTCGCGTTATTAAAGTATGGTGTTTACGCCATAATCGTCGGTTAAGAAAATCATAATTCGAAATTTCATTACAAAGTTAGTCCTCTAACTTAATCTGTTACAAAGTTAGTCCTTTAACGGAGAACTAACGGAATCTGTTACAAATCTGGTCCTTTAACGAAAAGATAACGGAATGGTCCAAAAAGTCCCCGGTGCGCAGCACCTAGGCCAAATTCGGCTAAACTCCAATTTCGACTTTGTGGTCAATTTCTTGAGGTTCTACAACTCCTTTTCACGTGATTTCTTCTGCAAACTCCCTCATTTGGGTAGGTTAGATCCATTTGTGGATCTCTAAGCATGTAGAGACCATTTCTCTTTCCAAATTTCCAACTTTTACATTCAAACTTGTATCACTTTTGTCACTCAATTCTCTCTTCACACTTGTCTCATATTCTCTCAAACTTTCCAGAGAATTGAGACCTTTTACACTAGTGTATTGAAGAGGAATTCAAGCTAGGAAGTCCACAACTTCCTCACTCAAGAGTTCCATAACAAATTCATCCATTTCGGTAAGTGTTTTCTTAAGAGTTTTCTTCATTTCTTTCTCTTTTCTTCCATTAAACTTAGAGTTTCTAACTCATAATCATTTTCCTTTACTCTACCAAGTTTGCTTCCGGTGATTTTCCATGAAGATGAAGGGTTTCGGTGACTTCCTTTGAAGAAAACATTAATTCGGTTTTGGGTATGTAAACTCTCCGAATTTTCTATATTTCTTTCTTCATTTGAACATCTCTAACATTCTCCTATTCATGTGTGAAATGGAAGTTTTGGTATTCTCTACAAATACCTTCGGAGTTACTACTTTTCGGAGAGAACTCCATATTTTGTTTTGGTAAGAAAGTTTCCTTCGAAAAACCTTTATTTTTCTCTTCTTTACAAGACTTGTACTAATGATGGATTTTTGGTATTTTGGAGCTCCTTACCTCCTCACCACCATCATCAAAGTCTCCTCCTTACCGAAGTACTTGCAAGATTTCAACTACGACACGTCTTGCGGGTGAAATCGGTAAAATATTCTTAATCTCTTATCTTTTCATTTCATCACTTTTAAATTCGGTTTTAAGCCTTGAAAATGGTTAGGTTAACATATTAGACCAACACCAATCGATCTCAGAAACTTTGGACTTAAAATGAATAAAATATGTAAAGATAAGATATTTACCGAAATTAACATATCTTATGATAAATATATGTAAAACCACACATTTAGACATATATGACACTTGGTAAATGCTAAATGAACCTAAACTAACATTTTATCAGTTTACACTTTCGCCTAAAAACGTCAAACGAAACAGTTAGCAACAAAAACGTAAAATTCGTTTTCGGGAAACACCCCGGTGCGCAGCACCTACTCCCTGGTGCGCAGCACCGGGGGTCTGATCTTCAAAAATGTCATTTTTGTTACTTTCCGACTTAGACTCGTAACGTGTTTTGACTCAAAACTTATAACAGTAACTTATTATGTATAAAAGTATCATATAAGTCAAATTAACGTCTTTGGACTCAAAGACATATCGCAATCTTAAACTTTATTGAGGATATTTAAACAAACGTTTATCTTACTTTTACGGAAAATTGTTTAAAACCGTTCTAAATCATTTTACTCTATTGTTTTAAAATAAAGGAAATTTTACTCTTAAAGTGTCAAGTTAACTTCCATTCTATAAATCGTTGACTTTGACTTTTATTCACAATTGTTGACTTTTGACTAATCTAAATCAACATCTCTAATTTTGACTTTTCCTTCCAATCGTTGACTTTGACTTTGACCAAGTCAACACCTTTGACTTTGACCAAGTCAACATCTTCGACGTTGACTTTGGTCAATCTCAATAAACTTTGGTAACAGTATTCCTTTCAACTGATGTTCCTGGTAGTCATTCGTTGGGCTCGGAATGTTATTCCTTTCTAATAGTCATTTATGACGTGAAACTTATCGATATTTTCCCATCGTCCCTATCGACGCGGAACATCGTCACCTTGAACCGTCATCACGACTCGACTTGGAAATTGTTGGAATACTCAAATAAATCTTAAACTCTAAACTTAACCGACAAGGATAAACCGAACTATGTTATTGAGATACTTAGACTTGTTATATTGATTTAGGGCACTTAGGCGGCGGATTATTAGCTTCATATTGATTATTACCCGAACTCTTGCCGAGCTTATTTTGTGAGTTATTCGTAGCCCCTTTTCTCTTACTACTTTTGGGCTGGAAAGCGTATTTTGAACTGTTTAAATGAATGTATATCTTGTATGCCTAGTGTATCAGTATCACCTCAGATTAGATGGTTCATAGGCTTGGTTAAGCCCCCCTTATGCACTTGTTAGCTTATTGCCCACGGTACATATATATAGATCTATATGGGATCGGCCTACCCTCATTGCTCAATAGGACATCCCTATGAGTGGATGTTATGACCGTATGATTATTACCTTTGGTTTACCATCACCTTAGGACAGGGGATACAATGTGGTCAGGTTCAGTGTATGCTTAATCTAGGTATCTATACTCACACTTAGGTTATGATTCAAGATATACTATTTGAAACTTATCATATTTATCAAATCTTTTATTGGGTCAATTCTATTTAAATATTGCGAATAATTCACCAACATTGTGTTGATGTCGTTTTTAACGCTTTTTCAGGAGTTTGAGGATTTATTTTGATCATGCCTTGCTTATTTTGGGATCATCTATTTATTTTATTTGGAATTTACTATGTTGATGAAATTCATTTATGATCCATCTTATGACATTGATTTGTATTTGTATTTGACGTTTGGTCACTTTTGACTTTGTATTGTATTTGATAAACCTTTGGCATGATTAATATATTCCGATGTTTTGTTTATTGGTTGTAAATGTTGTAATCCTTGACTCTTGATATCTTTAACTGGAACACTTTGCGTTCCGCTTTTAGCGGGGTGTGACATATATATATATATATATATATATATATATATATATATATATATATATATATATATATATATATAGGGGGAAGTGAATATGGGGCTGTTACACATGTAAGCTTACATGCGAAACTCATTAAAAACTATGTCGTTTTGTGATTTAAATGTTTTTCAACGCTTGATTTGTCATATATTCATCAAGGGAGAGGTGATCCCCAAAATGCATGGGGTCATTGTTTATTATGAAGAAGTTATAAAAAGTGACTTCGATAGATGCCTAGTGATGGCAAAAAAACTTATATTTTTGAAATACACGATTAATGAAGAAAAAGATGTGAATAGATACAAATTTGTAAAGTTAGTTAATAAATATGATTAAAATTATTTAGATTTGAAGAATTTTTAACAAAACGACATATTTTTTGATGAGTTTTGCATGTAAGCTTACATGTGTAACAACCCATATTCACTTTTCCCATATATATATATATATATATATATATATATATATATATATATATATATATATATATATATATATTTATATATATATATAGACTGATTAATGCGAGAACTCTTATTTCTGCGAGAACTCTCGAAAAAAGTGTCAATTAACTTGTAATTATGTCCATTGACATGTAAAAACTATTGAATGTTAAAAATCTAGTAAAAATATAAATTAAAAATTAAAAAAAAAAGTATGAAATCAAGCGTATTTTGAATTGTTCACATGTGAACGTATTTTTCAAAAATGAGTATTTATGTATGAACACAATTTTGTTACGCTATTTTATATATTGTTTTTTAGTTTTTTACGTTTATATTTACTTGATTATTAATCTCAAAAGAGTCTAAATGTGAATGAACAAAATGAAACGTGATTTAACACTTTTTGTGAAAGTTCTCGCATTTCTCGCAAAAAAAATAAAGTTCTCGCATGAACCATTCACTATATATATATATATATATATATATATATATATATATATATATATATATATATATATATATATATAATTTAATTTACAAATATATATAAATTTGAATATAAATATAAATATAAAGAATAAAGAAGAATACTATAAAGGGTAATAGAGGATGATTTGATAAATGTTTTATATAATTAGAAAGAAAAAGCTACATTATCTTGATTTTTATTTGACGTATTGAAACTTGTTTACCACAAATATAGAGTAACAAAAGTACTAAACATTCAATCACTTTAATTAAAAAAAGGTAATTTCTTACTTATTGAAAAAGTAACCTGTTAAAAGTGATGGTGATGTTTCGATAAATGATAATTTGACGATAAGATGGTAAATGATTAGATTATTTGAAGGTTAATGAAAAAAATTAATATTAACCGCCATAAATTTCCAAATAAAAAGAATATTAAATTATGCTCCATGTATAAACCTTGTATTTAACTAACAAACTGTTTTAACCCATAGTTTTGTAGTTACAAATTGTTACCAAGAGAATATTAGGTAGATCCGTGACCCCTAGAGAAAATTGGAATGTTGCATCATATCATAAACCTAATCTAAATTAAAAATATTAAAAAAAAAATTAAAATGAAAACAATTATTTTTATTTATTTAGAAAAACTTGTTACATGTTTATGGCTGATTTGATACATAGTTTAATCTATATTGACTTGATAACATTAAATAAAAGAGATTGAAGTTTAAAAGAAGTTTATGACATATATATTTGTACTTTAGACAATGACTATTACATCGACACTAACAAAGATTCAAACAATCAGATGAGAACTTTTTGTGTTGCGACACCGGAATATCACAATTACAGTGGGGTAGAAGGTTCGGATCCGGAAGAGTTGATCCGAAGAAGACCTTCAGCCTAGTCCTTATCTTCAATCTTAAACTATCTGCACAAGTAAGCAACACACGAGTAAACGTAGCGGGGATGATCCCCTGGTTTACCTCGGGCGTGAGAGTAAGATTTCGAAGAGTAAGGGTAAACAAATAAAGTAAGAGTGTAGAATGTATGTGAACGTTCCCCTTGAAGTGAAGTGTGAGCTTGGAATTTATAGGCCTTGAGTTTCGGATAATAGCGTGCTCTTAGTACAATACATTGTTTATCCTAAAGGTATTCCGAGGTATTGTACTCTTTGTCGAGAGGTCATCCTTCGGCCTCCTGGTCTTTAAGATGTTCTTCGGATAATAGATGTTGTTTAGATTCCTTTTATCAAAGATTGTGCCCAGCTTAGTAGGACCTTCGGCGTACCATCGGTTGGCCGATAGACTTCCATCGGCCAGCCGATGGTACCTCATCAGCCCCCCTAGTCCAGTATTACGTAGTTAAGACTATGTAATGCTTGACTAGAAGAAAAATAAAGTGTCTTGATTCCTTCGGGTGTTCTTTCGGTTAGCTGGAGTACGTCTCTTTAGTTTTTTCGGAAATTAGTAACTGTCCGCCTATTTAGGCGGGATAATTAAGTTTTATCTTGGGCGGGAAGTTTTTTCAAACCATGGTAATTAATGCTTGTGCCACCTGTCGCTACGCCATTGGCCGAGAGAGGCGGTGGGATTAGACGCGCGTCCCATCGTCTGACTTACACTTCCCTATAAATACCCCGTTTTTACCCCATTTGTAACTTTTTTCTACCGATTTCTCTTTTTCACCCTTAACTGTGTGTTTTTCTTCCTTCAATCTTCTTTCGTTTTCTTCTTATTTCTTATTTTCGCCATGTCGAAGCGAGATAAAGAAAACCTTCGGAGGTGCTTTACTACTTTGACTCAAGAATATCTTGACGCCTTTTTGGAAAGGTATGCCATTGGTGAAGGATATGGCGCCGTTCTTCCGGGCCCGAACGACACGATATTAGATGCGCCTCCTGGGAAGATAGGCATATACGCTGAATGGTTTGAGTTTTCAAACCTCCGACTTCCATTCTCCAGGCTTTTCCTGGAGTTTTGTGAATATTATAAACTCATGCCCACACAACTGAACCCCCTCGGGGCTTTGAGACTTGCTTGTTTCGAAGTTCAAAGTTGGGCTCTTGGTTATGAGCCTTCGCTCAATCTTTTTCGGACATTTTACAAGTTGGGGAAGCCGGCGACTGGTTTACTATTGACAAAAGGAGAAAACCTAGCCCCGCTTGTTCATCCGGAGCTCCTTCCGGCCGTAAGAACTGGAAGACCAAGTTTTTTTATGTTAATGTCGGCGTGGCTCCCATCCGGATGAGATGGAAGCATAAGGATGAGTCTGTTGCGGATGACCAAGTTAAACAGGGAGTTGTTCCGGCTGCTGCTCTCTTGGCCTTCACAACTCATAAGATAGAGTGTCGGACACTGCCGGAACATGTGTTGGTGATGGCTGGTGTAAGTCGGAATTGGACGTCTAATATCAGCAAGCCTTGCTTACAGTTGAATGACCGAGGTACGTCGGGTAGTCGTGTTCCTTCTACCGGTAGTTCCCTGCTGATCCTTATTTTGACTTTTCTTTCTTTTTTGCAGATTTGCCGCTAATAGACTTTTTGGAAATGCCTGATTGGGATGGAGTCAAGTATATCTCTCGCAACATAGCTGAAGGTGAAGCGACCTGGTTAGTCCGGATGAATTCCCGGGTGGTACATATGTCTACAAACGAACTCCCCCCCCCCCCCCCCTTATACCGATGCTGATGCAGTTTTTCCAGCGGGCTATACAATGAGAGATCCTTCGGATGAAGATTTTATTCAGCCGGCCCCTGGGACCATTATGGGTAGTGGAAGTCATCCGGCCAAGAGTGGTAACAATACTATTCCCTTGCTTTTCAATGCTTTGTTTGCAAAGACATCATCTTCTGCGGGAAATGCAGCTGCTAGGAAGAGGAAGACTACTGATTGGTTCGCCCTCGGTGGATCGTCTGAGGAACCGAGGGTTGAGGATGTTGAAGGTGGGGTTTCCGGGGAAGAAGATGCACCGAAAGTTGAGGTGCCAAAGAAGAAGAAAAAGATTTCTGTTTCTGCCAAGAGTTTGGTCATCAGGGAAAGGGAAAAGGACCAACAACCCGAGATTCCGGAGGCAGAAGAGGCCGATACTTCTAGGCCTGGAGAGAAGAACAAGGAAGCTGCCACTTCCGTCTTTCGGGGTAAGTTTGTCATCCTTGAAAGCTCAGAGGAGGGAGATGCTTCGCTAAATGGTACGAAGTTCTATCGGAATCCCCCCTCTTGCGAGACTTCTTCCGAAACAAGAAGAGCTCTAGGACTGATAGTTGATGATGATTTCTCGACAGGTCCTCATACTGATCCGGAAGTGGTCACTTCTAATCCGGAACAGGTTGTTGAGGAAGCAAGTGCTGGTGCTGATGATATGGGTGAGAAACCCTTAGAAGATATTTCTTCGGCTGTTCCGATGGATGAGGGGAATGAGGAGCTTGTGGCTCCTAAGTTGGTTGATGAACCTCTGCAACAGACCTATTCAGGGGTTATGCTGGAGCAGGAGGATATGGGTTATCAACCTGCGTCGCCGAAAGATTTAACTAATCAGCCTACATCCTTAATTGTATCTCAACCGGAACGGAGTGAGAACTTGATGGACGAAACTTCTACTCAAGTTTCGGTGGATAAGACAGAAGGTACTTTTCTTTTTTCGGGCATCGTTCGACCTTCTCCTGTTTCAGAGTTGGCTGGGTCTTCCGCCCGGACTCGAATCTGGGTGAAAGGTAGGAACTTGATGCTTTTATGTGTTTCTTTTACTAACTTTCTTTCGACCATTTACTGATCTTCAGTTATCCTCTTCCAGGTGATCAGAGGGTAGTTGAACACACGGAGGACGCCAATGTTCATTCTGAAGGTGATAATTCGGATACAGAATCCGAAGGTTTGGGTGCTGCTTTGGCCGGGACATCATTTGTTCCGACAATAAGCAAGATAAAGTGTGGGGACCTCTTCCAAGCAAAATCTTACGAGATCAATCGGGATCTTGTTGACAATCTTGCTACTCCGGCTGAGACTCTTCGCCTGGGGAAACTTGGAAATGTCCAGGTGGGCCGCGAGTTCGACTTTGCTCTTGCCTCTCTAAACGTCATTGGTCCTGACCTCCGACGCCGAATGGAATCATCGGCTCGGGAAACGGAAGAGCAGAGATTCCGAGCCCTAAGTCTTGAAGGTAAACTTGCTTTGGCAAAGAAGGATCTGGCCGAAGCTCTTGATAGAAAAAGACATTATCGTGAGAGGAGCCAGCGTCTGTCGAAGGAGGTAGAGACAATGAAAACTTCTTCCTCTCAACTTACCCAATCTACTGTCAGGGAACTTACTGACAAGTTGAAGAGTGAGCACCAAGTTGAGATGGACAAGCTGAGGGACATACTGAAGGCCAATTATGAGGCTGCCATAGCCAACTTGAAGACGGAACATGAAACCGCTATGGCCGAGACTCGGGCCCAGTATGATATCAATGGCGATGTGCTCCGGTCTTTGGAAGAACGGTTGAGGAAACAAGATTCTGAGTTAGCTGTACTTCGCTCGGACAGAAGTTGGTTGGTAACAACGGGTCCGAAGCATGTCGTTAAGAAGCTACACTCTAGTCATGAGTACTCCCGTCCCCAAGAGAACATTCGGGTGCTTAACTACAGACTTGGGTGTCATGATGGCTTGGTTGCTGGTGTTAACCTTGGCCGTCTGAAGCAGAAACCTTCATCTTCTCCATTCTTCAACTCTGCTGCTGCTTCAGAGCTGGAGAAGGCCATGGCCGATGCTTCAAATCTTGATTATCCCTATCTTGAAGCACTGTCAGCCACTGATGGTTCTCCTCTAGAAGATTTTCAGGCTGTTGAGCCTGCTGTGGGTCCTCCTTCGGATGAGGAGTGAAGCCTTTGTATTTTCTTTTGCTATGTATCAATGAAACATGTCTTCGACCTGTGAAGATATGTTTCCACAAACAAGTTATTATAAATATAATTTTCAGTTGCTTGTTTAGTTTCCGGATTCACTTGCATTTTTTATTTACTTGTTGTGTTTTAGTATGTTGTTTAAATGCTTCGGGTGAATCCCCTTTGAATTTTTCATCCGGAGTCAGGTCTGAAACTTATTAAGATTAGTTTCATCTTATCATTCGGAGTTAGGTCCGATACTTATTGAGGTTAGGCTCAATTTATCATTCGGAGTTAGGTCCGATACTTATTGAGGTTAGGCTCAATTTATCATTCGGAGTTAGGTCCGATAGTTATTGAGGTTAGGCTCAATTTATCATTCGGAGTTAGGTCCGATACTTATTGAGGTTAGGCTCAATTTATCATTCGGAGTTAGGTCCGATACTTATTGAGGTTAGGCTCAATTTATCATTCAGAGTTAGGTCCGATATTTATTGAGGTTAGGCTCAATGATTGTCGAATCTCATCCTTATTTTTTCTTAGACTATCTGAATTAGTTGTATGTTCAAACACTTCGTCAAGTGACCTGAACATTCATTCGAATAGTACTAGTAGTAAAATGAAGGGAAAAACTGGCCTTGAAAGCCATTCATTCATAATAATAAAAGAGAAAAAAGGTTACATTACACACTATCGGCTAACGATAGTACTTTCGAAGGTTCATGGCATTCCATGTTCTGGGTTTTGGAGTACCGGCCATGTCTTCCAGTTCGTATGCTCCATTACCCTTATCCTTGATCACCTTATACGGACCTTCCCATTTTGGCCCCATTTTTCCTTCGTTCTCCTGCCGACTTGCTTCATTCTTTCGGAGGACCAAATCACCTTCTTTCAGCACCAGCTTCCTTACCTTCCTATTGTAAGTCTCTTCAATTTTTTCTTTGTACTTGGCTTCTCGAACTGATGCTGCATTTCTTCGTTCTTCCAACAATACCAGATTGAGTCGGATCTCTTCTTGATTAGTCTGCTCGTTTTCAGATGTCATCCGGTGACTTGGCATTCCTACTTCGGCTGGGATGACAGCTTCGGATCCATAAGTCAGGATGAAAGGTGTTTCGCCAGTGCTTGTTTTCTGGGTGGTTCGGTGTGCCCATAACACATGGGATATTTGATCCACCCAGTCCGTTCCTTCTCTTCCCAACCTTGCCTTTATTCCGTCGCCGATACTTCGGTTAATTCTTTCAACCTGGCCATTGCTTTGCGGATGTGCTACCGAAGTAAAGGTTTGTTTGATTTTCATTTCGCTGCACCATCGTCGCAACGGGTTGTCCGAGAACTGCTTACCATTGTCTGAGATTAATTCATTCGGCAGTCCGAACCTACACACGATATTCTCCCATACAAATTTCTGCACTTGTTTTCCGGTAATTCGGACGACAGGCTTCGCTTCGACCCACTTCGTGAAGTAGTCTACTGCCACAATCAGAAATTTCATTCCCCCTGTCCCCGTTGGAAATTTGCCAACAATATCGATACCCCACTTTTGGAAGGGCCACGCCGATAGTATTGACACCAGGTTGTGCTTTGGGAGCCTCGGTATAGGTGCATGGATTTGGCAAGAATCACACTTGCGAATTACTTCGATGGCATCAAAATGCATTGTAGGCCAAAAATATCCCAATCCAGTAATCTTCGAGACCATGCTTCGCGGTCCGGCATGCAATGGTCCTAAACAACGAAGCAATGGTGAAAGTGGGTGCTTTCGATAGAGTGTGGTACCTTTTATCACGTAATTCGGTGCTTTCATCCTGATCTTTCGCGCTTCATTCGGATCCTGTGGCAAACTTCCCTCCTGTAGGAACTTGAGGATCGGCGTCATCCAAGTGATTCCTTCGTCTTCGACGATCATTAATGTTTCTTTCGGGTTAGCTATTGCCCGTTGATCTTGTGTTTCCACCATCACCTCCATTGTGGTGTGTCCGAATGCTATTGACGCTAGGGTATCAGCGACTTTGTTCTTCGTTCTCGAAACTTGTTCGATTGTACATGACTGAAAAGTGGCCATCAAACTCTTTGCCCTCTCTTTATATTTGTTCATCCGGTCCTCCTTTGCTTCATACGTTTCATTGATTTGGTTGGCCACCAACTTTGAGTCCACTTTAACCTTCAAGTGTTCTACTCCTTTTCCTTTGGCTTTTTGTAATCCGGCCAACAGGGCCTCATACTCGGATTCATTATTTGTGTTATCAAAACCAAAACGAATGAAGAATGAGAACTCTTTCCCTTCCGGGCTAATAAGAAGAATCCCGGCTCCTGAACCTTCTGAGCTGGAAGATCCATCAGTGAACAGACACCAAACTTGGTCTTTCCCCTGACTCTTTCCTTCGACATTGGACTCTGCCGGCCTCTTCCTCTTCTTGTTCTTTGTGGGCTGCTCATCGTTTGCTTTTCTCAGAACAGTGTCTCTAGGAATAACCTCGTCAGGGACTTCGGCTATGAAATATGCAAGAACTTGTCCCTTGATAGATGTCCTGGGGACATATTCTATATCGTAGCTTCCCAATTCAATGGCCCACTTTGTAAGTCTTCCGGCCGTTTCCACATTCCTTAAGATTTGCTTTAATGGTTGGTCAGTGATCACTCGGATTCTATGGGCTTGAAAGTATCTCTTCAACCTTCGGGAGGTATAAACCAAAGCTAGCGCTATCTTCTCTATCTGTGTGTAGTTGTTTTCGGGACCTTGTAGCACCTTGCTAACAAAGTAGATAGACATTTGTTCTCCTTCTCTTTCAGCCAACAGAGCCGAACTAATGACTTCGGTCGTTGCTGATAAATACAGGATCAAGGTTTCTCCTTCCTTCGGCGCAGTCAGAGTGGGAAGCGCCATTACAAACTTCTTTATCTCCTGTAAGGCTTTTTCGGCTTCTGGTGTCCACCGAAAATCACCCTTCTTTACACAATTCTTTAGCGTTCGAAAGATTGGCAATGATCTTTCTGCTGACTTCGAGAGGTATCGTCCCAGGGCTATGACCTTTCCATTTAGACTTTGGACTTCTTTCATGGTCCTTGGGGACGATATTCCTTCGATATCCCGAACCTTCTCAGGATTTGCTTTAATACCCTCTGGAGTGACGATATGACCCAGGAATTTGCCCTCTTCCATCCCAAAAGAACATTTCTTTGGGTTAAGCTTCATATTTATTCTCCGGAGGTTCGCGAACGTCTCTCGGACGTCTTGGATCATTACTTCCTCGGATGTGGATTTTATGACTAGGTCATCAACATAGGCTTCCAAATTTCTCCCTATCTGCTCCGAGAAAGCTTCGTCTATCAGTCTTTGATAAGTAGCTCCGGCGTTCTTCAGACCGAAGGGCATTTTCTTGTAGCAGAAGATTCCCATATCGGTGTGGAAAGCCGTCTTGTCCTCGTCTTCTTTAGCCATTTGTATCTGATGGTATCCCTTGTACGCATCCAAGAAGCATTTGAACCTGAAACCCACCAACGCTTCTACCTTCAAATCCACTTCCGGTAATGGATACGCGTCTTTCGGGCAAGCATCATTGAGATCCTTGAAATCGACACACATTCTCCATGTATTATCACCTTTCCGAATCATGACCGGATTTGCTACCCAGGTTCGATACCGGACTTCGCGGAGGATACCAGCTTCAGTCAACTGTTTAACTTCTTCACAAGCAGCTCTACTTCGATCAGGTGCTAGACCTCGTTTCTTCTGTACTATCGGGCTTTTTCCCTTCTGGATAGCTAGCTTATGTTCGGCTAAACCCCTGGGTACTCCCGTCATGTCTGAGGGTTTCCAAGCAAAGACGTCCCTGCTTTGTCGGAGGAGTGTGATGAGTTTTTCCTTGCCCTCCTTGGTGAACGTATCTCCAATCATAACGGTTTGTTCCGGGTGATCCGGATGAATGATAATCTTTCCCAGTTTGATTTCCCCTTCTTCCTTCTGCAATATTCTCTCAATTTTTTGACACTCCAACACTTTGTGAGCTTCCGGACGTATTTCGACTATTCCTCCGGGTGTAGGAAATTTCATAAGAGAGTGGGCTGTCGAAACGACGGCCCGGAGCTTGGCTATTCCGGGTCTCCCGATAATGATGTTATATGGGGAGTGGGCTCGGACTACGAGGAAATCGATCTCCACGGTTCGAAACTTATTTTCATTTCCAATGGTGAAGGGTAGTCGGATTTGACCTATCGGTTTCACGGCCTCTCCGGAAAATCCAACTAAGTACTGGGAACATCTTTCCATCCTGCATTGTACCTCGGGATCCAACTCTAGAAAACAACGCTCAAAGAGTATTTCCGAAGCACTTCCATTGTCAATGTATATTCTATGGACCGTTTGGTTTCCAATATCTCCTACCCCAACCATCGGATCAGTGACCCCCCTAGAGGTATTGACCGGAGGAAAAGACATATCCTGCATCATCCAGGACTCTACTATTTCGTCACGGAGCTCGCTGCTTTCCCCCTTACAGAAAACCATTTGTATCTCTTTCCCTTTCGCTGGACCCTGTTTCTTTTGGCCACCCTGTTTGATTCCTTCCATCAGATGGTCCAATTGTCCAGTTCTTACGGCCTCTTCAATCTGCTTCTTTAATTGAAAACAATCGTTCGTGTAGTGCCCTTTGTCCCGATGGAACTCACACCATCGGTCTAAGAATCTTTTATCAGGGGTACCTACCAAAGGTGCCGGAGCAGCGAAGTGAATTCTTCCTTTCTCGGTAGCATAGATCTCGCCGGGTGTTTTGTTGAGTTCAGTGAAGTTTATTTGTCGTCGAGATTCTCCGGAAGAGACGAAAGGAGAGGCACGAACAAGTCCCCGTCCGAACCTTCTTTCGTGACTACCGGGAGAAAAGCTTTTCCGGTTTGGGGAAGACCTCCATGGAGGACTTGCAGCGGGGGATACCATTTTCGGCCCCTTCCGGGATGCAGCTGTGCTAGCCTCGACATATTGTCTCGAAGCTTCTTTCCCATTCAAGAATCTTTTAACACGTTCCATCATTTCATCTACTGTGACTGGAACTCGGGCATTGAGCTTTGCAATGAGGTCCGGTATCCGGATTCCCTCCATGAATCCTGATACTTTCAGCATATCGTCTCCTCCTTTAATCTGCAGAAGTTCCCGCTTCCATCTTTCTACAAAATCCTGGAGACTCTCGTTCTCCCTTTGCTTGATTTTAGCAATATCTGTCGGACCTCGTGTATACCTATGCTGCTGCATGAAGTAAGTTTCAAACTTCTTCTTCATTTCCTTGAAACTGTCTATGCTTTCCTCTGGCAGTTCCCCGAACCAGACTCTCGCTGGTCCGACAAAAGTTTGAGCGAACATTCGGCACCAGATGGGCATAGGCCAACCTTCGGAATCAGCTGCGCCGGAGAAGATGTCCAAGTGGTCGTCTGGGTCACCACTTCCATCGTAGGTGCGTACAATGCTAGGCATCTTCGCTTTCCGAGGCATTGTGAATGTTGAGATTCTTCTGGTGAACTTGGAAGCAAAGTCTGACTGATACGGAAGATTCAGATCATCTTCTTCATCACTATCGTCTCGCCCCGAGTCGCTCGAATAAATGATCTTTCGAGCCACCGGAGGACTCTTTCGGGAACGATCCTTCTTTTTCTTTCGTTCATGTTCCTCCAACATGGTCTTGAGCGCGTCATAATTCTTTTCCAGAAACTCCTCAGAGATCCCAGTACCTTTCTCCGTATCGTTCTGATCGTTCCTTGGCGTTTCATCTTCAACTATTGGTTCCCTATTACTTCCTGAGGTATTAGCCGTAAAAGTCATAAATGGTCCTGTAGAAGCCATGTGGTCCCACGGATGGCGCCAAATGTTGCGACACCGGAATATCACAATTACAGTGGGGTAGAAGGTTCGGATCCGGAAGAGTTGATCCGAAGAAGACCTTCAGCCTAGTCCTTATCTTCAATCTTAAACTATCTGCACAAGTAAGCAACACACGAGTAAACGTAGCGGGGATGATCCCCTGGTTTACCTCGGGCGTGAGAGTAAGATTTCGAAGAGTAAGGGTAAACAAATAAAGTAAGAGTGTAGAATGTATGTGAACGTTCCCCTTGAAGTGAAGTGTGAGCTTGGTATTTATAGGCCTTGAGTTTCGGATAATAGCGTGCTCTTAGTACAATACCTTGTTTATCCTAAAGGTATTCCGAGGTATTGTACTCTTTGTCGAGAGGTCATCCTTCGGCCTCCTGGTCTTTAAGATGTTCTTCGGATAATAGATATTGTTTAGATTCCTTTTATCAAAGATTGTGCCCAGCTTAGTAGGACCTTCGGCGTACCATCGGTTGGCCGATAGACTTCCATCGGCCAGCCGATGGTACGTCATCATTTTGTATTGTGTGATGTAGGTTAGAATCGAGTTTGGAAAGTAGCAGATGATAGTTGTACGAGCGAAGAAACGCACATCTTACATCTTGGTATGCATTATGTGCTAGGTGCGAAGGAGATTTTGCACGTTATGTGGTCTAAAATGCACACGTACAATAAATGGAATCTTCTAGAACATGAAAGATGCCGAGAAAGATAAAACGAGGTTAGAGCAAAATGAATACCAATTTTTTTTAGAAAACAATTTGTGTATAGCTTACGATTTCTACACCTATAAATATAATCATAAGACTTCAAGAGTTGTAACCTTACATATATTACTTTGGATCAAACCTAATAAAAACAAAGAATTGTTCCCGGCTTAAACTGAAAATAAATCAGACATAAATCATGTTAAATTATGTGAACTTGATTACACATGTTATTTACTTTCCATATCCTTAACATCTATTCTTCGATGTTAAAGATAATTTTAATTGTTGGTGATTTTAGTGTAACCAGTAATCATTTTAGTGAATTGTGATTTAGTTGAAACAAATGATTTTCTAATTTCAATGACAAGGTTGGAGAGTAGATAGTGCACACTCGTGGGAGTTAACTTGATATTGTCTCGGAAATAAGCGGGGTACCTTCCCTTTCGGGGTTAGGGCAACATCCCCTTGTTACACCTTTTCATTTCTTACCGTAAATAACTTCTTTATTTCCTAGATATATGGAAAGATAATCGGTTTAAAATGTACATACAAAAATACTCGACCCTCTATTATTGTTTTTTTGATTTTGAATTGTCTAATACATACAGAATTCTTCTATTGTCGATCCCATTTTTGATTTTTTGAACTCGAAGGAAATTTCGGGTCATAATACTTAATTGAAAAGGTGTTTCATAATTTGAAAATAATACAAGATTATCAATTTTAAACTAATTCTCTAACATAAAACCAAAAAAATACATACTCCAAGACACATGATTTAATTATTAATTAAGTCAAGAGTTTTATTATCTTAAGCTAAGGCAATTAAACAAGAATTCCAACCATGCTTTTCATCTTTCCACAAACAAATTCCATTAAATATTCGATAAAGTCATATTAATAATTTATAATTCTAATTGTAATAATCATAACTAATAATAGATTTGGACATGACTCAACCTAGACATAAATAGATTATTGGTATACAGAAGTTAGTCAATCATTATCCAGCCAAGGTCTACTCTTCCATGCTCATTACACATACTTACATACACATTCACATACGCATATACATACACATAAAAGTTGTCTATAAACCAATGACCATATATATAATATAATAATATGTCTATGTACTTATATAAACATCTTCACCACCTACAATATCATAACAAAGAAAAAGCAAAATGAAGAAGCAAATGCTATGTTTGTTGTTTCTCTCTTTCTTTGTTGCTTCATGTTATGCTCAACTTAGACATAATTTCTATCAATCTACTTGCCCAAATGTCGAATCAATAGTCCGATCAGCCGTCACCAAGAAGTTCCAACAAACATTTATCACAGCTCCTGGCACTCTCCGACTCTTTTTCCACGATTGTTTTGTTCGGGTTAGTCTCATTCATCATATCCACTTCTAAATACAGAATTTTAAACAATAATATGACTAATTGTATGTTTATATGTTATTTTATAGGGATGTGATGCTTCTGTGTTTCTGTCCAATGCAAACTCCGAGAGGGACCATCCAGACGACTTGTCACTAGCAGGAGACGGATTTGACACAGTTATTCAAGCTAAGGCTGCCGTTGATAGCAATCCAAGTTGCCGGAACAAAGTTTCTTGTGCTGATATATTAGCTCTTGCTACTAGAGATGTCGTAGCCTTGGTAAATATTTACTAATAACTTATAGTAGTTATTATTACAAACTCTTAACCATTTATTAATGAACATGTTACACGGGTTTGATACTTTTCAAAACAAGTAACTCTTGTTTGAACAGAAAGTAACTATGTTTGGGTTGATCGGAAACACTTTTTATTAAAAAACCAAAGGGATCCATGAATAAATAAATAAAATGGTCCATAAACACACCTTTATTCTTTTAAACATGTTTTTTGGATTTATATTTCCAAATATGTAGACAGGTGGGCCGTCGTACAAGGTGGAATTAGGAAGGAGAGATGGAAGAATTTCTACGAAAAAAGGTGTTCAAAACAAGCTTCCACATGCAACATTTAACCTGGACCAACTTAACACCATGTTCGCCTCTCATGGTCTATCTCAAACCGATATGATTGCACTTTCAGGTAAATAATATATCACAACGGAACCATATATATATGGTTCCGTTGTTTTATAATTAGTTATAATCCTCAACCAATTTCTTATATTAGTTATGTGAAATGTTGTTTTCTAGGTGCACATACACTTGGATTCTCTCATTGTAATCAATTTTCAAAGCGTATATTTTCAAAGACTGGAATAGACCAAACTCTAAATCGACAATACGCTCTTGAGCTAAGACAGATGTGTCCAATTAATGTGGACCCTAGGATCGCGATTAACATGGACCCCACCACCCCAAATACCTTTGACAATGCGTATTACAAGAACCTTCAACAAGGAAAGGGTTTGTTTACTTCGGACCAAGTCTTGTTCACTGACAGCAGATCAAAGCCAACGGTTAACCTATTTGCGTCTAACAACAATGCATTCAACCAGGCTTTTGTAACCGCCATGACTAAGCTAGGTCGTGTTGGGGTTTTAACCGGTAACCAGGGGGAAATCAGACGCGATTGTAGTAGAATCAACTAGACGGAAAGAAACGATGATGTTATGTATTTTGATCATTTGTAATTGATGTATATGCAAAATGTAAATTTTGTTCTGGAATAATTAGCTACAATTGCTCAAATGCAAGTAGCTTTTAAAGATGTCATATTTTGAATAATAAATGCCTCCTTAGTGTTATGAATTTGAAACATTTTGTCAATTATATAAATAAGATCAAACAAACAAAGGGTAGTACAAATCCATGTTACCGATTATTCTCAGCTCCAACTGATTTAAAATACATGATACATGTTGTGTCGTAAACCACTTATTAGATCACTGGGAAAATGGGCTCGTTGTGACCTTCGTTCTGGCCATCCAGAACTATCCTCCACTCTCCCACAACCTTTGTGGGGGAGTCCTCACCATCCTGTGTTTGTATTAACCCGTCGATCTCAGATTTTTTTTAACATCCAACATAACTTAAACGTGGAACCTATTTTCTGAGTTGTGAAATTTATCACTATGAGTGTTGAGTTGTTATTAAGTTCTGATAGTGGAATGTTGGTGAAGACCGAGTTGTGCGAGTAACCACCCCTAGCGCTCTTAATAGATTATTTTGTGAAAGAATAGTATAAGTCGAGAAAATGGATGAAAAAATAAGTTGAACAAATAGTTTGTCTATTCGAAAATTGTAACCAAGATATTTGTTTCTGGCCTAAACTCATGGACGATAAATTGATGAATATTGTTTCTTGCGCTTAAGTTCAAAATTTTGGTCTTTAATCGAATAAACTAACACTGAACTGGATTGTGAGACAAAACTATTATTTTCAAATCGGACGATTCTCATATCCTAAACTCTTGAAGCATTAAAGTTATCCCAAAATCGGCCTAATCTAAACTGCAATCACTTCTTATTAAACGTAGTATAATAGAAAGATTACGAAAGCTCTATTGTGAGAGATTGTTTATAATGAAGTTTCTCTATAATATATATTTATTGACAGTGGCAAATCAAAAATTCAGTAAGAAAGATAAACAACAATTTGAACCACTCATTTTAAAGATCGGAAAAAAAGATGTTCCGGTGAGAAAATCCTAAATACATATGGTCTACCTTTATATTAGTTGTCCAAAATTTTCATTTAGGCTATTTTCGACATCTTATTTGATCTTTTCTATATCAATAGATGAAAAGATAATTAAGTTGACAAGTTGACAAATACTATAGATTTAAACGTTAATATTGATAATTACATACCAATTATATACGAGTTAAACCAAGACTCAGCAGTCTTTGTCAGCAAGACCAATCCCATTATAATAGTTAGCATAAGCTACTAGACAAGATTAGGTGAGATTTATATGTAGGTCACATTTGGTTTCTATAATTATATACATTGGCGGCTTTTTTTGATCATTGCTAGAATACAACTCACTTGTTGACACATGATTCTCTTTATAATTCCGGGTAAAAACTTTGAATTTGAATGTCAATTTTAATCTAAATAATTTATAATTCAGTTTTATTAGAGAGAAAATCACCAAAATACTTTTTTGATAAAACAAAAAGAAAATAATTTCGCAAAAACTTTTAGCGTCACTTGTTTGTCACGATAATCAGATATGAAAGTAGGACACGGAAATATGATTGGCGGCGGGAGAGTGAAGAATGACGTAGCAAGAATTAGTATTTTAGAACCACTCATTTCAGCATATTTAATTTTTACGACGATAAAGATATCTCGAAAACAGTTGTGTCACACAAATCTTTTGATGAGTTTCTCTTTATTTTGATATGTATAAGATAAATGCCATTAAATTTTTTTCCATGTTATCGATGGAATTTTGATTTTGTTTAAACCTCGATTATAGTGTTTTAATTTAAAAAGATAAATTCAATACAACATCTAAAAACACTCTTTTAATTACGAGCTATTATCTAAAATAATAATATATTTTTTAAATTTTTTTTGCCTTCAATGAGTCAACTTTTTTTACCTTTTGTCTATTGTAACATAAAAAATTTGTAAAAACATTACGGACAAAATTATCACTTTACATTATTTAGCTATTAGTATATTTATTTGCCTCTTTGGAATATTAATTTTCATGTTTTAAGCATACAACTTAATACTTTAAAAAAAAAAATCAAGTTTTGAAAATAATTTTTTTTTTCTGAACAACAATTAGTTATAGTTTTTGGAGGCATATATAAACTAAATTATGTTACGTTATAACAAAGTCGGCAAAAAATTCAAAAATTCAGATCGTTTTGTATTTTTGGATGGTAAAAAGTAAAATAAGTTATCTTATTAGAGAGACAAATAAAAAATTATATTATTATTTTAGGTAAATAATCCTTTAATTATTATAGAAAATGCAAGTTACAAGGGGTCCATGTTAGTGAAGGTAGAAGATAGCGAAACTAGCTATAGTTGTTTAACCACGCTTGTTATCAAGACTTAAATATATTAAAGCATTTCCGTTTCGGCTCTATTTTGGACTAAAAATAGTGTTCCAACATGACTATTCGGTATAATTGGAATCTACGTACATTTTACACATATCGATTTTTTGGGACCATGGATAAGTGCATGCATGATATCGACTACGTAGGGTCCAGTCCGACTAATCGTAGCCAAAGGTTACACGGTACAACGGGTTTGATTAAAAAAATATAGTCAATATAGATGTTTAAAAGTTTTAAAAATAAATAATCAGTCCCTAATTAAACTAGAAGAAGATATTGGTTCTTTATGGACAACTATATGATTAAGCATGTGTACGTATCATATGTTAGGTAATTAACCCATGTGTGTTCGCTTATAACGTCTTTTTGAGATTATATGTATGTAATTTTTGAAAATGTTGAATTACTATTCAAATCTGAAACATGCAAGCCAATTGGGTTTCCTCATTGGTGGGAGATGGTTCGTCCTAGGGGAGGTCTCAAGTTTGAGTCTCCTTTTGCAGTTTTCCTTATTAGGTGAATATTATGAGATAACTAACTTTTGTGTAAGATTTGTGGGTTGCATATTGTCCAATTGGATGTCACTGTGGCCCCGAATCACTAACATTGTCGTTCAAAAAAAAAAAAAAAAAATCTGAAACATGCAAGTCCAATTATTTGCAGTATAGTAAGATTGTTTTGTCACTTAGATGTTAATATCTTGTCTTAAACTGTTTTGTTAAACAGGTGATGTAGGATCTTAGTTCGTCTCTAAACCCATAAATATAGTTGGAATTAGTCAACCGTCATGGTGTCATGGTGATGTGATGCCCGTTGCACTATGTATTGACTTTAAGTAGGTGATGTCGATGATCACCAAGATCATCCTTTGTTATTATCTTTGCTCGAATCTGTTATGTTATTTATTTCTAATCCTTTTTGCTATTTTCAAATAGATAATATTTACACTTATTAATAGAGTAGTGTTATTAATTTTACTAAACTTTTTCAAAAGTTGATTAATCTGGGTCACTTTTAAGATTTAGCTTCTCTTGGGCTAATTCACGTTTCTGAGTGGGCTAAGATAGAGAATTAGATAAGTTTATTAAGTACTAATTAAACATGTCCAATGGGCTAAAAGAATCTTGTGTTTATTAGGGTTTTCTTGTTAGTTTTTACTGTTGGTAAAACTGTCCATTTTAACATGTGATTTTATAATCTCATAATGTCATCTCTATTCTCAAGAGTTCATAAAAAAAATTGTTGATAACATTGCATTTAATATATAACGTTTTTTTAAAGGTATGTCTATATATGAAAGGACGGAAAACATAGTATATTACATTAGTTCTTTCAATGTTCTCGAAAACGAAAATGTGAGAACTGAAAGGTAAATCAAACTAACTCAACGATCCGCTAATATGGTGGCTGGTTTATCCAGCTTGTTTACCTTCACCAATAGTTCTTTTGGTACATGATGTTCCTTCTTGGCTTACATGAAAGTGAACATGTCTTACTTTTTAATGCCTTTCATCTTCATAACCAATTAGACTATATGTTGGAAGGCGGAAGCCATTAGTTCTTAATATCTGAGAATTATAATAATGTCGATTGAACTTAAACTTTTCCTAAACCGCAACAAAATATATCTAATTATGATTTAAGTTAACAAAGTGTTAACATATTATATTGATGATGTTGAATTTGATAAAGATTAGGTTAAATGTTGAATTTGATCCAAACATAATGGTGTCCAAAGCTTAATTATAAGTATATATGACACTTTCATGAATTCTATTTTAAGAGTCAAGTAAAATATTCTTTTTACTATATTTTGAGTTTATAGGTTTTGAAGTTAATTTGGCAAATTGAAGCTATCATTTGCAATATCAAAAAATAAAATCAAAGTATAATAAATGTCAACTAGGATGACACATACTTTAAATACTACGTATATTCTTTTTAGCAAATTTAGTCGTGCAAAAGATGACTATTTAATATTTAATATTAATAACATTTTTCGAAAGTTTATAATTTAAGTTTAATTAGATAGATGAAAACAGATTTATTTATGTATGGTGAAAATACCTTTGTTTTACAAATGAACATAAGACTAATTGATGCGCATAACAAACAATAGTTACACATTTTACAAGTATAATAATATATTTGAGCAATCCCAAATACCGAATGTAAAAGTAGTTCATAATCCGGTAATGAATGTCCAAAATTTGTATTTGAGGTAGTCGTAGGATAACATGTGGCTAGATTGAATCTTTCGCGATATAAATTCTCATCAAGGTGCTGTAAACTTCAACAAGACCCTTGAATCAATGTCATATACCGATACATTAATAATCGGATCTAGATCATATTCAATACATACATACATGTACATATGTATATATTAGTATATTATTTTTTCACATAATGGTTGCAACCACTATTCATGATTAATGAAAATAAGTAGCAAATTGCACATTACCCGACCTTATTCTTAAATATAAAATTTGGTTCACATGAGTATCAATCAATGTCCAGCCTAAGTCTACTCTTTCACTTTCATGCCAACCTTTCCCAATTATAAAATTAGATTAAAAATTAACAAGAACAAAAAAAGTAAAATGCTATTTTAACACTTTCAATGTCCCCACCTCTTTATGAACATTTTAGTCATCATTTATTTAACCTAAAAATTTCCTAATATATCTAATACATATTTCTGAATAAACTTTAATTCTTCTATAATTCTCTCTAATTAATTTCGAAACATATATTAAAGAGTTTATAGTCTAACAATATTTGAATTGACCGGCCGAATAATCAAAAGTTATGGGTTGAACGCTCATTATAGATATATCTCTCGAACAAGATGTTTGTGATATTTGTTTTTCGAAAAAAGTAATAACTTAAAAAACTGTTAAAACCATACATGTTCGATCAAAACTCAATGTCTTTCATAATTTATTTAATAAATTCCAAAAAATCGTTTAAATAAACTAAAAGGACTCTTAAAGTGAAAATTATTATATTTATTAATTAGAAAAATAACTTTCTTCTATAATTCTCTCTAATTAATTTCAAAACATATATTAAAGAGTTTATAGTCTAACAATATTTGAATCGACCGACCGAATAATCAAAAGTTATGGGTCGAAGGCTCATTACAGATATATCTCTCGAACAAAATGTTTGTGATATTTATTTTTCGAAAAAGTAATAACTTAAAAAAACGTTAAAACCATACATGTTCGATCAAAACTCAATGTCTTTCATAATTTACTTAATAAATTCCAAAAAAATCGTTTAAATAAACTAAAAGGCCTCTTAAAGTAAAAATTATTATATTTATTAATTAGAAAATAACAAACATTGATACAAATACGCGTTAAATAATTAACAATACATTTTTACACAGAAGAGAAAGAAAAGTAATTAAGATGCCAAACTAGTTGCTCCATAAATTAATTCAAATAATTAGATGTTGTGTGTATGTATGAAACATATTCTGTTTGACTAGTGACAAAGTGGATATTTAAAATCATAATTGATTAACTTATACTATGGTTGAATTAGCAATGAACATATATGACACCAAATATGTATTATGTATAAGTCAACGACCAAAGTCTACAGTAGTCATTATAGTATATATAGAGGTATTATTAGACATATTAATCACACACAATCTTATAACAAAGACAAAAAAAGAAAGAAACATGAAGAAGCAAATCCTATGTTTATTGTTTCTCTCATTGTTTGTTGTTTCATCTTATGCTCAACTTAGACAAAATTTCTATCAGTCCACATGCCCAAATGTCGAATCGATTGTCAAAGCAGCCGTCACCAAGAAATTTCAACAGACGTTTGTCACGATTCCTGGAACTCTTCGCCTATTCTTTCATGATTGTTTTGTTCGTGTATGTCTTATATTCACTTCTAATTTTGATTTTTAGTTTATGATGTAACCGCTTATTGTATATATTAATTTGTTTGGTTTGCATATATATAGGGATGTGATGCTTCGGTTTTTCTTGCAAATACAAATGCCGAGAAGGACCATTCTGATAACCAGTCGCTCGCTGGTGATGGATTTGACACTGTGATTAAAGCGAAAGCCGCCCTTGACAGTAATCCAAGTTGCAGAAATAAAGTTTCTTGTGCCGATATATTGGCTCTTGCAACTAGGGATGTTGTAGGCTTGGTATGAACCTTTTTGATATATTTTGAACATTTTTTGTTTGTTTTATTTATTAACTTGTTTATCTGTATAAAATAATCAGGCAGGAGGGCCAAAATACAGTGTAGAATTGGGAAGGAGAGATGGGAGAGTTTCTACATTAGCAAATGTTCAGAACAATCTTCCACATCCAGAATTTAAGTTGGACCAACTTAATACCATGTTCGCAAAGAACGGTCTATCTCAAACCGATATGATTGCACTTTCTGGTAAAAACTTTAAAAGGTTTCGTTATTTTCATTATAAGTTTAATGTGTCTTTATGAACGGACTTCATTCAAAGTGTGTTAACTTGTTTATAGGTGCACATACACTTGGATTCTCTCACTGTAGCAAAATCTCATCACGTATCTATGGAAAGAGCGGAATAGACCCAACCCTAAATCGACAATATGCTCTTCAGCTAAGGCAAATGTGTCCAGTTAACGTTGACCCTCGAATTGCGATCAACATGGACCCCACCACCCCTCGGACTTTTGACAATGAGTTTTTTAAAAATCTTCAACAAGGAAAGGGTTTATTTGTCTCTGACCAAGTCTTATTCACGGACAATCGGTCAAGGCCAACAGTTAACCAATTTGCGTCTAGCAACACCGCCTTCAACCAGGCTTTTGTGACCGCTATGACTAAGCTTGGTCGAGTTGGAGTTTTGACCGGTACCAATGGTGAAATTAGACGTGATTGCACAAGGCCTAACTAAAAGAAGTCTATCTTATTTTTATTTGTTATTGATATGGATCAAAATTGTAAATTTCATTTTTTGAATAACTAGCTACAATTGTTCAATGCTTGTAGCGATTATAGAAAACCCATGGTTGGTTTGGTGTACTCCCTTGTAATATTTGTTGAATACGAAAAAAACATGAAAGAGGTTTTATTATTGTGTATAACAAAGAAGAAACAATATTATAAACGGAATAGGAAACAAAAAAGATAATGTATTTGAGCAATACACAGGTTTAAAAGTAGTTTCGTAAAATTGGAATGTCTACAATATGTATTTTATGTCCTACTATAACTCGGTTAGGAAACCAGTAAACCGATTACAATAGCTTTACTTGAAACTCAAGTAATAAATCATAACAAAAGAAATCATAAACCTAACCTAATACAAATTACTAATACTTATAGAATACCATATCCTAATTATATAATCATTGGATAACAATTTCCACCTTATTCTAAGTATTAGATAGCAGTGATACTTAGCATCTCCACGTAATCCACGCAATACTTGAAGTTCAATCTTGGAACTTCCTTCGTCTAAAGGTCTTCTCCCAGCTTGATAAAGGGATTGGAATCCCTTTAGACATATCTTTTCTTTAATCCTCTTGTAAGCATCACATATGTGACATTCGCGAATTTCACGGTATTATTCTATCGTCTCGTATTCGTTTTATTTATATTCGTGTTTTGACCCTATTGTATTTCTTTTATGATTATCGTATTCGTATTTTATGAGTATCGTATTTGTATTTTATGCGTATTTGCGTTTATCGGGTATATAGTATGTGATTCGGATCTTTATGTCGGGAACGTATAGTCTTAAGTGCCTTTAGTATAAGTCTAGTATGCTCTTATGATAAGTTTAGGGGAATTATGCCTTAATTATATGATTAAGATTAACGTTTAAAAATAATTCATTTTAGTCCTTTCGGAAATTTTATTACAAAACTAGTCCTACGCGAGAAATTTTATTACAATTTTAGTCCTTTTCAAATTTTATTACAAAATTCGTCCCTACCAGGATTTTGTCTCATTATACCACCTACTTTTTGTCCTTATCTTCATTTGTCATCACTCTCCCTCTCTCTAACTTCTCTCTCAAGAAAACACCTACAAACCTCCACCTTCTCTCTAACTTTTCCGGCGATCCAACCGTCCAATTTCAAATCCGAGACCGGATTATTGTTCACCATCATCACCTCTATCTATCCTCCGAAATTCGTTACGATCGGGTAAGTATTTCATCATTTTGGTTTTAAACTTTGTTATTTTGACTCCATCACGTAAATCCCACTTTTCACCATCAAAACTTAGATTTTATTTAAGATTATTGTATGTAATCATATTCTGGACATAGGGTTCCAATTTGGGGTCAATTAGACACATAGAACACTCAGAAATCGATTTCCGAATGTATTTTTCGTAAAAACTCAGTTACATGCACGTAACTGAGTTACATGCACGTAACTCCCTCCATGGTCACGTAACAAAGTGTTACGTTCACGTAACTAAGACCATTGGTCTTAGTTACGTTCACGTAACTAAGACCATTGGTCTTAGTCACGTAACTCGACTATTACGCACGTAACTGATCAGAAAACAATTACGCTCACGAAATTAACACTTCCATTCACGAAACTCAACAATTACGCACGAAACTATGGAGTTTCGTGACTTGCTCATCACGTAACTCCCACAGTTACGTGATTGGTCCCTGAAATTCATAATTTATCGCGTAATTAGTCCTTTTGGCACGTAATTAGTCCCTTATGCACGTAATTGCTTCACGAGTCACGTAATTATGTTCCTAGATCACGTAATTGACTTGAAAGTCACGAAATTGATACCTTTGTCACGTAATTATGCTTATGGGTCACGAAATTCTTGTTTTGTTCACGTAACTTCCTTGTTTGTCAAGTTACTATACCCGTAACTCTTGTATATCACGTAACTTGATACTTATGTGACTTGTAGTGCACGTAAGTATGAGAATCACGTATCTAGTCTGTTGACTTTCCGAAACACTTGTTATTCCGTTATGTCGATATTCCTATTGGTCATTCAAAGTCCGTATAAAACGTTAATCATTAAGGCATAACCCTACTAGACTTAGAGATACTTAGACATGTTTTATTTACGTGATGTATAGGGCACTTAGACATTGAAGCTTGACGGTATTATTGTATTTCCCGACACATATAAAGATTTGGATTGCTTTGCTATCAGTGAGTTATTCGTTGCCCATTTTAACCTTTTTACTATTTTCGGGCATGATTAGCGTTAAACAAAGGTATTTTATGTTATGTATGTATTATGGCATGTATATGCACTTATATGAATGCTTTAGATGATCTCACCCAACTTGTACCGCCTATGTGGTAGTACAAGGCCCCGTATACACACCTGTTAGTCTATGACCGCCGGAAGTATATATAGCGCTATATGGGTCTAACAAACCCTCATTGTTAACATCTATTTGGATGATGGCGTGCCCTGTCCGTGTTAACAATGTTATGACCGATTATTTAGTGGCAACCTAGTTTGAGACACTAGGTGGGGTTAGTTGCCGATATCTATGTTAAGGGTCAGGTGTATTGTATGTTCCTAAAGCTGCTATTTTATGAAATGATTATGGTACCGTATGGTACAAGTATGATTATGGTACCGTATGGTACAAATATGGTTTTGGTACCGTATGGTACAAATATGAATATTTTTATCGAAAGGTTTTATAAACTTCAAATATATTTTGAAATATCATTTTCAAAAGACTTATCTTCAAATCTTATCTTTTGGGTCAAAAACTTATTGAAAACCTTTATTCTAAAATGTTATTATTTACTATTGCGAATAATTCACCAACTTTATGTTGACGTCGTATTTTAACGCTTTTCAGGGATTTGAGGTTACCTACTTTGATGCTATGCTTGCTTGACTACTTGGGACTTTTTGCTGGAATTTATTTTGTATTGTAATTCCTTAGTTTCCCATAACTCTGTAGTCGTATTTTGGATATTATTTGGATGACTGTAATAAGTATTTTACTTCAAACTCTTTATCTATGTTGATGATGTTTGGTTTATTTATGTTTGATGTAACCTTGAATCTCTGATACCTTATACACTGCGCACCTCGGTTTCCGCCATTTCTATGCGGGGTGTGACAGAAGTTGGTATCAGAGCCAGGTTATAGCGAACTAAGTGACCTTACGGAATCACTTAGACTATGACCTAGGCTTTTGGACCTATCTGATTTACTCTATGTGCGCAATTTCCTTCTTATGTGGGCCTGTATGTGATTTATGTGCTATATGTGCTTTCGTTTTGCTTTTTATGTTTTGAGGCCTGCTCGTTTTAGTCGCACAATCCGGTTATCGTTCTTATCTATTCCGTTTGATATTCGTAGAAGATGCCGCCTAAGAGAACTTCTACTAGAGCTACTAGAGCCACTCCTGCCGCCACTGCTACAAGGAGATCGGCAAGGCGAGGTCGCGTCCCTGTGAGAGCGGGTGCTACACCTCCGATTCCCACTGCTACCCCCAATGTTACTTCTGCTACTCCGAACATCAGTCAGCTGATTGCGGAGCAAATTGCTGCAGCTATTCCTGTGATTGTTGCACAACTTAAGGAGACGCCAGTGCAAGATGCTGACTTAGGGTTTGAAGAACCTGAGATGCAAGATGTTGAAGCAGAAGGTATGGCGTCTGGGCGCGATGGTTCCGATGTGGGCAGAGCAGTGCACATAGGATCTGGTGGACCAAGAATTGAGATTGAAGATCCACCCAGAGGCTGTTCATATAAAGCCTTCCTGGATTGCAGACCTGCTGAATTTAGGGGTACTGAAGATGCTGTTGCCACCCTACAATGGTTTGAGAAGATGGAGTCCGTATTTGATGTATCTGGATGTGCCGATGAAAGCCGAGTTAAGTATTCTACCTATCTGTTCCAGGGTAAAGCCCTCACTTGGTGGAACTCTGTGAAGAAGGTTCAGGGCCGAGCTGCTGTTACCCTGATGACCTGGGAAAACTTGAAGGTTTTGATGAAGAAGGAATATGTGCCGTCGTCTGAGACGCAGCGATTGGAGGATGAGTTTTGGAACCTAACTATGCAAGGTTCTAACTATCGTGGGTATGTGAACCGCTTCTATGACTTATGCGTCCTGGTTCCTCGTCTGGCTCGTACTGAGAACGAGAGGATTGAACGGTTCGCGAATGGTTTGCCACAGACTATGCGAGACCATATTATTTCTCATCTTCCGGGTACACTTCAGAGCGCCGTTGATATTGCGGGTAGGTTGGTCGCTAGTGCCATCCGTGGTGGTACACTGCAGCCAGCTGTGAGTCGTAGAGATTCTGGTCGATCTGACAGAAAGGATAGGGGTAACTCGAGGAAGAGAAGCCGTAGTCACGAACAGAGACCTCAGCTTCCTCAGGTTTATGCGTTGACTGGAGCTGGAACTGGTTATCAGGGTAAACACCCTAGATGTGACACTTGTCATAGTACTCATGCAGCCAATGTAGCGTGTTGGGTTTGTAAACGCTGCAAGAGGTTAGGCCACACTGAGGAATATTGTAATAGGACTGCTGGAGCTTGTTATGAGTGTGGAGAAAAGGGTCACCGTCGTCAGCAGTGTCCCAAGCTTGCATCATCTACTTCCCTTCCTACTCCTGGTGCTGGTACTAGTGCTAGAGGAAACCCTGCAAAGAGCCGAGCTTTTGCTATGGAATCTGCTGAAGCTCATCAGGATCCTACAGTAGTCACTGGTACATTTCTCGTTGACGATTATCCTGCTTTTGTTCTATTTGATTCGGGTGCCGATAGAAGCTTTATTTCTAGTGACTTTCGCCCCTTAGTAAACCGTGCCTCTAGTCTTTTAGAGCCTGCCTATGAAGTAGAAATAGCTGATGGTAGATGTGCCTGTGTTAAGGAAGTTATACGTGATATTCCCCTCGTATTAGCCGATATTCCTTTTTCCATCGACCTTATTCCTATGAAACTCGGTAGTTTCGACGTCGTAGTCGGTATGGATTGGTTAGCGAAGCATAAAGGAGAGATAGTCTGTTATGAGAAGTTTATTCGTATTCAGAAGCCGGATGGAGATCAGTTGATTGTACACGGAGACAAGGCCGGGAAACGCCTTAAAGTCATTTCTTGTTTGAAGGTTCGCGAGTATGTCCGTCAGGGTTGTTCTTTATATCTTGCTCACTTGGTGAAGAAAGACTCTGCGATAAAGATTGATGGTGTACCGATTGTTCGCGAGTATTCTGACGTTTTTCCCGACGATTTACCTGGAGTCCCTCCCCAGAGACAAACCGATTTTCGTATTGATCTTATTCCTGGAGCAGCGCCTGTTGCTAAAGCTCCGTATCGTTTGGCTCCTTCCGAGATGCTCGAGTTGTCGAAACAAATTCAGGAACTGGTCGATAAGGGTTTTATTCGTCCTAGTTTCTCCCCGTGGGGTGCTCCTGTTCTCTTTGTTAAGAAGAAGGATGGCTCCATGCGTTTATGTATTGATTATCGGGAGTTAAACAAGTTGACTGTGAAGAACCGTTATCCCCTTCCTCGTATTGATGACCTATTCGATCAACTTCAGGGTTCTTGCTATTTCTCAAAGATCGATCTTCGCTCTGGTTATCATCAGTTGAGAGTTCGAGAAGATGATATACCTAAGACTGCTTTTCGTACTCGGTATGGTCATTACGAGTTCATGGTGATGCCGTTTGGTATGACAAACGCCCCTGCAGCATTCATGGAACTAATGAACCGTATTTGTCGTCCGTATCTTGACAAATTCGTTATCGTATTCATCGACGACATTCTTATCTATTCCCGAAGTCGCAAGGAACATGAAGAGCATTTGCGTCTTGTTCTAGAAGTGCTTCGAAAAGAGAAGTTGTATGCGAAATTCTCTAAGTGCGAGTTCTGGATATCCGAAGTTCAATTCCTTGGCCACGTGGTTAGCGCGAAGGGTATTCATGTTGATCCTGCTAAGATTGAAGCTGTTAAAAGTTGGGTTGCACCGAAGTCACCGACCGAAATCCGTTCATTTTTGGGTCTTGCTGGGTATTATCGCCGATTTATCGAGAACTTCTCCAAGATTGCTTCACCTATGACTAAGCTGACACAGAAGAGTGAACCATTCGTTTGGGGTTCCGATCAGGAGGAAGCATTTCAGATATTGAAGCAGCGGTTGTGTAACGCACCTATTCTTAGTCTGCCAGTTGGTTCCGAGAATTTTGTTGTTTACTGCGATGCTTCGCACAAAGGTCTGGGTTGTGTGCTTATGCAGAATGGTAAAGTTATAGCTTACGCTTCGCGTCAATTGAAAATCCATGAGCAGAATTACACGACACATGATCTAGAGTTGGGAGCCGTCGTCTTTGCATTGAAGATTTGGAGACATTATCTGTATGGGACCAAGTGTACTGTATTTACCGACCACAAGAGTCTTCAACACATTTTCGATCAGAAGATGCTGAACATGAGACAACGACGCTGGGTTGAGTTACTGAACGACTATGATTGCGACATTCGCTACCATCCTGGTAAGGCGAACGTTGTTGCTGATGCACTAAGTCGTAAGGAAACCGTCAAACCAGTCCGTATTCGTTCTATGGTGATATCTATTCAGACGAGCTTGAAAGCTCGGGTTATTCAAGCTCAGGAAGGTATTATGACTGAAGGCCGTGTTAAAGAGGAAAGATTGTATAAGTTGGCGTTGGAACTAGAACCGAAGGAGGATGGAGTTCTGTATTTCCTCGAGCGTATTTGGGTTCCGGTTAGTATCCGTCAGTTGATTCTGGACGAAGCCCATAAGTCGAATTATTCCATTCATCCGGGTTCCGACAAGATGTATCACGACTTGAAAGATTTCTATTGGTGGCCGGGTATGAAACGCGAGATCGCCGAGTATGTTAGCCGATGTTTGACTTGTTCTAAAGTGAAGATTGAGTATCAGAAACCGTCTGGGCTACTCCAACAACCGAAGATTCCCGAGTGGAAATGGGAGCGTATTACTATGGATTTTGTTACGAAGCTTCCGAGATCTTCGAGTGGTTATGACAGTATCTGGGTTATTGTCGACCGTCTGACGAAGTCTGCTCATTTTCTTCCGATTCGTGAGAACTATCCGATGGAGAGATTCGTACGTTTGTATATTTCCGAGATTGTATCGAAACACGGTGTTCCTGTATCGATTATTTCCGATCGGGATGCTCGTTTCACTTCTCGATTTTGGAAAACATTTCAGACTGCTATGGGTACACGGTTAGATATGAGTACCGCCTATCATCCTCAGACCGATGGTCAGAGTGAGAGAACTATTCAGACTATGGAAGATATGCTACGAGCTTGCGCTATTGATTTTGGTGGTAGTTGGGATGTTCATTTGCCGTTGATTGAGTTCTCGTACAACAACAGCTATCACACGAGTATCAAGTGTGCGCCGTTTGAAGCTTTGTATGGACGTAAATGTCGATCGCCTGTATGTTGGGCAGAAGTTGGAGATAGTCAGATATCCGGTCCGGAGATTATACAAGAGACCACTGACAAGATCTTCAAGATCAAGGAACGATTGGTTACTGCCAGAGATCGACAGAAGAAGTATGCTGATAAGCGCAGGAAGCCTCTCGAGTTCAGTGTTGGAGATATGGTATTATTGAAGGTATCTCCATGGAAAGGGGTTGTCCGATTTGTGAAGCGCAGCAAGCTGAGTCCGAGATACACGGGTCCGTTCAAGATCTTAGCCCGTGTCGGCCCAGTTGCGTATCGATTAGATTTGCCGGCAGAACTGAGCAGCGTACATAACGTATTCCATGTATCTCAGTTGAAGAAATGTCTGGCTGATGAGACATTATTAGTCCCGCTTGAGCAACTCCAGATTGACGACAAGCTTCATTTTGTTGAAGAACCGATCGAGATCGTTGCTAGTGATGTTAAGCGTCTGCGACGAAGTAAGATCCCGATTGTCAAAGTTCGCTGGAATTCCCGCTTTGGTGCTGAGTTCACTTGGGAACGCGAAGATGAAATTCTGCGGAAGTATCCTCACCTTTCTCCCGGAAGTAGTACCCAGTGATAATTTCGAGGACGAAATTCTTTTTACTTGGGGAGACTGTGACATTCGCGAATTTCACGGTATTATTCTATCGTCTCGTATTCGTTTTATTTATATTCGTGTTTTGACCCTATTGTATTTCTTTTATGATTATCGTATTCGTATTTTATGAGTATCGTATTTGTATTTTATGCGTATTTGCGTTTATCGGGTATATAGTATGTGATTCGGATCTTTATGTCGGGAACGTATAGTCTTAAGTGCCTTTAGTATAAGTCTAGTATGCTCTTATGATAAGTTTAGGGGAATTATGCCTTAATTATATGATTAAGATTAACGTTTAAAAATAATTCATTTTTAGTCCTTTCGGAAATTTTATTACAAAACTAGTCCTACGCGAGAAATTTTATTACAATTTTAGTCCTTTTCAAATTTTATTACAAAATTCGTCCCTACCAGGATTTTGTCTCATTATACCACCTACTTTTTGTCCTTATCTTCATTTGTCATCACTCTCCCTCTCTCTAACTTCTCTCTCAAGAAAACACCTACAAACCTCCACCTTCTCTCTAACTTTTCCGGCGATCCAACCGTCCAATTTCAAATCCGAGACCGGATTATTGTTCACCATCATCACCTCTATCTATCCTCCGAAATTCGTTACGATCGGGTAAGTATTTCATCATTTTGGTTTTAAACTTTGTTATTTTGACTCCATCACGTAAATCCCACTTTTCACCATCAAAACTTAGATTTTATTTAAGATTATTGTATGTAATCATATTCTGGACATAGGGTTCCAATTTGGGGTCAATTAGACACATAGAACACTCAGAAATCGATTTCCGAATGTATTTTTCGTAAAAACTCAGTTACATGCACGTAACTGAGTTACATGCACGTAACTCCCTCCATGGTCACGTAACAAAGTGTTACGTTCACGTAACTAAGACCATTGGTCTTAGTTACGTTCACGTAACTAAGACCATTGGTCTTAGTCACGTAACTCGACTATTACGCACGTAACTGATCAGAAAACAATTACGCTCACGAAATTAACACTTCCATTCACGAAACTCAACAATTACGCACGAAACTATGGAGTTTCGTGACTTGCTCATCACGTAACTCCCACAGTTACGTGATTGGTCCCTGAAATTCATAATTTATCGCGTAATTAGTCCTTTTGGCACGTAATTAGTCCCTTATGCACGTAATTGCTTCACGAGTCACGTAATTATGTTCCTAGATCACGTAATTGACTTGAAAGTCACGAAATTGATACCTTTGTCACGTAATTATGCTTATGGGTCACGAAATTCTTGTTTTGTTCACGTAACTTCCTTGTTTGTCAAGTTACTATACCCGTAACTCTTGTATATCACGTAACTTGATACTTATGTGACTTGTAGTGCACGTAAGTATGAGAATCACGTATCTAGTCTGTTGACTTTCCGAAACACTTGTTATTCCGTTATGTCGATATTCCTATTGGTCATTCAAAGTCCGTATAAAACGTTAATCATTAAGGCATAACCCTACTAGACTTAGAGATACTTAGACATGTTTTATTTACGTGATGTATAGGGCACTTAGACATTGAAGCTTGACGGTATTATTGTATTTCCCGACACATATAAAGATTTGGATTGCTTTGCTATCAGTGAGTTATTCGTTGCCCATTTTAACCTTTTTACTATTTTCGGGCATGATTAGCGTTAAACAAAGGTATTTTATGTTATGTATGTATTATGGCATGTATATGCACTTATATGAATGCTTTAGATGATCTCACCCAACTTGTACCGCCTATGTGGTAGTACAAGGCCCCGTATACACACCTGTTAGTCTATGACCGCCGGAAGTATATATAGCGCTATATGGGTCTAACAAACCCTCATTGTTAACATCTATTTGGATGATGGCGTGCCCTGTCCGTGTTAACAATGTTATGACCGATTATTTAGTGGCAACCTAGTTTGAGACACTAGGTGGGGTTAGTTGCCGATATCTATGTTAAGGGTCAGGTGTATTGTATGTTCCTAAAGCTGCTATTTTATGAAATGATTATGGTACCGTATGGTACAAGTATGATTATGGTACCGTATGGTACAAATATGGTTTTGGTACCGTATGGTACAAATATGAATATTTTTATCGAAAGGTTTTATAAACTTCAAATATATTTTGAAATATCATTTTCAAAAGACTTATCTTCAAATCTTATCTTTTGGGTCAAAAACTTATTGAAAACCTTTATTCTAAAATGTTATTATTTACTATTGCGAATAATTCACCAACTTTATGTTGACGTCGTATTTTAACGCTTTTCAGGGATTTGAGGTTACCTACTTTGATGCTATGCTTGCTTGACTACTTGGGACTTTTTGCTGGAATTTATTTTGTATTGTAATTCCTTAGTTTCCCATAACTCTGTAGTCGTATTTTGGATATTATTTGGATGACTGTAATAAGTATTTTACTTCAAACTCTTTATCTATGTTGATGATGTTTGGTTTATTTATGTTTGATGTAACCTTGAATCTCTGATACCTTATACACTGCGCACCTCGGTTTCCGCCATTTCTATGCGGGGTGTGACAACATACTCCTCGTTGTAGTAGCCATGTGCTGAACCATACATGTCGTTACCCTGAACTCATACCCGGTCTTCAGCCTACCCTCGTCAGGGTCCTTGACACCGTCAGTACTCCCGTGTTCACCTTGATCTCCTCCATGCACTAGACCCACCTCTGTAGAGCCTTTCACAAAACTTACCGCGATCGCAATATCATGTCTAGCGCATACCATCAAGTTCCATACAATATTCGGATGTGGAACCTCACACATCTTTTCCACATCCAAGTCAAACGCTAGGTAAATCTTCAATAAAACCTTCAGTGTTCGACTACCCTTCTTCCTTACACATTCCGAATTTATTTATATAATCCGATGATGTTTTTTTTTTATAAAATGTTGTAACCTTTGTACCTCTGATATTACTAATACTTTTTACACCTCGTTTTCCGCCTGAGCGGGGTGTGACAGAGATGTTCCACATAATCTGTAGCACCAACCTCCACACATCCGTCCAAAGAGTATACATAACTCCTTGTCCTTGTTCCATACAAAACCGTAATGAAACCCACATCTTGCATCACGACGGTATATCCTTCTTTCTCCAACATACCCAAAGATATCAAGCTCTTCCCCAACTCCGTAATGTAACCCACACCCTTGAGAACACAACTTGAACTATATTCCATCGGTACTTCTGTTTCCAAAGAGTTAGTCATATACATTGACTCTTACCACCGTACATGCATATGTATCCTTTCGTTACTCCTCCTCACAAATTGTATCCCTTTAGAAAACCCTGAAGACGATTATCCAAGAACCCCAATATCCTAGTTGCTCTTAAGTTACAAAACCCGTAACTTACCACGCTAGAAAACCCGATTGAACTTGGAACGCAAGAACCTTGTAACTCCCAGTATCGTTGCTTATCCTTCTTGAAACCGATAAAATGCTTCCCAAGAACCACACCGTATCTTGATCACACAAGAACCCTAGCAACACCTTCCTTTACCTTCCTCTCTTGCAATCCTCAGATAGTAACCAAACACCTCCACAATCCTTGTGGAATATGTAAGCAATGTGGAACCCAAACTTGATACCCAAGTTAGTCTTGCAAAACCCTAGTTTTGTGGTAAACGTTGAACACTACAAACCCTCGTACCTTCTTCTTTTTTGCGGATCAAGTAACGACCCCCACGAACTAAATCCTAGTTGTTGTTTAACAAACAACCCCGCAAACACCTTCTTTCTTTAATAAAGCAACCCGTAAGGAATTGAGTCTACAACCCACGAGTTCAAAACAAAACTCTTACTCAACTCAAATATACCCTTTTCGGATTCAACCAGCCACCAAAAAACACAAACTTGAACCTTTAAAACAACCCACGAATAAAAACCGACCCGTGCAAAGAATCAAAGAACTTGTTCAGTCTTTTTCCTATTTTTGCAGCCAACTTCGACGACTTATATCTTCTGTTAAACAACTCTGATCGAAAAATCCTTCAATCAGATTGTAGATATATGTGCTGGGAACCCCCAAACCATATTTCGTGTCGATCCAATGGTTAAAGAACATGGGATCTCGTTTTTCCCACAGGTGCGCAAGTGTGGCCGAGAATTACGAAAATTCTTGTAATTGTTCACCTCAGAAGAACCACAAAACGTGAATTTGATACCACTTGTTGGAATTTTAACATCAACAAACCTGAGGGAACTCGCAGAATACTAGGATCTTCAATTATGGTGGTGGATATCGAACAAGAAAGGAGAAAAGAAACCGAGGGATGAGAATATTATACGACTCTCATTAAGGAAAAAGAAATTTGGTACAAGGATTTAGTCTCACCCTTCACCCTTTATATAGGTGAGGGGGTGTACGAGTCCTGCTATAACTCCGTTAGAAAACCCTTAAACCGATTACAATAGCTTTACTTGAAGCCCAAGTAATAAATCCTAACAAAAGAAAACATAAACCTAACCTGATACAAATTAGTTATACTTATAGAATACCATATCCTGAATTATATTATATAATTATTGGATAACAAAGTGTATTTTGGTTTAGTATACTCGAGTGAAAAATCAACCAAGGATTAGCCACAATGGGTAATCTTGCTTTGGTATTGAATGATTTTTGACCTAGGGCATGGTCTAGGCATGGTCTGGCAAAAGCTTTTGGAAACTTATAGACGTTTTGTTTGGTTGAAAAATTTATGACGAATTTATTAATATATATTACAAGGCCCTAGCTTTTAAAAAAGATTATGAAGGAGTTTTGGGTTTATGATAAATAACATATTAATTGAAATATATACTTTTATATGTCATTCTATGTCTTTAGTAATCTACCAAACATGATTTTCATCTTCACATATACTCTCCATCTTCATCCACAAAGTCCACATTCAACTCCGACTAGTTACAAAACACACATCCATGAAATGGAGTTTACCAATTTGTTAAGAAAGATAGAGACACTAGGTCAAGTGTAACAAATAGATGAACCTTAAGATTACCTTTAGCATAAGACTAAGACCTCATTTGTTTTTGGAGAAATGTGGAATTAGTGTTAAGAGGATATGTAGTGAATAAGCTCACACTCTCCGAGCCATGCGTTGCCACGATAGTGTTTTCGTCCATCAGACAATAATCGTGTAAGTTAATCCAATAGATTTCATGCACCTAAATCGTGGAGACAAGTTCCAAGTGTAGATACGTGTAAATAACTTGTTGGTATAACGCTAGGGTATGCATGTAAACCATGTTGTGTTAGGGTTTCGTGACCCACAGACCGAAATCGTGTTCCGGTTCGTCAAAGTTTACGTGGTTAGGGTATATTTAAAGGTACCTTGGAATCTTGAATACTCCAAAGGTATATCATATAGTTGAATGTTTCACGAGTTCACTTGGAGGCATAGCCTCCTACTCCGTTTGTGGTGGAACTCAGGGGAGTTCATACGAACAACACTGAGGCATGTCCTTTGGCTCCATATATAATGGAAACATTAGAGGTATACCTCGTAAAGCGCCTATTTTTCATATTGTAACCATATCATCCATAAGAATTTTTTTAACGACTTATATCTCAAATGGTGTATTTATTTGAGTATTAACTAGATACATCATTAATAACGTCAAACATAATATGAGCTAGTTACAAAACTATTTGAAGTAAAAATTAACAAGACCCATACATGAAAATTTTCTAACTAAGGACAATAAACTGTTGATCGCCCTCGTTTGACCTCGGTTTTGACCCAATCACTTAGAAAGATGTTGAATGACTTTCAAGTGACTTTATGATGGTGAAACACACAAATAACCGAATGTTTGGTATTATTAAGCTAACGTAAAGGTTTTCAATACGAATAATATCAAATACAAGCGATTACAAAGACTTTAGACTGTCGAGATGACTGTTGCGCAAGTGGAAGGCTCGGGTTGCGTAACAGACACTTTCTCTCTCTAAAACGGTTGCATTTATGTCTGGTAGTTGTGACATTTATAGTCCTCACCTAACCTTAACTTTGTTACGCAACCGCAACACCCGGAGTGGGTGTTGCGAAACAGGTGTGTTGCATGCGCAACACACTTGCGTAACAGCCCATAAATGCATGAAACACTTTACAACTCGATCTACTTTCTAAACTAAATACAAACTGCAAACAATGACGAATATACTCCAACATAATTGAAAATGTAAATCTACTTTAACGCATTCATATGAAAATTTTTCAAACTAGACAAGAGACGGAAATGTAAATCTAGTAACATACATTCATACTTACATACATGCTTACACACTACAAACATATATAGTATATTAGTTTTATTTTAACATAATGGTTGCAACAACTATTCATAATTAATAGTAATACATATAATTACATATGACTCGACCTCTATCTTAATTAAAAAATAAAGTAAAATGTTTTTTTAATACTTCTTCATGAACAATTCAGCCATCATTTATTTAGCATATAAATATAAATATTTCCTTTTATAATACAATCTTCTCAATTGCAAACTTAAAGCAGTATCCTACAAATTATATTAATTTAACCTTTAACTTGTCTTTTATTAACATAAATATTGTTACGATAATGCTTGATTAAAATTTTATGATTAACAAATACATTATAACAAATTTTGAAATACGCATTAATAATTAACAAAACAATTCTTATACATAAGAAAAGTAACATGCTAAATTAACAACTTGCTCTATTAACAATTCGAAATATTATGTATTTGTGTGTATGTATGATACACATATTCTGTTTGACTACGAAAAAATGGTTAATCAAATCATAGTAATAAGATAAACTAATATAATGGTTGAATAAGGCAATAAACAAAAGTAAACATATACAATAAGAATATATATGTATATATCTAAGTCAATGGCTATAGGTAGTTATACTAGTATATATAGAGGTATTATGTAGACCATCTTCATCACAGGCAATCTTATAACAAAGACAAAAAGAAAGCATGATGAAGAAGCAAATACTATGTTTGTTATTCCTAACATTGTTTACTGTTTCATCTTATGCTCAACTTAAACAAAATTTCTATAAATCCACTTGCCCAAATGTCGAATCGATAGTGAAATCAGCCGTCACCAAGAAATTTCAGCAAACGTTTGTCACGGTTCCTGCCACTCTTCGCCTCTTCTTTCATGACTGTTTTGTTCGGGTTAGTCTCATTTCACATATGCACTTCTAACTTTAACTTTTTAAACAATAATATGACATGCTTATTATTGAAAATACTAATTAATTTGTATGGTATGAATATTAGGGATGTGATGCTTCGGTTATGCTTGCAAATGCAAATGCCGAGAAGGACCATCCTGATGACCAGTCCCTAGCTGGAGATGGATTTGACACCGTCATTAAAGCGAAAGCCGCACTTGACAGCAATCCAAGTTGCAAAAATAAAGTTTCTTGTGCTAATAT